>OW240915.1:260250692-260313294 GCA_933207985.1 Pelobates cultripes | reverse complement strand
TGGAGCTTAATATGGGAGGAGTTATGTGCCTATATAGGAAGCCTGCACTATTGTTCAGGGCTCAGAACTTGCTGTATTTTTGGTGACATTAGTCCCTCTGAGTCCCGATCGGTGATCCAATAAAGAATCTCTTCCTTCCTGAAGAAACCTGTGTCCATCCCTCTGTGCTTTGCTTCCGTCAGTTTCTCCGGTATCAATCACAGTATAATACTGTGATCTCTATTTGATCGCTGTAGGCAGTGATCGACTGGCAGGGAAGGGGTTAATTTTTATTTGGACTAGGTAAAGTGTGTTTTTTTTGTTTTTTTTTTACTTAAATGTTATTAAAACATTTTTTTAAGCTTAATTTTTAACTTTTTTAAGTTTCTTTTAAAACTTTTTTTAACGTTAACCCCTAGTTAGCCTAACGCCAGATCCCCCAATTCCCCACTAACTTCCACCCACCCCAGCTATCTAAATATATAATTTAAAAATAATTTAATTAATTAATTTAATTAATTTAACCCCTGAGGGTTACAAAAAAAAAAGAATTAACCCTCAGGGGTTAAAAAAAAAAATCAGATCATAGTAAAATGTAATCCCTGCCAATTGATCACTGTAGTCAGTGATCAATTGGCAGGGAAGGGGTTAATTTTTTTATTAAAATGGGTAAGGGGGGGGGACTTTAAATAAACTTTATTTTTTTTTAACAGCAGGGGGCAGGATCAGCACTGATCCGGCTCCCTGCACTTCACACAGAACCCGGAAGTGCAGGGAGCCGGTAGGTGAGTATACAGAGCACATGTGCTCGCTCTGACTTGCGGTCAGAGCGAGCACATGTGCTGGGCAGCCTGACCGGGTGCTCCCGGTATGCCTCTAATGCGAGGCATACCGGGAGCACCATTAACCCCGCGATCGCCGCGATAGCGGCGATCCGGGGTTAATTTTACCGCGTGACGGACGAGGTCCGTCACCCGTCGTTAAGGGTCTCCCCTGCGTGACGGACCTCGTCCGTCACCCGTCCTGAAGGGGTTAAAGACATGCATCCGATTTAAAGATTTCTGTTTGTTTTTCTATTTTTTTGCTTGTGATTTGCTAGGATTCCTCTAGGGGGAGCTGGTACTATAGCTCCTGCATTCCTCATTTAGATTTTTAAATGAGACACTGCTTTAATCCCATGCTAGGCTTTCTTTGTATCTCTTGAATTTTACTGTTTTTTTAATATGTGGCTAGATGGTTAGAGGACTTTATAAAGCCTGTACATTAATGGGGTGGGAGCAGTGACCATCAGAACATCCTGGACTTATACCAACCCATAGGTTAAGCACACACAGTAGTAGGTGTGTATTTGTGTGTAGTGTTAGCATTTACATTATTATTATTAGTAGTAGTTATATAGCGCCAACTAATTCCGCAGCGCTTTACAATATTATGAAAGGGGGAAATTTACAATAAATGAGACAATTACACAGTGACACGGGAACAATAGGTAGATTAGGGCCCTGCTCAAACGAGCTTACAGACTAGAGGAGGTAGGGTACAAATACACAGCAGGGCAGCAAGGGTGACAGCCACCAAACAAGGTGGAGAAGTAGCAGAACTGCAGATGAGAGTGCATTATGGATCTTTTAGGAGAGCGAGAGACAGATCTGGATAAGTATAGATAAGTTACTCTGGGAGTCCATTAGCATTTCGGAGCTGGTGTGTTTTGAGGGACTTCTTGAATAATTGAAGACTAGGGGAGAGTCTGACAGGGCTAGGCAGGCTGTTTAAAATGAAGGGAGCAGTCCGCGAGAAGTCCAGCAAGCGCGAGTTAGCAGTAAGGGTGCGAGCAGCAGACAGGAGAAGGTCACCGGCAGAGCGGAGAGACTGAGAAGGGGCATGTCTATGAATAAGGGAAGAAATGTAAGAGGGGCTGGAGTTGGTTAGAGCTTTATAGGCAAGCGTTAGTATTTTGAATTGACACCTATATGATACAGGAAGCCAGTGTAAGGATCGACAGAAGGGCAAGGTATGGGAGGAGCGACGGGTGAGAAAGATCAGCCTGGAGGCAGCATTCATTACTGATTGTAGCGGGGCAGTTTGGCTCTTGGGGAGACCATGCATGCAGGGGTATATTTGTATGTAGTGTTGGTGTTTAAATGTAGAGTTGTGTTTTGTGTCGTGTGGGCATTTGAATGCTGATATGTATGCACATATACACATACACGTCCACCCACACAAGAACATACACACTGACACACAACTACATGCAAACTAATTCACACCTGTACCTACATACCCGTATATACACAGACACACACAGATAGATACAAACATATGAATCATAAAATAAATATTTTAACCACTCTCCTGTTTCCATACCTTTTAAGTTACAGGAGCAGTGTTGTATTTAGGATTTGTGCTACCCCCCTCCTACCCCACAATTTAAATTTTCCCCACCCCTTCCTGTCAAGGCCACACTCACTGACAGACGCATACACTCATTGACAGACACACACTCTCATATACACTGACAAACAATGGCATACACACACACTCACTGATTTTACACACTGATAGACAGAAACACTATTACTCAGACACACACTGACAGACTCACACTCACTGAAAGATGCACGCACTCACTGATTTGACATACTGATAGACAGACACATACTATTACTCGGACAAACACTGACAGACTCACACTCACTGACAGACACACACTCTCACTCAGAGAGACGCACGCACTGACAGATGCACGCACTCACTGACCAACACACATTCACTCACAGACACACACACACACACTCACATAGACACACACTTACAAACACACATACACACTTACACACACACACACACACACATTCACTTAGACACACTTACAGACACACATTCACTTAGACACACACTTACAGACACACACACACATACAGACACACACACTGCCACCAACACTCACAGATTATTATTATTTTTTAAATTTTATTTTAAATCCACCCAGCCTCCCTGGGAGAGCTGGAGTGGATTGCTTACCTGCAGTCCAATGGGGCTGCTGGGCGGGCAGGCAGGGGGCTGACAAGCAGAGTAGGCGGCGAGGGAGCTCTGATTTTCCTGCTCAGCTCCCTCATATTCCAGCTCCTGGCTTCATTATGCGGCGCGAGGGAGCTGAGCAGGAAGAGTTCAGGTGAGCATGCTCCCTCGCTGCCTGCCGCCAGCCTTGGGGGGGCTCAAAAGTGGCCAGCAGTCAGTGCAGCTGCTGTGTATCTGTATGTGTGTCAGTGTGAGTTCTGTGTGTCTGTGTATCTGCATGTGTATCAGTGTGTGTATGGCTGTGTCTGTGTTTCTGTACCAGTGTCAGTCTGTGTGGCTGTGTATCTGCATGTGTATCAGTGTTTGTATCTCTGTGACTGTGTATTTGTCTGTTTGTATCGACAGTATCTCACAAAAGTGAGTACACCCCTCACAATTTTGTAAATATTTTATCTTCTCATGTGCCCCTCAAAATAACTCAACACACAGCCATTAATGTCTAAACTGTTGGCAACAAAAGTGAGTACACCCCTAAGTAGAAATGTCTAAATTGGGCCCAATTAGCCATTTCCCTCCACGGTGTCATGTGATCTGTCAGTGTTACAAGGTCTCAGGTGTGAATGGGGAGCAGGTGTATTATATTTGGAGTTATCACTCTCACACTCTCTCATACTGGTCACTGGAAGTTCAACATGGCACCTTGTGGCAAAGAACTCTCTGAGGATCTGAAAAAAAGAATTATTGATCTACCTAAAGATGACCTAGGTTATAAGAAGATTGCCAAAACCCTGAAACTGAGCTGAAGCACGGTGGGCAAGACCATACAGCGGTTTCACAGGACAGGTTCCACACACAACAGGCCTTGCCATGGTCGACCAAAGAAGTTGA
Source organism: Pelobates cultripes (assembly GCA_933207985.1). Lineage (NCBI taxonomy): Eukaryota > Metazoa > Chordata > Amphibia > Anura > Pelobatidae > Pelobates > Pelobates cultripes. Next base: position 260,309,409 of record OW240915.1, on the reverse strand, counting down.
GTGCAGGTGCTCAGCGGCATATCCAGAGGTTGTCTTTGGGAAATAGATGTATGAGTGCTGCCAGCATTGCTGCAGAGGTTGAAGGGGTGTTGGGTCAGCCTGTCAGTACTCAGACCATACGCCGCACACTGCATCAAATTGGTCTGCATGGCTGTCATCCCAGAAGGAAGCCTCTTCTAAAGATGACACACAAGAAAGCCTGCAAACAGTTCGCTGAGGACAAGCCAACTAAGGACATGGATTACTGGAACCATGTCATGTGGTCTGATGAGACCAAGATAAACGTATTTGGTTAAGATGGTGTCAAGTGTGTGTGGCGGCAACCAGGTGCCTACACTCAAGCATGGTGGTGGGAGTGTCATGGTCTGGGCCTGCATGAGTGCTGCCGGCACTGGGGAGCTACAGTTCATTGAGGGAACCATGAATGCCAACATGTACTGTGACATACTAAAGCAGAAGCATGATCCCCTCCTTTCGGAGAGTGGGCCGCAGGGCAGTATTACAACATGATAACTACCCCAAACACACCTCCTAGATGACCACTGTCTTGCTAAAGAAGCTGAAGGTAAAGGTGATGGACTGGCCAAGCATATCACCAGACCTAAACCCAATAAGCATCTGTGGGGCATCCTCAAACGGAAGGTGGGGGAGCGAAAGGTCTCTAACATCCACCAGCTCTGTGATGTCGTCATGGAGGAGTGGAAGAGGACTCCAGTGCCAACCTGTGAATCTTTGTTGAACTCCATGTCCATGAGGGTTAAGGCAGTGCTGGAAAATAATGGTGGCAACACAAAATATTGACACTTTGAGCCCAATTTGGACATTTCAACTTAGGGGTGCACTTTTGTTGCTAACGGTTTAGACATTCATGGCTGTGTGCTTAGTTATTTTGAGGGGACAGCAAATTTACACTGTTATACAGGCTGTTCACTTACTATTTCACATTGTAGCAGAGTGTCATTTCTTCAGTGTTGTCACATGAAAAAAATGTGTGTTTCTGTGTGTCTGCATATCTGCATGTTTGTAAGCATGTTTGTGTGACTGTATGTGTGTCAGTCTTTGTATCTGCATGTGTGTCAGTGAGTTTATGTCTGTGTCTGTGTATCTGTATCTGTGTCAGTCTGTATGTATCTGTGTATCTGCATGTGTGTCAGTGTTTGTATCTGTGTGTCTGTGTATCTGTATGTGTGTCAGTGTGTGTTTCCATGTGCCTATGTATCTGTATGTTTGTCAATATATGTATCTGTGTGTCTGTGTATCTACATTTTTGCTGTGTATCTGTATCTGTATCTGCATGTGTGTTAGTATTTGTGTATACCTGTATATGCATCAGCGTGTATATGTGTGTGTATGTGTCAGTATGAGAGTACAATAATTAGTTTAGTGCATATATGTTAAGATATTTTAAGTATTGATGCTGCAAATATGGTGGTTGTGCAGCCAGAAAACTCACATTTGTATTTTCAGTTAAATCTGTAAGGGGAATATTCCAGTGCTTAATTCATCATCATGATGAAAAGATAAAAATGACAATGAGTATTCAATCATCAATGCCTCCCCCTCATGGTGATTTATGAGAACTACAGAAATGTGCTTACTTATTAGTCTATGCCTACTTTTTATTACTATGCCTACTTATTAGACTTGTGCATTCGGTTTCAAATAAATTACAATTTGTACGAATAGCAGTACGATTGAAATCCCAAAACCCTGAAACACTATGCATGCAAAAAGGTGATTAGATGGGCTAAACTAGAAAATGACAGCCAAAGATAGAAAAAAATGGCCATTGGAGCGATACTAAAAAACCTCCAGTTATTTAAATATGCATAGGGATCTGGGATTGCACCTAGGCACAAAGTATATCTATATTTTGTGGGAGGAGTGCCAAGCATCATCTAGTTGGTGTGTATACATATATATATGAAGCAAAAAACAAAAAGGTTATGGTGGGGAGGAAATTGTGATTGCAAACCCCTTCCACTTAATACTTGTTTTCCTGGCACTATAGTGCCCTGAGGGTGCCCCCACCCTCAGGGACCCCATCCCGCCCTGCTCTGGAAAGGGGAAAGGGGTTAAATCTTACCTTTCTCCAGCGCCGGGCGGGGAGCTCTCCTCCTCCTCTCCGCCTCCAATCCTCCCCGTCGGCTGAATGTGCACGTGCGGCAAGAGCTGCGCGCGCATTCAGCCGGTCGCATAGGAAAGCATTATCAAAGCTTTCCTATGGACGCTTGCGTGCTCTCACTGTGATTTTCACAGTGAAAAGCACGCAAGCGCCTCTAGCGGCTGTCAATGAGACAGCCGCTAGAGGCTTTGGGGGAAGGCTTAACCCATTCATAAACATAGCAGTTTCTCTGAAACTGCTATGTTTATAAAAGAATGGGTTAAGCCTAGCTGGACCTGGCACCCAGACCACTTCATTAAGCTGAAGTGGTCTGGGTGCCTAGAGTGGTCCTTTAATACAATGTTAAACAAAAATCTGCACACCAGTCAAGCCATAAGATTTGCTTTTGTGATTTCTCTGGGAAAAGGCAAGTTTAATGGCTTGATTTTTGTTTAACATTGTAATATATATATATATATATATATATATACACACCTTGAGAGTGCAATAAAAGTTTATCAACATTGAGCAAATATTTGAATAAAGACTGTTAAAAAAAAGAATAATTTAATTTGGACTAAGTTTTATGTATTTAGGATTAAACATTGTACCATTTATTAAAAAGGATGGGTTTTCCACACATCAATAACTACATATAACATACTTAACTGAGGAATGATGCCCCCCATCCCCCCCCCAAAGAAAAAAAAACAACAACAGTTAATAGAGAAATAGACAACTAAAAACGGATGAGTTTGAACATCTGATGTGTTAAAGTGTTTAAAGTAAATAACCTAGCAGAATACTGATTTTAGTTGCAGTGTTGATCAGAGAATCTGAAAACAGACAGATTGAAGGAACTTTCCAATTAGAATATAAATATATATTATTCCATAGGAATGTACCTTAATTAAACTGTTTAGGTTACTGGTCCCCCCTATTTTAGCGTTGAAAGTTTTGCCATCTAGTAAACTTACCTGTTTTCCAATACACAGAGAGTCTCCATACTGCAGTTCTGATCCACAAACTTGAAAATAATCAATACTGATGTGTCCAATAAGATGCTTCTCATGGCACAAGGTAAATGTTTGGTAATTATTATGACCCACCAACAATGCTTATCATAAAAAAGCATTTAAACCAATGTTTTTCTATGAGAAGCCCTTACTTCCACTTTGAACTACATTCGAAATTGAATGAGTACAGTCAGGGCCGGCCTTAGGGGTGTGCGAGCTGTGCGGCCGCACAGGGCGCCATGCCAACAGGGGCGCCGGGCAACCAACACAGCTCGCACAACCAGGTCCTGCCCTACCTCAGAGCGCCCTGGTGGGTGAAAGATTGCGCCCCAGCCGGCCAACCCAGAGTGTGCTCTGCTTTGGTATTGGCTGATGAATAGATTAAGGACCTCCCTCACTGGCCCGCTGTTTGGATGATGGGAGCGAACATTGAGCGCTTTAAATCTGCTCTCCTCTCGCGAGCTTGGCATTCAGAGTGTTGCCGTGGCAACGCTTTCATACTATCAACGCAGAGCTTGCTAGAGGAGGGCTCGTGTTCTGAAAGGACTGGCAGAGACCGCTGGACCACCAGGTCATCAGTATTCCCCCATCCCTGCCCAAAGGTATGCAAGAACGAGGGGGGCAGAAGGGGGGAATCAACATTAATTAATTTTAAGAAAACAAAACCTGAAATTGCTCTCCCATCTCCTCATTTAAAGCCTTATGTCACCCCCTCCTACCCACAAATCATCACTATCCCACCCTTACTGTGTTACCTACACACACTCCATAACACACACACACACATACACACACTACATAATCTACTCACGCACGCACACTACATAATCTACTCACACACAACATCCCCTATACACACACTACATAATCTACTCACACACACACGCACACTACATAATCTACTCACATAAACACTATATAATCCACACACTCACACGCCACATAATCTACTCACACATTACATAATCTACTCACACACAACGCTCCCTATAAACACACTTTGTTCTCTACACACATACACACTAGATATCTCACAAACACTACAAAATGTACAGACACACTATGCTCCCTATATATACACACTACGTAACTTGCACCCATACACACTACACACACACACACACTATGTTCCCTAAACACATACACACTATATACCCTATGCACACACTGTTTCCTACACACATACACACTACATCCCCTTTACACACACACACATTACATAACCTACACACACACACATTACCTAACCTACACACACAAACACGCTACATCCCTATTACACACACAACATAATGGCATGGCAATTTCAGGGAGTCAGGACACTCTTGTTAGAAATGTGTTTTTACTCCTAATGCTTGAGTGTTCCTTCACATAGGTTTGTTTTTCCCAAATCTATACACGTGGGAGGAATTCTTCTAGCCCATATATATATAATTTTCTGCTCATGATTTCTGAGAGTAATATTTAAATATACATGTATATTAATATGGGTGTATTATTATTATTATTATATGTTTTATTACACCTATAATATTTACAAATGTATTAATATACGTGTATATGTATGATATGTCCAGAAATCACGTTAATACGTAACACCTATGTAATGGACTTTTTACAAGATGGATGAGGGCATGTGACCATGGAGGGGCGCTGTGAATATTTTTCGCACAGGGCGCCTAAAGGCCTAAGGCCGGCCCTGAGTACAGTAGTGATAATGTTTCCTGGCCAATGAAGTTTCCAGAAGTCAAAAAAGTTTGGAAGATAGTGGCATTGATAGCTTACATATACTTATTAGTATATCCTCCTACTTTCTGCCATCCTAGCCACCACTATGCAAACAGGCATTTTACCTTGTTGGTAAAATGGCTCTATGGCCTAGCACTTCTGAACTAGGCCTTCCAACAATGATCAAATTTTGTTGACCCGTGTACTGCTGTGCTGCCGCCTGCCTCGAATTAAAGTGGTTTGCTCCAACCCCGGACTGCTGAATATTATAAGCTGTGCCAATAATTGCTGTGAACTAAGATCACTTATTGCTGAATATTGTAAGCTGTGCCACTGATTGCTGTGAATTTAGGTCACTTATTGCTGAATATTGTAAGCTGTGCCACTGATTGCTGTGAACTAGGGTCACTTATTGCTGAATATTGTAAGCTGTGCCACTGATTGCTGTGAATTTAGGTCACTTATTGCTGAATATTGTAAGCTGTGCCACTGATTGCTGTGAACTAGGGTCACTTATTGCTGAATATTGTAAGCTGTGCCACTGATTGCTGTGAATTTAGGTCACTTATTGCTGAATATTGTAAGCTGTGGATTAAAATATTGTGAGTTGTGCCGCTGTTTGCTGAATGTTGTGAGTTGGGCTGCTGTTTGTTGTATATTGTAAGCTGTGTCACAACACATTTGTTTAACAATTTCAGGAAGTAAAGTGCAGCACAGCTGTTATCACAATATTATACTGTAAGGTGCAAGAACACAAGGTACAGCTATGTTGAGTTTTGAGTGCTTCAATAGAAGGGGGTGAGCAACATTATAACTATTAACAAGATAGTGCATGATTTAAACAAACAAACATCAAATAAATTGACCTTAAGACTTGCCAAAGCTCCTAAGTGTTTAACAAGATTAATTTATAAAACTTTTTGTAAAATGAAAAAAACAAGACACACTCTTCACACATGAATCATTTCAGCAAGAGTGTTCCTTTAAGTGTAAAGTCCTCCCTGTTGAGTGCATGCGCTTAAACTGCATTATAGAAAGATAATTACAGTTTTTTAGTAAAAAGTAGACCCTCTGGTCATTCACATCATTAAAACCACCTGCCTAATGTCATGTAGGTCCTCCTTGTGCTTCCAAATCAGGTCTGAAGCATCAAGACATGGACTCTACAAGAACTCTGAACGTTATCCTGTGCTATCTGGCACCAAGGCTATAACAGCTGATCCCTTAAGTCTTGCAAGTTGCGAGGTCAGTCTTTTTAATGTTGTGGCTGATCAGTGTATATGTTAGAGCTAACCCTAATGTGATGAAAATAAACTTACCAAAAATCAAGAAAGATACAAATTTCAACATATAAACATACAGTTAGTTCTTGTCATGCCTTAATAATCTCACAGTAAGTCATTCACATACAAAGCACATCCTGTACGCTAATATAACTTCAAGGTACTGTATATCACACAACAATGATTGACCACTTCCCCTTTTTCAAATTTTCCAGTTCTCTTCTTGTTGAGTCCAGGTGTTCACCTTCTGCGTTTTGATGAAAGCAAGCAGTTCCTAAGGGCTGGTATGAACTACATAGCAGCTGCATTTTCCAAACCCCATATTTGTGGACTATCAGGCATTTCCTGTGATACATATCAGAAATCTGCTGTGATTTGCAAGGAGGTGACTTCACACAACTCAAGTTCCCTTTCCAAACATTCTCAGTGTTGTGATGAACTGTTAACAGATACTCGGCCACAGACTTCAGACACACAAAAGCAAGTTGACATCTTGTCATGTGGAGGAAGTCTCCACACTCATTTTTACACAATTCTCACGTTCTTGGAGTGTTAAAAAGATGTAAAGTTGTATAAACTTAAAGTATTTTCAACTCGGTTGATATAGCCATAGCTGCTTGTTCTTCATGTTTCTTCGAGGATCTGGTGGTCTGGTGTGGAGTCTTCATAGACAATTCATTAAATGTATATAGTCCTATTTTAATTCCCTAGCAGTTCCATCTATACAGAGTGCTAACTGAATAGCTAATGCATGTATTAGTTTGCCAAAGGGACACCCCACTGCCAAAATCTAAACAAAATCAAAATGACTGTTTAGTAGATATATCCCCAATAGAAACTTGTATGAATTTAATTATGGATTTTATTCATTGGGGTATACCTACAAACGTTGCAGATCTCCTCCCTGAAGCCTTTGCAAGCTCTCCCCTTCTAACCTCGCACATATTTCCCAATGCAGCTATATGAGATTTATTTGCAAGGCCTAATAAATCCACCCAATCACATTGGAAATTGTAATACTGACAGATAGCTGCCAACAATAGTAGAGTAGTCATTGGGCGCCATGAATTCACCCTCCCTGTTCCCTAACCATTTCAATAAGATGTAGTGACTGACTATGATACATACTTTAAACTTTCTGTTTTTTGGAGGGACTGGCAACAAACAAAAGCACCTTGGGTGCCAAGTCCATTAGGTAAGACTCTTTCTGTAATGTCTGCATTCTGGAGAAGCACTGGATAGCTTTAAATAAGCCATTAGAAGTGATTGTGTCACACTACTATATGCACACCTTAGTGAAGAAAATGGAGAATGGGGAAGATTGTCCTACACGGACCAATGGGAGACCGACCTCGGGGAGGTTCTGGAGGGGGTCGAATGGCAGGAGATATGGGAGGCGAATGCTAAAGTCTCAATATGTGTCACCCTTCAGGAGCAGGCTTGGAAAACTATGTTTAGGTGGTACACTACCCCAATCAAACTACACAGAATGCACAAACGGGAAATTGACGATTGCTGGAGGGGATGCGGAGCCCGAGGATCATACATCCACATGTGGTGGGAATGCCCGAAGCTGCGGGGATTTTGAAGATCCGTGGAGGATCTGGTAAGACAGACGTTCGATAGGCCACTAAAATTGGATCCGTGGATATACTTGCTGAATAGATCTGTGGACGGGTGGACCAAAAGGGAACAGAAACTAGTACACAAGATTACTTTGTGTGCACGCCGAGCAATTGCGACAGCGTGGCTCACACCTGAGGGCCCAGAATTCACAGGGGTTATCTCCAGAATTAAAGAGTGTAGAATCATGGATGATCTAACGGCAAGGGTGAGAGGGACCATCAAGACATTCCAAAAAACGTGGGAACCATGGGACAATAGCATAGCTTTTGCATAAGCCGTAATGTCAATGTTACCTGGCTACTTTTGTCAAAAAAAAAAAAAAAAAAAAAAAGAAGTGATTGTGTCATATAAAGGGCTGGACTGGCCCACCAGGATACCGGGAAATTTCCCGGTGGGCCGGCATACTATCAGGCCAGTGCCAGGCCACCTACTGCGGACCGGCCCATGGGCCGCACATTGCAATTACACAGTAACTGGCAGGAAGGGATGTGCTTCTCTCCTCCTGGTCACAGAATGTAGCGTGGCCGAGCAGGCAGACTGCGGGTAGAGGAGCTTCTGTTCCACAACAAGGTCTTACAGGAAGTGCTCACATAGAGCACATGACTGCTTACTGTCAGACAGGGTAGGGGAACAGAAGCTCCTCCACCCACGGTATGCCTGCTGGGCCACAATACAGCAAGGGGGTGGGGGGCGCACTAATGAGCTTGTTTCCATGGTTGTCGGTAAATTGGTGCTATTAAGCACTAAAATTACCAACAGCAAGTAGGTGATTACAGCATAAAAACACAGGCAGGTTTCCATGGCTGACATTTTTGACATCTGCAGACTATTAATGTATGTGTCCACTGACACTGTCCACCAGTTAGCATTTGTTGTTTTGTGACTTGAATGCACAGCATGAAAAAGGTATTATTTACAATACTTAGAAAATCCATCAGGACATTATAAAAGGATGGTTTAGTGCATCTCACCTGCCATTCTGCCTTGAAAGATTGCACATGGAAACCAGGTGGCAAATTGCACTTTGCAACTTTAATTAACCTTTTCAAGAGGTGTTAAATTTTTCATCAGCTACTAATTACCAGTCATTAAACATAATATTTTGTAGAATAGAAGCATAAATTGGTTACTGGGGGGTGGGGGGCACGGATGACTAACGGGACACATGGGGGCTGGGGGGGGAACTAATGGGACACATGGGGCTGGGGGAAACTAATGGGACACTTGGGGGCTGGGGGGGACTAATGGTGCACACATTAGGGCTGGAAGGCAGGATAGGGACACATGAAGGGCTGGGAGGGGGTATAGGGACACATGAAGGGCTAGGAAGGGGGGTATAGGAATGCATGGAGGGCTGGGAGGGATTGAGTAATATAATAAGACACATTGAGGTCGAGGGAGGTGATGAGACACATGGAGGGCTGGGGAGAATGGATTGAGACAGATAGAGGTCTGGGGGGATGGATTGAGAAACATGAACAGTGTGCAGCACCTATGTTGAGCATCTCCAAGCTCTGCATGGAGGTACTGAATGCTCCCCATAGAGATGCATTGATGCAATGCATCTCTATGAGGAGATTCTAAATGGTGTGGTGACGCACAGCTTTTTTCCACATATGTGCAATAGCCTCCCAATGCAGTGTTGACTGAGATCATCCAGTTGTCAGCCAAAGTGAAGAGCACACTCTTGTTACTTAAAAATGAGCAAGATAACGTCATTTTTTTTACTGCTGTGCAAAAACATACATTCACAGTGTCAGTCCAATAACGAAACCTTTCTTAATATATCAAGGTAGTTGTACTGAAACATTGATTATATTCAAATACACGTATGCTTACAACAAATCTGCACTTTTGTTTATTTTGAAGCCCTATGAGTGCTTTCTGTTATCCAGGGATACTTTTCATTCCCAGTCCGGCCCTGGTCATATATTTACTTTTTTATTACCCTTTGGATATTTGGTGGTCTCAACATATTGTTTTTCATGTAATGAGTATTATGTAATCAGGTTGTTTCCAGCTGCATTTTAATTGGTAGACTAACTGGATAATATGCGCAATGGAAGAGCAATAATTTCACACACGTATATAGCACTTCACAGCTCCACGCTCAATGGGAAATAGCAGAAAAATGTTAACACTACTGAGAGCACTTCTGGACAATATCTGAACACAGGTTACAGACACAGAATGAACATGAGGATGTTATTGCTAGTCATTAATTTGGACCATTGCTAAATATTAGATATTCCTGAAATAGAAAGACCTTGACCCAACTGTTCCTTTTACCTCATAGTTAGCACAAAGAAACAGGATGGCACACACTCCAAATACCATCAACTGTGGTCCCAGGGAAGATCAAGCCCAGTGGACTATCAGGATAGAATATAGTTCAGGCAGATAGTAGTGTCAATGTTTCGGCTCTAAAAGAAGATTTTTTGAAGTCTAAGAAGGGGTCCTGTTGAAGCCAAAACTGTGAGGTCTCTATGAGTGCATTGATACTTTATTTTACCCCGTAGTTAACCTACATCTCAATATAATGGGTCATTTGGAAACAAAGGCATTGAAATTACAGAGCAAATGCAAAGCAATTACTTTTTTGTTTAGTTGAAAAAGCCATTTCATGTCAGGTTTAAATGCAAAAAGAATATATTACTTTGTCTTATTATAATCCAAAATCTAACTATTTAACTTCACCAAAATTTTGGTCATCACTCTAAAGTCAAGTTATTCCCTTTTAAGCATTAATGGTCCTTAACTTTTAAAATAAAAAATAATGTGTGAGTTTGTAATCAAAGAAATGGAGTGTCTGATATTTTACTAAAAGTACATGATATTTAACCCAGCTGTAATACTAATAAAATTACAAACAAGGTTAATAAATGGACTTTAATGGAAAACATCTGAATTTATGATACACACAGATGGCATAAGGTCATCTCGTTCGATGAGAAGAAAGAAAGCTCTGTCCCAATCAATAAACGAATCTCGGCACACCTAAATGAAAAACTTTGTCATAAACATACAACACAGATGTAATAGGTGATATATTATTTAGGCAAATCCTGTGCCCAAATGCCTTCCTTTTAATAGTAAACACGGAACGCATTGGGAAAGAAAAAGTTAATTAATAAAAATGGCATGATACAGGTTTTTAGAATAGGGTAAAGGCCATTCTACCTTAACATTTGAGATGCAAATTAATTACAGAGGGGGAGGGGGGCTATGGAGAGAACACAAGAAGAAATGGGGAGGTGAGCAATGGTTTAGATAAGTCTCTGCAACCAACTGGCGTAGAATTAAGGGGCCAAATATAGAAAAGCCTCTATAGAAAATCTTATAGAGGGCAGAAATATGGAAATACATGCATTTAGAGAAGTTGGAAAGGTTAGAATTTATACATTTATAGGCAAAGGTAAGGTAAGTGGGTAAGATATATCTGCTTGGATTTTAATTCCACAGTATATTCTCTCAGACTGAATCTCTGTAGCTCTATGTTATCTGTAAGATCAAGGAACATGACCGGTATGGAATTATAAAAATAATTATAAATCAAGTTTGAGAATTTCTAGGTGCCTATAGACAGAAATGGATGTTCCACAATGAGAAAATATTTATTTGGGCATTAAATATATGTGTGTTGGGAATATTTCTTAAATATTTTTTTTATTCTCTTATATTATTGTAATGCATTCAGGTAATGCATTCAGGGTTAGTCAAGTTGAAAGTAAATGTGTCTACATCAAAAATACCATCTCAAGCATAAAAATATCAGATTTATTCACTAAAACAAAAATTGCTTAGATTTCCAAGGGAATTCCAAGAGAATCTCAAATTTAGGGCCAAAATAGCTGAGCTAGAAAAAGTCAGCTATATCTCCAGTTTGGTTACTATAGCCTTAAATTTGAAATCCCCTGGGAATTCCTGACTAGTTTATCTTTAGTAACTAAAACTCTCAGGGCTGTTCATTAAAGGAAAGGACATACTCGTTTTCCTGGCACTATAGTGCCCTGAGGGTGGCCCTTTTTCCAGCGCTGGGCGGAGAGCTCTCCTCCTCCGATCCTCCTCTTCTCCTCCCCGTCGGCTGAATGCGCACGCGCGGCAAAAGCTGCGCGCACATTCAGCCGGTCACATAGGAAAGCATTCATAATGCTTTCCTATGGACGCTGGCGTGCTCTCACTGTGAAAATCACAGTGAGAAGCACGCAAGCGCCTCTAGTGGCTGTCAATGAGACAGCCACTAGAGGAATAGGGGAAGGCTTAACCCATTCATAAACATAGCAGTTTCTCTGAAACGGCTATGTTTATGAAAAAATGGGTTAACCCTAGCTGGACCTGGCACCCAGACCACTTCATTAAGCTGAAGTGGTCTGGGTGCCTAGAGTGGTCCTTTAAAGTGTGAGATGTCAAGAATTCATAGCGTATTCAACGTGCATTTGACATTGATGGTCACAATAGACAAACTGAAAACATCATTGTGTGGGGAATTGACACAATATGTTTGTTTTGGCTTTAAATTCTAAATTTATTTTGAATCCCTGACAATCCACACTTTAGTAAATAACCCTGACACTTTTGTACGACCTCATTCCACACATGCAAAAACAATTAAATAATGCAACCATGGGAATGCTGAATACTCCATATATTTTGCCTAAACATACGTCCCTCTTTCCTCCTTGAGCAATATTCTGTGTAAGACTGTTCAAAATGATGATTCTACAACACTAGGTGAAAATCACATGGACAGTATTCCAACGGACGTATCAATGTTTTCAGATATACAAAGTCACCATAATATGATTGCACCATGAAACCCGTCAAGAGAAATGTCATTACTCATCATGACAAATACCAACCCGGAAATCATTATCACAGTTACAGCAGTATATAAAATGTACCCTTTTATAATTAAGTTGTTTTCATAATACACAGGGGCAAACTAGACATTGTGGGACAAATCCATTTAAGTTAATTTATTTGGAAGCTAACATCTAACATCACCTTTAAGATTGTATTTGTTTTTTTCTTGTTTTTTTATGAGAATGACCGGAACTAGAGGAACGTGGCTGTTTTGGCTCAAAAGGTATCTACAATATTATATTATCAGGACCAGGATACAGCTGGCTTTTGGCTAAAAGCCTGTTCAACGAGCAAATACTACCCAATCATTACACGTCACCAGACATCTGTTTCCTGTTTTCATTCCTTCTCCGTTATCCTAATATCGTGCTTCCCTTTCACCTGTAGGGACCTTAGGAGACTGATGGCAGATACTTAAGCTGACTTTGGAATGTGTTATTTACTAGAATGTGTTGCACATACGTAACCTTGTTGATCATAAATGGACAGGCATTGTGAATTACGTAAAACCCATTGGCTGTGTGTATTTCAGTACAAAGTTTTATTTTTTAAGAGCAGAACATAAGAAATTGCGCCAAAGTTATTCCTCAGCAATTCTTAATAACACATACTCTATCCAGAGTACAAAGTGTAATTAACAATGCAGTTCTTGTTCAGGCTTACATTTCCAAGTCATGTTATGGATACATAGTAATATCATCAAACTTGATAAAAGAAACACAAACATGTGTTCCTGACACTATACTGTTAAAGTACTACTTCAAATGTGTTTTCTATTTTATTTAGAATCTTAGAGAAATTGTTTTGTTCTTGAGTACCCTTTGTTTTGCCACCTCCCCGTGTTGTTTTTTTTCTGTGGGGTAGTGTTAATGATTTAGGTTTTTCACTAGAAAGTTAAGGATTCTGATTTTATGCCATCCTTTTGCCACAGAGAATACAATTGCTAACTTTATGATGAAGTCAATTTGTTTGTGGAAAGGGTTTTCTGGGCAGGGATTGTGAGCGTGTTTGGCACCAATGGACAGTCTTATAAATGTGGGCTTGAAGGGGGATCTGAGGTATCAGGATAAGATCCCAATGTCGGTAGTGTGGTCATAAAGACAGGAAGCAGAATGATCGCACATAGATTAGTGTTTTAATAGCACAACATTTAATAATAATCTGCTGATTATTTTTCAGCCCATTATCTAATGGTGGCTTTCTAATATTTTGTGGCTCTCCTGATAGGACCTAATCTTTTCCTCTCTTAAAAGGTCTACATACTTAAAGAGATCCTATAGTGCCAGGAAAACATTCCCGTTTTCCTGGCACTATAGGCTCCTCGCACACACCCCCTCCTCGGGGCTGAAAGGGTTAAAACATCTTGAGTCACCTACCTGAATCCAGCACCGATGTCCCTCGGCGCAGAGTCAGGCTCCACCCACGCTCCTCCCCTGCAGTAGCCGCACGCGCATTAGACCTCCCCATAGGAAAGTATTATTCAATGCTATCCTATGGGGAAAATCTGACGCCGGAGGTGCGTGAGGACATCCAGCGTCAGATTTGGATTCCGGAAGCCCTCTACTGACTGTCTGGTAGACAGCCACTGAGAGCAGGCTTAGAGTTGAAATGTAAACTTTGCAGTTCTCTGGAAGTGCAATGTTTTACATTGCAGCACTAAGTGCAAAAGGGACACAGCACCCAGACCACTTCAATGAGCTGAAGTGGTCTGGGTGCCTACAGTGTCCCCTTAATGCCATATTGGATTATTCTAATTTCATGTTCTAATCTCTGACACTTGCATCTCTTTTATTTAAACAGGGATACATAAATTGCTTGTTACATGGTATATATTCCAGAGATTTAGATACAATATACCAACTACCTTTACCCTTAGAGATTTATTTGAAACATAATTTTAACTTTAAATATGCTGAATGTTTTTACAGATAACCTCTTAAATTCCATTCTTTTTTTAAGAGTATAAAAACACTTTGATTATTTCACTTTAGGTTTCACATCCCTTCTTGTGTGTCTATTTTGTCATTTTTGTGTGTTGGCTTTCATAAAGGACCACTCTAGGCACCCAGACCACTTCTGCTTAAAGGACCACTCTAGGCACCCAGACCACTTCAGCTTAATGAAGTGGTCTGGGTGCCAGGTCCAGCTAGGGTTAACCCATTTTTTCATAAACATAGCAGTTTCAGAGAAACTGCTATGTTTATGAATGGGTTAAGCCTTCCCCTATTCCCTCTAGTGGCTGTCTCATTGACAGCCACTAGAGGCGCTTGCGTGCTTCTCACTGTGATTTTCACAGTGAGAGCACGCAAGCGTCCATAGGAAAGCATTGTAAATGCTTTCCTATGCGACGGGCTGAATGCGCGCGCAGCTCTTGCCGCGCGTGCGCATTCAGTCCAGGAGGAGGAGAAGAGGAGGAGAGCAAGCAGAGAGCTCCCCGCCCAGCGCTGGAAAAAGGTAAGTTTTTAACCCTTTCCCCTTTCCAGAGCCGGGCGGGAGGGGGACCCTGAGGGTGGGGGCACCCTCAGGGCACTATAGTGCCAGGAAAACGAATATGTTTTCCTGGCACTATAGTGGTCCTTTAATGAAGAGGTCTGAGTGCCTGGTCCTTCTAGTGTTAACCCATTTTTTCATAAACATAGCAGTTTCAGAGAAACTGCTATGTTTATGAATGGGTTAAGCCTTTCCCTATTTCCGCTAGTGGCTGTCTCATTGACAGCCACTAGAGGCGCTTGCGTGCTTCTCACTGTGATTTTCACAGTGAGAGCACGCAAGCGTCCATAGGAAAGCATTATGAATGCTTTCCTATGTGACCGGCTGAATGCGCGCAAAGCTCTTGCCGCGCGTGCGCATTCAGCCGACGGGGAGGAGAAGAGGAGGATCGGAGGAGGAGAGCTACCCGCCCAGCGCTGGAAAAAGGTAAGTTTTAACCCCTTTCCCCCTTCCAGAGCCGGGCAGGAGGAGGACCCTGAGGGTGGGGGCACCCTCAGGGCACTATAGTGCCAGGAAAACGAGTATGTTTTCCTGGCACTATAGTGGTCCTTTAAGATTAAAAAGTTTATTATGTTATAATGATGTTTTAATTGGAGGTAATTCCAGTGGGGTGCAGGTTTCTCCCGCTTTAGGTGGAATCCTAACCTTATTAGTTCTCTTTTCTCTAGTTTCTATACATTGGGCTATGCCCATATTACCGCTGTAAATAATTTTTAGCAACAGTGTAATTATATCTTACACCTGGGGATTTCTCTTAGTATAAATAATGTAATCTTACCTCCTTTTTTAAAAACTATTTATTAGAATATATATGTCCAATAAAATATCTACACATGTTTTAAACTCTCATAGTTGAAGTGGAACATAGTTTGGAGATATGGAGACTGACTGGATTTCACAGTGTTATGAATTAAAGGGACACTATAGTCACCTGAACAACTACAGCTTATTGTATTTGTTCTGGTGAGTATAATCATTGCCTTCAGGCTTTTTGCAATAACAGGCAGTGTTTACATTACAGTCTATTGTTACCCCCATTGGCCACTCCTCAGATGGCTGCTAGAGGTGCTTCCTGGGCAGTGCTGCACAGTGTGCAACACTGCCATTCAGTGTCTCCACCCTCTGCACACTGAACTTTCCTCATATAGATGCATAGATTCAATATATTTCTATGAGGAAATGCTGACTGACCAAGGCCTGTGCTGCCTCTGCCCTGATCCACCTTCTTGACAGTCTCAGCCAATCCAATGCTTTACTATGTGAAAGCAATGTGATTAGCTCAGATCTTGACTTCTGATATTGTAAGCCAAAGAGGCAGACCAGGGGCAGAGCCAGCACCAGCATACTGGAAAAAAGGTAACATTTTACCATATTTAGGGGATAAGAGGGGGCCAGGGAGCTAGATGGTGTTTTTAACACTATAGGGTCAGGAATATATGTGTGTTCCTGACCCTATAGTGTTCCTTTAAGGTAAATGCAACTGTTTTTTGACAAGTAACATCATTCTTTTTAATACTATATTGTAACATTTTGTTTCTTTACAATCAAACGCATACATTTCTGTATTTTACCACTTTAAGATCTTGTAGTTGAAAACTACTGGACCTCTTTTGTCCCAGTTTTCAACTAGTGTGGTCAACTTATGATTTAGTCAAAAGTTGTTTATTATTAATGTATCACCCCACTTTGTATTTTATTTGGGCTTAGATACAACTGCAGATATTTTTAATGGCATTTTGGCATTTAATTAATTATTCATTATGTGCATTTTGGATAGTTTTTTTGGATTTCAGACGGAGAGTGTTTATTGTAATTGCGAAGGTTGACCATGCAAGAGTTAAAATTTAAGATGCGTTAAGCTTTATCGTGGATGTATTGCATGGTGAAATGCTTGCTGCCCCCATTCCTCCGAGCTCACCACCCACCATTCCGCTGAGCTGGCCTCCAACTCTCCGTATTCTACAGAGCCGGTTGGGCTGCCACTGGACCAGACACCCCCCTCCTCCTCCTCTCTCCAGTCACATACAGATCTCTGTGTGCCAGTAAGAGAACTGTAACTACTTCCACCAGGCGCTGAGGCTGCACAAGGGAATGGGGGGGGGGGAGGGGAGCAACCGGCTTCGTAGAATAGGGAGAGTTGGAGGCCAGCTCAGCGGAATGGTGGGTGATGAGCTCGGAGGAATGGGGGCAGCAAGCAGAGCAGTCTTTACCTTATGCCCTGCCAGCTTGCCAATCCACTGCGTGGCCTTAAGAAAATACAGCTCCCTTTACTTCCTCCCGGTACACCGGCACACAGAGAGCTGCCCAGGGATTGAGGATGGAATGGGCCGACAGATCCCAGGCACCAGGACAAAATTCTTAGTCGCCATAGTGACTGGAATTTGTCAAGCCGTGAGGTAAGTGACAGAAGGGGTTTCTAGCTGATTCTGCACCATGGGTGCGAGGGAGCAGGCACTATAGTTTCCCTTTAACCATATTCTATGTTGCATCACTCACCTCTATCACAGATATTAAAGTCAATTGAGCAAGCTGTATTATATTCAATAATTATCAGATATTGTATGGAACAGTTGAACCAAACCGCATTCCACATAAAACGCACCCACACTGGAATATGCAGTTATTGTAGTACATAAATGCCTGACTGTGTAAGGAAAATATACAACTATATGCAGCAGGCACGCAATAATATAATTTCTGGATCTAGGCAGCTAGTATAAGGCATCATATACTTGTGTTTTGAACTTGTCATACTGTAAGAAGCACCTTAATTAGGTGGAAGGGTTAAAACACTTGTGTCCTCTGGACTCTTGGGTCACCAGCTTCCTTTCTATGCCAACTCAGTTTACCTTTTCCTGCTGGAGTACTAGAAGCGGCTGCAATTCCAGAATACAATAGTGAATGGATTCATAACACAAAATTATTACAAATGGGGGAAGGCAATAAATTTTCCAAAAATGGATTTATATTGCATTGTAATGTTGGAAAGAAAGCCACTTGTCACATGTATTTCCGGAGCAACTACTTGCAGGATACAAAAGAACATGTTTCCAAACTGAGAAAGTTAATTGCCTTGTTTTGTGCTTTAGATTTGCTGCAGATCCTGTCCATGTAAGGTTGAAGATGTAAAAGCCCAACATATCCCATCTGGTCCTTGATACAATATAACCACTATTTTACCCATTGTAATTTTATCTGATTGGCTTCAATCTGGATTTGAATGCATTCATAAAATTTTTATTTTATTTACATACATTGGTTCTTTTTTTCTTTTTTTAATCCATGCACTGTACAAAAGAGAATTTTCATGTTGCAAGATTGGTCATATAAAATGTTTATTGCCAATTAGCAATATATCAGCTATAAAAGAGGTCTTAATTAGCCATTTGATATGTACAATTTCAAAGCAACTATTGTAGCAGAGATGCCAAATATTAGTGACAGAATTCCAGGTACATTGGTCATAAAAGCTAAAAAAAGTATTATGGAAACGGTCTCAAAAATAATGACAACATACCACGCAAGGACAATCAGGACCATCAAAAAGGAGCAGTGGTCTCAAATTAAAGTTCACCAACAGAGATCCTGGTTGATGAACTCCATAACAACAAAAAAGAGAAAAATAGCAAAATGAATAGAATTGAAACAGTACATTTATGTCCCAATACCAACAGAAAATGTACACCAAAAACAAAAACACACAAATCATGGAACCCGAAGTAATTTAAAACAATGTTTTCTTTTTTCCTACATTTGAATGTGATTTAGACATATATTGTTGAGTGTTTCCATTATTTTGTCCATTTCTTGTATATTTTTTTTATCCACACGATCAGGTTTAAAATTACTAAACTGAGAGTTGTGGATAAGGAATTGCAAATTTTAGGCCAAAACAGTCAGAATTTTTTTTTTCTCAAAATAAGCAATATTTTACAAAAACGTTTAGTTTGTTATTAAAATCCTGGTTTAGAGAATAAACCACATAATCAGCTTTACTAGATGAATATGTCATTAAGGAATGATAAAATGTTTAAAAATGAATCCTGCTTGGACCGACATTTAACCTATCTCTTCCAAGCACACTGTTCCTGAATCGAACCCCCCCCACCTCCCCAAAAGGCACTATATAAAATATTTTACGTAACAATTCTGATAAATTAAATTTGTTCAGACTTAGCAGTCATCAGATCTATAGAACATTTTTGTTTTCCCTTTACAAATTTTGCAAAATATCTGCACAGACAGCAAAAAAATAAAATTTATTTGCTGTAAATTTAAAGCAAAACCACAATATCAAGTAAAAAAAAAAAAAAAAAGTTTACACTTCCTTCTGTGTATATATGAATAAGATATCAGTTGTTCTGAGCCCAAATTCCTTTCATCCTAATTATATTTGTTTAAGGAAGCCTGTATGAGTGTTAGATTCTTTATAAATCCTTTTTCACCGACAGACATCGTGCAACAATCCAGAGGCCTTAATGGGTACAGGACACAGCTTTACAGAGTATACATTGTAACCTATGAACTGTGATATACAAATTAATATTAAATGCAGATAAGATATTTATTTCAATATTTAGCCATCTTACTGCACCAATTATCTGTTAGCACAATGGTCCTAATTCACTCAACGTAGACAATTTTCTTAAATATAAGAAATACAATTATATATGTTTTCAAAATGAAAGATGCTGCATAAAGCACAAATATCGTGGAGCCAAAAGTACTTTTGAAGAAAAATAGGTTAATAGCTGAGAGGATGGTGAATGCATGCTTTCAGCACACAATGCCCCTTATGTTGAAAGGGCTTGGCGCTTTAAGTTGCTCTGTCAGAACAGAGTTCTGGGCAACCAGTGAGATCCTCCATCATTTTCCCTACAGCCGTCACTGGTGACGGCTGGGGAAAATGAGAAGCTTAACAAAAAGGTAGCTCTGCCTTTATGTCAAGCGGAGGAAAGATATGGAGACAAATCCTACTTTGTCTCATAGTATCTTTTGACTGGGCTGGAATTTCAGTGAAATCAGTCAATCTGAATATTTAATAAAGATGAGATTATGAAATTAAGTTTTTTTTATATGAGGTGGCAGAACCACTAAGTCCTGACATCTTTTATTTACTTGCATTGAAGTCATTAAATTACATTTCGGCTTCTTTTTGTCAAATGCTTATACATATTTAAAATACCCGAGTTTACAGTCAGGTGGTTCACCTTTGCTCCAAAGCTGCCATTATCAAGGATTATCTGCCCACTTTGTAAATAAATGAAAAGAAACATTTGTATTTAAATGTTATTTATTTTTATACAAAAAGTACAATCACTTTTCCACTACAGGGAGAGCAAAATAAGTTTTGATCCTGCAATCACGAACTATAATATTTAAGCAACTGCTCGTCTGTGGGCTTTAAGATTTTCTTTTCAGACATATTCACCACCCATCCTGGAGCTAGCCCAAAGAATATCTGGCGAGGGTCCTTGCGCGTGCAAAGCATCTGATATAGTTCATCTTTGGTAATGTCAGGGAGAATATAGCCATATTTCTTAGCGAGCAGCTTCCTAGATTCCAAAACTTTTACTGGATCTGCCAGATACCCACGATTTTCAGCATTTGTATAATACTTCACCAAGTCCTCTGGGGGCAGCATCCTTTTAGGTATTGGCTTCCCACGTATGAAAAATGGAACAGGTTTGCAAAGTACCTCTGCAAATTGAAGTAATATAAAGTTAGTCAAATAGCTGAGAGTAAAATAGTAATATTTTAATCAATTACCCAACCAATTGACTGGGTCACCAGTAGATATGTATGTCTCTCACTGCAAATACAGACTGTTGAGAAAAATTCAGCTCTAAGAAAATACATCAAGTCTAACCCAAAAACTATATAGATTAACGGATCTGGACCAGGACAGTTAATACATGCTACATGTATAGATCCCCGCACATGGGATTATTGTGAAATATGGAAACTGGACAAAAACATTATGCGCACGGCCTATATCTACTTTCCAGATCACCTTTTTATTACAAAAGTGAATGAAATAGACACTTCACTCATTGTTTAGCAAACACCAATTGATCACACTTACCAAGGCTCATTGGGTCATAAAAGCACGTAGTTATGACACCGCCATTTTTCTCTATTGCTGCAATAGCCAGTTCAGAAGCCCACTGAACTTCAATATTAATTTTAGCTGAAAAAGTATCTACTCCCTAAGAGAAAAAAAAGAAAAAAAAAGTTACAATTCAGCATTAGTAATTTTTAAAGCTTTCTAACTTATTATTTGGAATCACCCAACATTCTCAATCACAATCCAAAACCAGAAAACATTTGTCTTAAAACTAGACAACTCATGAGAGCACTGTGATTAAGGCCTCTGCGCAAGCCAAATTGTCGTTGGCATGTTACGGTTTTTCCTGCCGAGTGAAAAAAATAAATAAAAATAAAAATTAGACAACTCATATTGGGAGAGGGGGTTACTTTGAACCCAAAGTGTTCCCTTAAAGGTCCAAACCAATGAGCTCAGGAGAGATAATGAGAAATGAGGTAGTGGAAGCAGGGAGCGGCGCCAGACAGGAAAGGATGTCAGTATTCTGAAAAGCGTTTAGAAGCTCTGTTGAAGGGCAGTGAAAAAAATAACTTTTTGATAAGTATTCAGCTAAAGGATAAAGTTTGACTAATACTTATAAATAGGCAACAGGTTCACTTTAAAACTGGTAACTTCTATCTGCAGACAAGTGGCAGCCTAGCAGTTAGAAACACCCCTATAAAATGAGTAAGGTCTAGCATTATGTTCATTTTATTTATTTTTTTAACCCCTGATAGTTTCATAGTTTCTGCAAACACTGTTCCAACACTTTGATGAGATTATAATTTAATGTTACAGTTAAATAGTGAGGAAGTTAAATTATTAAATGTGAAAAGTGCCAACCGGGGCGTCAATCTAATTGTTTTACATAAATTTATCAAATTAGCTTAATCTGTTAAAAACTTTTCCAATGGATTTATCTACTGTTAAAGTATATGGTAAACAATCTAGCAGTCAGAAGAACAGCTTTAGAATGAATATATTAAAACAAAATCAGCAACATTTATTATCTTACATGTAACACTGCTGTTGTAAGAGTGTCTGCTGCAACCTACTGGCCACTTGTGTAATAACACTTATTTTAGAGTTCAAAGAAATACAAAACACTTGGGCCACAGTCCTTTTAAACTGATTGAAAACATAAGATTCTGCCTTTTTGATTCTTTGTTTGCACAAGTATTATTCACTTAGTGCTTGAAATCATGTAATTAAGGTGATCACAAACTGGTGAAAGTCTCAAAATTTCAAGTCCCATAAGTTGCGCGCCACTGCCAGTCTGAAAGGGGTCAGGCACGCTCTCTTGTGAACTATTACTCACCAGGGCTGAATTTTCCCTTGCCAAAGGTTAATGGAGAATGGAGAATTTGAGCCCTGGGCTAGTGCAACTCATTTCAAGAAGAGCGGTGTGACATTGATACAGCTTCAAGAGGAACCAAGTAATAAGCACCACACCAGAAGACAGTGTCTAGTTTTACTCAATAATTGATTCAGATCCTGTTCTATGAACAAGTGCAGCCTATAACATTGAGGCTGAGCCTCCTATATATTCCCCACTTTAAAATAAAAGCAGTTTCAGTTGACAAAGAACTACTATAAAGTAAAAATCCAACAAATGGAGTCACTGGAATACTATGATTGCGCTAAATACAAAGACACAGAGCTCTGCATATATGAAGACTGCCTGGCTGTGTGCTGTACATGCACAGAGTGGAGCTTCCAAAAAGGGACACTTTAAGCACCATAACCTTTGCTACTTGCACAGGTAATGGAGGTAAGGAGGTCTCTCCACACCATTTCTAACAAAGTTGCTAAGTGACTGTTGTTCAAAGGTTTGGAAAAGAACACATGCAACAAAGGGGGGGAGGGGGGGGGAAAGATATGTGAGAAATCTCTTACCTCTTCCACCAATTGGACACCATAGTCCCTCTTTAAAGGCTGAATTCTGACTCCTCTCGCATTGACCAATTGTGTTAAATCAATTGGTTGTGTAGGATCTACCCTTCCCAGATCAATAAGGTACTGGAGACGGTTCAGACTAAGAGGATGATACTGGCGACGGAAGCTGTAGAATAGTAATTCAATTGTTATTAAAAATATATGTTTTTTTTTTTATAATTCTTTATTTTTGCGTGCACAAGGTTTAGACATGTTGCATCGTATGCATCGTTTGAGTAGGTAACAGGTTTAAACATTGGTTAGATAATGCATTTGATCGATTTAGCACAATTTTTCTTTAAGTTCAACATGCATAACATCCTAGGTAGAGGTTGGGTCGTATAGGGGTTTAGTCGTGTTACTCGTCTGCGGGTGCAGTACCTAGGTCATGGGTTGGTGTCGAAGACTTGACCCTAATGGTGTTAGGAAGTATGTGTGGAGATGCGGAATGGTGCTAGGGTCTGTGTGGGTGCATTAGGTTTAGTTTCGTCGGTAAAGTAGTCTGGTGAGTGGTACACGTGTTCTGAAGTGGCTTGGTCGTCTAGTTCCGCTGGGGACCACTCGTGAGGGGCGGTAGCCCTAACCTAGGGGCTGTCGGGGGGGGGTAGGTTTTGGCTTAGGCTATAGCTTATGGTCTGTTAATGCGGCAGCGTGCCAGCGTCCTCGTCAGCTAAGTCATCTAGCTAGCGGTAAACAGGTAAGAACTTCAACATCAGAAAATGTATTGCGCGGAGGGTGGGGGAAATACAGGTTGTGGTAAACAAGACATATGGATATCGCCGTTGAGCGGGCAGGGTTAAGAGACCTCTCTCCCCCTGTCCGTCAGGTGGCTTGTGTGTCCATTCTCTGTCTTCTCGGCACAAACGTATCTGAGGTATCTGGATTCCAGACATGGGGAGTGCCCAGGTTGGGCAAGTTGTGCAGGCCCAATTTTGTGAGTAGTGTAGGGGCCTCAGTCCCTGAGGTGATTTTATGGGTGGTCCCCTGGTGGGTGATGAGCAGAGAGCGGGGGTTCCCCCATCTGTATGGTATCCCCGCTGTACGCAGATGGCCGGTGAGTTCAGTAAGCGACTTTCTCCACTGGAGGGTGGCCTTGGATAAGTCCTGATAAAAGGTCAGTTGGGTTTCCTCGAATTCAAGCGGGGTCTTACCCCTGATTGCGCTCATGATGTGCCCCTTGTCTTGCGGTAGGGCGCAACGGACAATGACATCTCCGGCTAGCGTTGCGGCGGCTCTAGGAGGCGTGGGTAGGCGGTAAATCCCTGCAAAGGCGAGTTTCTTTGTTATTGCGGGAGGGAGTAATGATTGTGTGAGTCGCCTCACGTAATGCGGTAGGTCTTCTTTGCTCACTGATGCCGGGATGCCTCTGATTTTGATGTGGTTGCGCCGGTTTTTGTCCTCCTGCGTCGCCAGTTGTATTGCTAAGCGTTGCTGGTCTTGTTGTAGTTGGTGTAGCGAATCTTGTAGCGTAGAGACTTCTCCCTGTATTGTTTTGACTTGGTTTTCAGTAGTGGTCACTTTTTCTGTGATCTGTTGCATGCTCGTTTTGAGCGCTGGTAGGTCTGCTGCCAGCAGGTATTGTATATCCTGCAGCATAGTTTGCAACTGCTGCAGGTCCTGCTTTGTGGCTGGGTCTGTTGATCCCTGTGGGGGTATGGGTTTGGTGGTTGTGGTCTGTGTGAGCTGTGGAGATCTCTGTGTGTCCCCTTGAGTGGTTTGTGCAGGTGGGGTGTCTGCCTGTGGGGGGTCTGGGCCCTGGTCGGACGCCATTTTGGCTGGGGTTTGTTTCTGCAGCAATGCCCCTATGTCAGGCTGTGCAGTAACAGTACCTTGGTGTGGTCGTTGTGATCTGCGCCCCATCTCCTCTTGGGATTGGTCGGGGTCCTGTAGATGGACTTCGCTTGGGTCTCCCAGGCTCTCTCCGCCCCACAAGTACTCCAGGCCGCTATTTGATCCCCTGCTGATTTTAAACATTTGCCCACTGACAAAAAAGGATCAGTCTATAATTTTAATGGTAGGTGTATTTTAAACAGTGAGAGACAGAATAACAAAAAAAAAAAAAAAAAAAAAAAAAAAAAAAAAAAAAAAAAAAGTATCCAGAAAAACGCATGTCAAAAAAGTTATAAATTGATTTGCATGTCAATGAGTGAAATAAGTATTTGACCCCTACCACTTAGTACTTGGTGGCAAAATCCTTATTGGCAATAACAGAGGTCAGACATTTCTTGTAATTAGCCACCAGGTTTGCACACATCTCAGAAAGGATTTTGTCCCACTCCTCTTTGCAGATCCTCTCCAATTCATTAAGGTTTTGAGGCTGACGTTTGGTCCTTCCACAGATTTTCTATGGGATTAAGGTCTGGAACATGGCTAGGCCACTCCAGGACCTTAATGTGCTTCTTCTTGAGCCACTCTTTTGTTGCCTTGGCTGTGTGTTTTGGGTCATTGTCATGCTGGAATACTCATCCACGACCCATTTTCAATGCCATGGCTGAGGGAAGGAGGTTCTCCCCCAAGATTGGACGGTACATGGCCCCGTCCATCGTCCCTTTGATGCAGTGCAGTTGTCCTGTCCCCTTAGCAGAAAAACACCCCCAAAGCATAATGTGTCCACCTCCATGTTTGACGGTGGGAATGGTGTTCTTGGGTCATAGGCAGCAGTCCTCCTCCTCCAAACACGGCGAGTTGATGCCAAAAAGCTTGATTTGTCTCATCTGACCACAACACTTTCAACCAGTTCTCCTCTGAATCATTCAGATGTTCATTGGCAAACTTCAGATGGGCCTGTACATGTGCTTTCTTGGGCGGGGGGACCTTGCGTGCGCTGCAGGATTTCAGTCCTTCACAGCGTTGTGTGTTACCAATTGTTTCCTTGGTGACTATGGTCCCAGCTGCCTTGATATCATTAATCAGATCCTCCTGTGTAGTTCTGGCCTGATTCATCACCATTCTCCTGATCATTGAAACTCCACGAGGTGAGATCTTGCATTAAGCACCAGACCGAGGGAGACTGACAGTTATTTTGTGTTTCTTCCATTTGTGAATAATCACACCAACTGTTGTCACCTTCTCATCAAGCTGCGTGGCGATGGTCCTGTAGCCCATTCCAGCCTTGTGTAGGTCTACAATCTTGTCCCTGACATAATTGGACAGCTCTTTGGTCTTGGCCACGGTGGAGAGTTTGGATTCTGATTGATTGCTTCTGTGGACAAGTGTCTTTTATACAGGTAACGAGCTGAGATTAGGAGCACTCTCTTAAAGGGAGTGCTTCTAATCTCAGCTCATTACCTGTATAAAAAACACCTGGGAACCAGAAATCTTGCTGATTGAAAGGGGATCAAATACTTATTTCACTCATTGACATGCAAATCAATTTATAAAACTTTTTTTGACATGCGTTTTTCTGGATTTTTTTGTTATTCTGTCTCTTACTGTTAAAATACACCTACCAATAAAATTATATAGACTGATCATTTGTCAGTGGACAAACGTTCAAAATCAGCAGTGATCATATACTTTTTTCCCCTCACTGTATACAGTCCTAAGGTATGATTTTTTTTTTTACCATATATTCTGGGGGTGCTGGTCTCCGTACCAAAGCTTCATATCCATCTCATCAAGATCGATAATTTCAGACATCCCAATGTTTACCCATAGGGAAACACTGGGAGACAAGTGTGCATGCGCAGCAAAACGCTGCGCCAAGCCAATAAAATGGTCTATTCAAGAATTTGACTGAATAGCTGGGTTTAACTAGGCTATCAGGGAGGAAGCGGCTCAAGCAGCACTAGATTCATGTTAATTCTGCAATGTAAACATTGCCATTCCTGCAAAACGGCAATGTTTTCCGTTGCAGGGTTAGAAAGGCAGTGGCGTCACACCCAGGACATGTCATTGAGATTCCCTTTAGTAAACAGGTGCCCTCATTGAGCAACGTGTAATGGTGCTGCATTCCTAAAAGCGGAGTTACTAAAGCGCCTTTCAAAAATGCAGTTTTCCATATTGCTGCTGGGGTTAGGAAAGTTAGTATGCAACATTAGCTGCAGTTAACCTTCACACATTCCTTAACCCTAATATGTTGTCGAATGTAATGCACGGTCAGCCAAGTGAAACCTAGCTGAGAGTGATGGGCTAACATACAAGTTTGTTTTTTTTGTTTATTTATTATGTGCCTCTGCTCATGCAACATAACTGAGGCAAAACACAAGTTCTGAGTATATGCACCATCTTTCGGTATTGTGGGAGGATAGTGGCAGTGAACAGAGGAGAAAGGATGCAGTGGATCAACAATGCAAGTAACCCACAGTATTTCAATTATTTTATTTTTGTGCATATGGTAGCATGAATCAACTTGACACACAGATAGATGAAGAGACACCATGAAAAAAGATGAATACTGCTTAGCAGGTTAGAGTATTGTCAGGAGAGCAGTTTAGGATAACAAGGCAAATATGGCTGAAACAAGCCTGGCAATATCATCCACCAAAATATGTGGACCACAAGGATTATCACCTTCCACTTAGTGGAATTGTATAAATTGTTGAATATATAGAATTATGAATATCTATACAAGAATTTTAAACAGTCAAAGAGCGTAGCTGAGTACAGCATGGACATATAAGTTATGACATGCCATGATAAACTGCACAGACTAAGCACTATAACAAAGAGCTGTTGTGGTTATGGTGCCAGGAGTAGTAATGGATACTATAGCTCAGGGCTCGACAAATCCCAGACGCCAGGTCCCCATGGCAACCAGGAATTTTGTCCTGGCACTTGGGATTTCGGAGCCCATTCTTCTGAGGCGGGCGGGTAGCAGGCTGCATGTATTGTAGATAGACCACGATGGAGGGAGCTGTGATCTCCATGTTCTGCTGCCCCGCACGCCGCTTAGTGATGCATGCGAGGGAGCAAAGCAATGAGATCACAGCTCCCTCCATCGCGGTCTGCCTAGTACACGCAGCCGGCCACTTCCACTCTTCCCCAGGGAATGTGGATCCACCCAGCCTCCCTAAGGTAGGGAGGCTGGGTGGAATAAAACTGAAGTAAGCCGTATAATAATTTGTGCGTGTATGTGCCTCACAATGGGTCTATGTGTGTGTATGTTTAGATGACCAGCCTGCTACGACACAAGTGAATGGTGTTTTTTTACTCACTTTTTTTTTTAACCTAAAATAAGAACATGGACACGTATTGAAGCGAAAGAGAGGAAGTATAAATACTGTATTTACCTGTGACCTTCATTGAAAGTGTATTTAGGAATCCTCAAATAAAAAGGTGTTTGTCCTCCTTCAAAGCCTAAACGCGGCCTGTTTCCCCGTTGTCTCTCTCCTTTATGACCTCGGCCGCATTTTCGACCACCATGAATACCTCGTCCTCTTCTTCTCTCCTAAAATAAATAAATAAAATAATAATATAATTTTTGATATAGAAGTTTGCCATATACACTTGTAGTTTGTGTTTTAGAAAAGGAATCTATTCTTACTTTACTATTCATACCTATGAGCAAAAACAAATTTTTTGATAGGGGAGCTGGGCTTATGGATATTTGTGGCTCCCTTGATAGTCACTGCCACACAATTTACACCTAAAACTACACATCTTTTTCACTGGAGTATTTACATTGAACAACAGAGTGACATTGTATTTTACATGCATTATAAAAACAATACATAAAAAGAAATAAAAATAAAAAAAATTCCAAAATTTTCTGTATATACTCAGTCTGATGACAAGATCAAGAATGTGCTTTATTTTCTTTAACTTAAGAATTATGCAGTGTTTGCAGTACACAATTTTGCATGGGTCACAGTGAAGAAAGCTGTGCCTAGCTTGAAAATATTTACAAGCACATACAGGACTTCACTACAGTAAGAATTGTCTTGAAATTAGAATTCAAAGCAAATTTGATGAAAGGCCAAAAGTAGCTGAACTGGAAGCATAACCAAATTGGAGATGTAATCAATTCAGCTATTTGAACTTTAAAATGTTACTCTGAGTGGTCATGGTGCCTTGAGTCGGTATATGCATCAATTTGCTTTGAAACACTGCACCGAGATTAACCCCTTCGCTGCCAGAGCTGTAACACTACCTCCAGCAGTGTCATTAGTCACCGGCTGGAAAATGGCAATTTTGTAGTGCCTATGGCATCATACCCACACCTATGCCCTCCTAGGGTGGGCGAGTGAACTTCGACAAGAAGGATCAAGTGGAGGGAGAACTTGGGAAAGGATGATAGTTTGTTTAAAGGGACACTATCTGCATCCAGACCACTCTAGCTCATTGAAGTGGTTTGGGTGCAATGTCCCTGTCCCACTTAGTCCTGCAATGTTTACAAGACATTAGGTGCCCCCGTCAGATGATGCAGATTTCCGGCCCAGCTCCAAGAGAGATTGGCGCTGAAATTGAGCAAATAACTAAAGTGTTTTATATTTTTTTAACACTTACCTACTGCTAAGTGTGGCCGCAAAGAATTGTATTCCTAACACTATGGTATCTCTTTAAGCTTTTATTTTTTTTTTACTTTTGTTTAACTTTTTTTGGATGGGGGGGGGGGGGAAATCGGACACACCAGCACAGAAGGGGATGCAAGAAACAGGTTTATAAAATAACTATTTGGATTGGAGTAACCTTAGGGACATTTTTATTATGTGACATTTCTTTACCAATTAACCAATCCATAGAATGCCAGTGATAAATACGGCATATAATATAAATACTACAAATGTATTTAAAATCAAGTAAGCCTCACAAAATTACAGTATAGAAAAATGATATGCAACTCAGCGCTACGGAATTTGCTGGCACTCTATAAATAATAATAATAATAAATTTACAGCACAGTCTTGAATTCCAAAACATATAAATGCATGTTTTTATGTCTAATTTACTTATCTACGTTACAAAGAAAAACAAAACAAAACTAAGAAACCCATAAAAACAGAGAAGTCACCTTACCCATCAAGATACATTGATATTCCCAAACATGTACATGTGACATTGAATTAAAGTCATCACAGAGCTCCTTGAAATACAATATTTGTCAATGTGTCAGTATGAGGTCTTACTCTCTGCCTGGCTCCAGGGTTAGGTCTGAGGTTGGCTAGTGTAACCCGGGGAAGGGCTTTCAGTAGATCCCCTGCAGCCCGTCCGCCGCCGCTGCTCCCGGAGGCCGCCATGTCTGTGATATGAAGGGCAGTGACAGAAGTCGGAAGCCAAGCGGGCCGCCCCCTCATTCGCGCTTTACGGTCACTGCTAGTGCCACAGTCGACATCTTGGTAATGGGCAAATCTGTAAATTATTATTTTTATTTATGTGAACGGAGTCTTCCAATCGCAGGGAGCCCGCAAATATGGTTCGCAGGTGGGTGGGCGGGCTGTACTAGGATTGTAGGTCAGAGGAACGCGGGGTATGAACATACACACATAAAGTGACTTCACTGTCAATACTATTTTATCTCCCAATTGGCGATTTTAACAAGCAGTATTACATTTTATGGTTTAACTCACCTCTGTAATCACACAATGCAAACTCTATAAACAAAATAACTTATCAATGCATGTATATAGAATGTATGTGCTGCATGTAAACATAATGTATATGCTGCGTGTATATAGAATGTATGTGCTGCATGTAAACAATGTATATGCTGCATGTATATAGAATGTATGTGCTGCATGTATATAGAATTTTGTTCTGCATGTATACATAATGTATATGCTGCATGTATACATAATGTATATGCTGCATGTATATAGAATGTATGTGCTTCATGTATATAGAATGTGCTGCATGTATACATAATGTATATGCTGCATGTATATAGAATGTATGTGCTGCATTTATACTGAGTGTATGTGCTGCATGTATACATAATGTATATACTGCGTGTATATAGAATGTATGTGTGGCATGTGTACCTTATATAATGGGTATAATGTATATATAATATGTGTTCAGGACGTTGAATTTTACCTTTGTTTTAAATGTTATTTCATTCACCTGCCGAACAAACAATCTAACAACTAGACCACCCATATGCGGAGTGTGCCACTCATTAACCTCTGTCACCTCATTAACACTCCTAAACCACAAACATTCTAAATGGTTGGCTGAGTTGTCGCTGTTCGGTATACGAACACGTGGCGGCGGCCATCTTTAGCCGTGAACACACAGAGCGGTGTTTGGTCGTCGAGTGCATGGAACCCAAATCGGACACTCGACGGTGCGAACACCGCTAGAACGTCCCTTCCATCGACGTTCAGTTAAACGTATGGGAATTAAAAGGCGTTCGTGGGAGCAAGTTCCCAAACGAGAGACATAGACTAAACCTATCCACGAACCGCTACGTTTGGTAGTCTGACTGTATTGAGTCTTCCAGAAAGAGACCAAGTGCACATCCTGATTTCATGGAACTCTTTTGGGCAGGAGCCCTGTGTGCAGTCGGTCAAAATATGACCTCTGTGGAAATCCCGATCCCCTAAACCAATCTGGGTGATTTTTGGATATGTTGGTCACCCAGATCGAGGTTATCATGGGATGTAACTTTTGTGGGGTTTCCATGGATTTTGGGGGTACTTTCAGGGTACTGCTAAACTGTATGTTTTCTGTGTCTGGAGATAATTGAGTTTAACCCCTTCAGGACGGATGACGGACGAGGTCCGTCATCCTGGGGATGCCCTTAACGACGGGTGACGGACCTCGTCCGTCACGCGGTAAAATTAACCCCGCGATCGCCGCAGTGCCGGCGATCGCGGGGTTAACGCTGTTGCTGGGTGCCTCCGAGTCAGGGGCAGACCAGCAACAGCAAATCGCAATGTCCCAGCACATGTGATCGCTGTGACAGCCAGTCACAGCGGTCACAATGCTGCTGGGACATCTGATCCGCCTCCCTCCACCTCTTGTGGGTTTGTGAAGTGGAAAGAGACGATCGGTGCTACATTGTGTCCCTGAGGAATAGCTAAGGTGTAATAAAAATTAACTATCCCTTTCCCCTGTCAAAAAAAAAAAATTAACCCTTTCCCTGCTGCTTGATCACTGCTAGCAGTGATCAATATACAGGTCACAGTACTTTACTGTGATCTATTTTTTTTTTACACTTAAGGGTTAAATTTTATTTATTTTTTGTAACCCTAAGGGGTTCAATTTTATTATTTTATTTTATTAATTTGTGATTTAGTTAGTTGGGTGGGTGGAATTTAGTGTTAATTGGGGAATTTAGTTAGGGGTAAAAAAAAAAAAAAAGTTTAGTTATTTAGTTAAAGTTTTCTTGTTTCTGTGTTAACTGTATTAACAATGTTGCGAAAGTATAGCGCAGAGGAGGCTTATGCCCTGTTAGCCGCTGACTCAGAGGCGACCGACACTGCCTCAGAGAGTGACGCAGGGAGTGACGCAGGGAGTGACGCAGGGACAGGGACTATGTGCCAGATTCTGCAGTAACATCAGAGGAAATCGCTGATTCCCCTAATGTTCAATATGGCACAGATGACTGGGTACCCCCTAATCATTTTTCGCCAGACATCCCAGTGTTCACTGCCAATCCTGGCATACAGGCTGACCTGTCTGGCTATAATGCGCTGGATTGTATGGAGCTGTTTTTGGGGGATGATTTTTTTGGGGAGGTAGTTACCCAGACAAATCTGTATGCGGAGCAATATCTTGCACGCAACCAAGACTCCCGAATCGCCAGGACAGAGAGATGGTACCCAACCAGTGTGCCAGAAATTAAACAATTCTGGGCACTGACAATGTTAATGGGGATAGTTAAAAAGCCCACAATTAGAATGTATTGGACTAAAAATCCTATTTTTAATACCCCCATTTTTTCCCAGACAATGCATAGGGAGCGATATGAGGACATACTGCGTTTTATGCACTTTAATGACAATATGAAGTGCCCCCCAAAAGGTCATCCACAGTATGACATTCTTTATAAAATACGCCCCCTAATTTCCCACTTAAATGAAAAATTTGCCACTATTTACACCCCCAAAAAACACATTTCAATTGATGAGTCCCTCATGAAATATAAGGGAAGACTGGGATTTAGACAATATATCCCATCCAAAAGATCCCGGTATGGGATCAAATTTTATAAATTATGTGAAAGTGGCAGTGGCTATGTATACACCTTTCGTGTATACGAAGGAAGGGATAGCCACATTGATCCCCCAGGTTGCCCAGATATAATAGGGACAAGTGGGAAAATTGTCTGGGATTTAATAATGCCCTTACTTAACTATGGTTATCACTTATATATTGATAAC
This sequence comes from Pelobates cultripes, assembly GCA_933207985.1. Lineage (NCBI taxonomy): Eukaryota > Metazoa > Chordata > Amphibia > Anura > Pelobatidae > Pelobates > Pelobates cultripes. Next base: position 260,276,014 of record OW240915.1, on the reverse strand, counting down.
TTTTATAACAGCATCCCACTCTTACAAATGCTGTACTGTTTTGAGACCGTGGCCTGTGGCACTATCAGGAAGAGTCGCACAGGTTTCCCAAAGGCTCTAGCAGAAAAAAAATTAAAAAAGGGGGAAACAGCAGCTCTCTGCCAGAATGAACTGCTGGCACTCAAGTACCGCGATAAAAAGGAGGTTTTCATCCTAACTACCATCCACGGGGAAAACACTCGCAGGGTCGCAGTTCGTGGCAGAGAGGAATATAAACGGGTGCCAGTCTGCATACAGCAATATAATCGACATATGGGGGGAGTTGATCTGTCCGATCAACTAATGCAGCCGTATCTAATCATGCGCAAAACCAGGGCATGGTATAAAAAAGTGGGCATATATATAATGCAGACAGCAGTCCACAATGCCTTTATTATTTTTAAAAAGGCAAATGCTCAGCTGAAATGCACATTCCTTTCATTTCAATTTCAGCTAATTTCTGGGTTACTTGAGTGCCACAGAGGGGGACCATCAGTCGAGCTTAGTAGAAGAATGGAGGTAGGTCACTTCTGCTTCAAGATTCCATCAACCCCCAGAAAGAAAAACCCCCAGAAAAGATGCAGGGTGTGTTACAAGAGGGGCGTAAGAGTTGAGACTAGCTATTACTGCCCTGATTGCCCCTCTCAGCCCGGCCTATGTATTGGCCACTGTTTTAAAGTTTTCCACACCCAGGCCGAATAAGCAGACCAGTTTTGGGGTCTGAATTTAGTCAACTGTCTGGTTACCAAATCTTGGCTTTGTCTCCCGTTTATCCTGTCTTCTCTGATCCTTGACCTCGGCTTGTCCTATCGTTGTTCCATTTCTCTTTACCCCTTTGACCTCGGCTTGTACCTTGACTATTCTCTGCTTGTATAGCCCGGCCATTCTAAGGACCGGTATTACAAGTGTCTCTCTCTGTGTTCTCTCTCTTTTTAGTCTGTCTGTGTTTTGGAATCCGTGACAGCGTTGCCCGTGACACAGATCACTGGGTACTACCCCCAGATAGGATTAAGCCAACTATTCCCCCTTTTCACAGCAAATAGTATGCACTTGTTCATAATTTGAATTGATGAGCTGCTTATACTTAAAAATATATGTGGTCTTTGAGAGGTAATTTGCAGTCCTGGGCTGCTAAAATAACACTTTGGCCCAGCATCCACTTTTGAAAAATATGAAAGTGATGTGTCTCCAAGGTGCCCCTTCAACATCCACATATCCCTGAAAAAGGTACACATGGGGGTATTGCTGCACTAAGAGGACATAGCTGAGCAACATTTTAGGTGTTCTACTGCCATAGCACACATAAGGATTACAAAATATACAGTAACAACTCCAAGTGTGTGTCAAAAAGGCAGAAAAAATGCTCATTGTAACTAGACTTGGTACAAACTAACAAAAAAATGATCCAACGCTAAGGTTTAAAATATATCTTTTGAAATGCCCTGGGGTGTCTACTTTAAAAAATGGTAGGCCTTTGTGGGGTAATTTGAACTTGAAACCTGCTAAGATGCTTGGAAATTGCACATGGGCCGAGCGTCAAAATTCAAAGTTCGGTAAAAACTGATATGGCTTGGTCTCCAATGTGCCCCTTCAACATCCACATATCCCTGAAAAGGGTACACATGGGGGTATTGCAGCATTAAGAGGACATAGCTGAGCAACATATTAGGGGTTCTACTGCCATAGCACACATAAGGATTACAAAATATACAGTAACAACTCCAAGTGTGTGTCAAAAAGGCAGAAAAAATGCTCATTGTAACTAGACTTGATACAAACTAACAAAAAAATGATCCAACGCTAAGGTTTAAAATATGCCTTTTGAAATGCCCTGGGGTGTCTACTTTAAAAAATGGTAGGCCTTTGTGGGGTAATTTGAACTTAAACCCTGCTAAGATGCTTGGAAATTGCACATGGGCCGAGCGTCAAAATTCAAAGTTCGGTAAAAACTGATATGGCTTGGTCTCCAATGTGCCCCTTCAACATCCACATATCCCTGAAAAGGGCACACATGGGGGTATTGCAGCATTAAGAGGACATAGCTGAGCAACATATTAGGTGTTCTACTGCCATAGCACACATAAGGATTACAAAATATACAGTAACAACTCCAAGTGTGTGTCAAAAAGGCAGAAAAAATGCTCATTGTAACTAGACTTGGTACAATCTAACAAAAAATGATCCAACGCTAAGGTTTAAAATATGCCTTTTGAAATGCCCTGGGGTGTCTACTTTAAAAAATGGTAGGCCTTTGTGGGGTAATTTGAACTTAAAACCTGCTAAGATGCTTGGAAATTGCACATGGGCCGAGCGTCAAAATTCAAAGTTCGGTAAAAACTGATATGGCTTGGTCTCCAATGTGCCCCTTCAACATCCACATATCCCCGAAAAGGGTACACATGGGGGTATTGCAGCACTAAGAGGACATAGCTGAGCAACATATTAGGTGTTCTACTGCCATAGCACACATAAGGATTACAAAATATACAGTAACAACTCCAAGTGTGTGTCAAAAAGGCAGAAAAAATGCTCATTGTAACTAGACTTGGTACAAACTAACAAAAAAATGATCCAACGCTAAGGTTTAAAATATGCCTTTTGAAATGCCCTGGGGTGTCTACTTTAAAAAATGGTAGGCCTTTGTGGGGTAATTTGAACTTAAAACCTGCTAAGATGCTTGGAAATTGCACATGGGCCGAGCGTCAAAATTCAAAGTTCGGTAAAAACTGATATGGCTTGGTCTCCAATGTGCCCCTTCAACATCCACATATCCCTGAAAAGGGTACACATGGGGGTATTGCAGCATTAAGAGGACATAGCTGAGCAACATATTAGGTGTTCTACTGCCATAGCACACATAAGGATTACAAAATATACAGTAACAACTCCAAGTGTGTGTCAAAAAGGCAGAAAAAATGCTCATTGTAACTAGACTTGGTACAAACTAACAAAAAAATGATCCAACGCTAAGGTTTAAAATATGCCTTTTGAAATGCCCTGGGGTGTCTACTTTAAAAAATGGTAGGCCTTTGTGGGGTAATTTGAACTTAAAACCTGCTAAGATGCTTGGAAATTGCACATGGGCCGAGCGTCAAAATTCAAAGTTCGGTAAAAACTGATATGGCTTGGTCTCCAATGTGCCCCTTCAACATCCACATATCCCTGAAAAGGGTACACATGGGGGTATTGCAGCATTAAGAGGACATAGCTGAGCAACATATTAGGTGTTCTACTGCCATAGCACACATAAGGATTACAAAATATACAGTAACAACTCCAAGTGTGTGTCAAAAAGGCAGAAAAAAATGCTCATTGTAACTAGACTTGGTACAAACTAACAAAAAAATGATCCAACGCTAAGGTTTAAAATATGCCTTTTGAAATACCCTGGGGTGTCTACTTTAGGAAATGGTAGGCCTTTGTGGGTTTTTTTGAACTTTCCAACTGCAATAATGTCCCAAATTGAAGCATAGGCCAATTAAATCCATCTCTCAAAATTGTACTGTAAATACTGAAATGGATAGGTCTCCTATATGGCACTGTAGCTTCACGAAATAGTGCTAAAGACATACAATGGGGGTGTCATTTTACTCAGAAGACTTAGCTGAGCATAATTCGGGGGGTTTGAACTTAGTGGCACATGTGAAATACACAAAATGCCTAGCAAAAATGCAATCCATATGTAAAAAACGCACAAAATTATTTTTTACCACATAATTTGGCATATATTGGTGAAAAAATGGGAGCACGTTAAGGCACAATATGCACCTTATGAGATACCCTGGAGTGTCTACTTTTACAAATGGTAGGCCTTTGTGGGGTTTTTTTGAACAGTCAAACTGTTATAATACCCCAAATGGACGAATAGGCTCATTAAATCCGTCTCTCAAAATTCTACTTTGAATACTGAAAAGGATAGGTCTCCTATATGGCACTGTAACTTCACGAAATAGTGCCAAAGACATACAATGGGGGTGTCATTTTACTCAGAAGACTTAGCTGAGCATAATTTGAGGGGTTTGAACTTAGTGGCACATGTGAAATACACAAAATGCCTAGCAGAAATGCAATCCATATGTAAAAAACGCACAAAATTATTTTTTACCACATAATTTGGCATATATTGGTGAAAAAATGGGAGCATGTTAAGGCACAATATGCACCTTATGAGATACCCTGGAGTGTCTACTTTTACAAATGGTAGGCCTTTGTGTTTTTTTTTTGAACAGTCAAACTGTTATAATACCCCAAACGGAAGCATAGGCTCATTAAATCCGTTTCTCAAAATTCTACTGTGAGTACTGAAAAGGACAGGTCTTCTATATGGCGCTGTAGCTTCACGAAATAGTGCCAAAGACATACAATGGGGGTGTCCTTTTACTCAGAAGACTTAGCTGAACATAATTTGGGGGGTTTGAACTTAGTGGCACATGTGAAATATACAAAATGCCCAGCAAAAATGCAATCCATATGTAAAACGCACAAAATTATTTTTTACCACATACTTTGGCATCTATTGGTGAAAAAATGGGGGCATATTAAGGCACAATATGCACCTTATGAGATACCCTAGAGTGTCTACTTTTACAAATGGTAGGCCTTTGTTGTTTTTTTTTTTTGAACAGTTAAACTGTTATAATACACCAAATGGAAGCAAAGGCTCATTAAATCCGTCTCAAAAATTCTACTTTGAATACTGAAAAGGATAGGAAACTCCTATATGGCACTGTAACTTCTAATGAGCCAGTGCCAAAAGACATGCTAGCCGGGGTGTGTCATTTTACTCAGAAGACTTAGCTGTGAAAGTATACAATTTGGGGGTTGAACTAGTGGGCACATGTGAAATATACAAAATGCCCAGCAAAATGCAATCCATATGTGTAAAACGCACAAAATTATTTTTACCACATACTTTGGGTATATGTTGGTGGAAAAAAATGGGGCTGTGCCATGCTACCAATATGCAATCACCTTAAGTGGTATTACCCTGGAGTGTCTACTTTTACAAATGGTAGGCCTTTGTGGGGGTTTTTGAACAGTCAAACTGTTATAATACCCCAAATGGAAGCTAAGGCTCATTAAATCCATCTCTCAAAATTCTACTGTGAATACTGTAAAGGACAGGTCTCCTATATGGCACTGTAGCTTCACGAAATAGTGCCAAAGACATTCATATGGGGTGTCATTTTACTCAGAAGACTTAGCTGAGCATAATTTGGGGGGTTTGAACTTAGTGGCACATATGAAATATACAAAACGCCCAGCAAAAATGCAATCCGTATGTAAAAAATGCACAAAATTATTTTTTACCACATACTTTGGCATATATTGGTGAAAAAATGGGGGCATGTTAAGGCACAATATGCACCTTATGAGATACCCTGGAGTGTCTACTTTTACAAATGGTAGGCCTTTGTGGGGTTTTTTTGAACAGTCAAACTGTTATAATACCCCAAATGGACGCATAGGCTCATTAAATCCGTCTCTCAAAATTCTACTTTGAATACTGAAAAGGATAGGTCTCCTATATGGCACTGTAACTTCACGAAATAGTGCCAAAGACATACAATGGGGGTGTCATTTTACTCAGAAGACTTAGCTGAGCATAATTTGGGGGGTTTAAACTTAGTGGCACATGTGAAATATACAAAATGCCTAGCAAAAATGCAATCCATATGTAAAAAACGCACAAAATTATTTTTTACCACATAATTTGGCATATATTGGTGAAAAAATGGGAGCATGTTAAGGCACAATATGCACCTAATGAGATACCCTGGAGTGTCTACTTTTACAAATGGTAGGCCTTTGTGGGGTTTTTTTGAACAGTCAAACTGTTATAATACCCCAAATGGATGCATAGGCTCATTAAATCCGTCTCTCAAAAATCTACTGTGAATACTGAAAAGGACAAGTCACCTAAATGGCACTGTAACTTCACGAAATAGTGCCAAAGACATACAATGGGGGTGTCATTTTAATCAGCAGATGTAACTGAACACAAGATAAAACTTTGTACAGGAATAGCACACACCAACTTTACAAAATAAACATGAGAAGTTCTTTGTTATAAGTTTGTGTGCCAAAAACCCCCAAAAAACTAAATTTTACTCCAATATTTAGCAGAGGTTGGCGGTGAAATGGCTATGTAGAAAGTGTCAAAACCACCTTAGGTAAATAGCCTGTGATGTCTACTTTATATAAATATATACTTTTGTGTGGCAATTTTGTTTTCTTTTATGGCTATTAGGCTTACAAGACAAACATACCAAATTCTAAAATCGCTCCACATTAAAAGTTTATTTTACTCCTTGTGCTTTGTGACCTGTAACTACCAAAAAAAACTGAAAATCCCAGACACATTATATATTCTGTAAATCAGAACAAATAAATAAATTTATTTTTAATTACTTTCCTTAACCTGCACTAATTATGCACACATTATTATTGCAAAAACTGTAAAAAAAAACAATATTTTTCATTTTTTTTGCATTTTTCTGTATTTTTTTTATAATAAGTAAGCATTTATATATATATATGTTATATCAAATTAAAGCCCTTTCTGTCCTTTAAAAAACAGTATATAATATGTGTCGGTGCAATAAATGAGAGAGATGCAAATTGCATTTGAACGCAAACAGCAAGAAAATGCAAAAATTGCTTGTGTCATTAAGCGTAAGTCAAGCTTCTGAAGCTGTGTCCTTAAGGGGTTAATTACACCAGAAGATGGTATTTATTGTTTCATATTTCGTAAGCATCAAAATCAACAATATCAAATACCAAATCATCATTTGTTATTTCATACTTATACTTTTCTTTTCTCTTTGCTTTAATAATATTTTCTTTCTTTAATTTTATTTAACAATTAAATACAAACAACAGACTAACCTAGACAAATAGTTGTTTGGTCACAGTGCTCTGGAAGTATAACTATAAAAAAACAGGCAAGGGACTCGAGGCAGAGTCGTATATTGTAAAAGGAATTTGATCAGTCAAAAGTACGTACATAGAGTCACTGTCCAGGATCTAATTTTTTATTCCATCTATCCCAAAAACTGTATTGATGACCCTTCAATGGGGAGTGCTTGACGATGGCATGCTCCATTTTACATTGTATAATAGTTTGAGTATGAATCTTAGACCAGCTATCCACCCTTGAGTTTCTGGCAATAGATGTTTTGACAGCCATTAGTATGTGTAGGATAACCGGTCTGAAATTTCTAATAATCATCCCCATATCTATGTGTAACAGAGCCATATTCAGGGTCAGTTTGAACTTCTTTTCGAATAAAGTTGATAAATAATGGTTTGTCGTCTCCCAAAGATGTCTAATTGTCGAACAATCCCACCAGATGCGTTTAACGCTTAAGGACCAAACTTCTGGAATAAAAGGAAATCATGACATGTCACACATGTCATGTGTCCTTTAGGGGTTAAAGTCTGCAATTAGCTCGGAGCATCTCCAACAAATGGAGGAAGCTGCAGGATAAATTTTTGCTATTTTTTTTGGAGTTCTATACCATCTGTTTAATATCTTATAATGAACTTCATGTATATTTAAACAGTGACAAGTTTTATATAATGTCGTAAGAATTCAATTCTTTCATATTTATGTGTGTTTTCAAATCATAATTCCATATTGCAATTGCCAGGAGGATTGATTTAATCTGAGCCTTATAAACTAGTTTTTGGCTTTTATTGACTAGGTGGGTATATTCTGCTTGTTTAAGCATTTCTGTCAAGGTTAACTGGGGGTTTAAGAGGATTAAATCTCGAATGAGTTTTCAAGAAAGATATTACCCTTGTATAATTAAACCATTTGGTAGAAGGTAGAATTTGAAGTTGTTCAAAAGATTTAAATGTATTTGCTCTCAAGAAATTAGAGATTTTTTCCATACCCTTATGGGTCCATGGTTTCAAGTTTATATCTATCATTAAATTGGTAATATATTTAAATTTATACCAGAAATTATTTTCCTTTTTTAACCTTTTTTTTTTTTTTTTTTTTAAAGAGACAAAACTGGGAAGATTTGTTGAACTATTAATGATTTTGAGGTTTTAATATAATGATTAGTTTCTTTATCTATGGACAATAAAAGGGCATTATAATCTTTGTCACATATGGTTAAATTCTGTTCTCTTCTATACCAACTTTCATTCATAGAATCTTCCTCATTTACAATTAAAGTATGTGCCAATAAATTAGCTTGTGCAATATCTTCAATGATTGAGATACTCATGCCTCCCTCATCTTTTTTCCTTGACATTATATCTCTTTTTATTCTGGGTTTTTTACCTGACCAGATAAATGTAGTAAATGATGATTGAATTAAATCCAACCAGCTATCTGGAACCTTTATAGGGATCATTCTCATAATATACAAAAAATTTGGTATAATATATGCTTTTAATGTATTTATCTACCCTGACCAGGAGATTTCTAAGATTTTCCATTTTTTTAAATGAATATTAGTTTCTTTAATTATTTATTTATTTATTATTTATTTATAAAATATTTTACCAGGAAAGATACATTGAGATTTCTCTCGTTTTCAAGTATGTCCTGGGTCCACAAATCATTGCATTGTTACATTAGGGTACAACAAAATACAAAAACAATATTAATACACAATATATACAAAATCAAAAACATAGAACAGGCAGGAAATATATAATCAACCATGACACGTGCATTCTGTTTTGAGGTATGTAGAGAGGGATCTCTTAAATGACTTTAGGCTTAGGGAAGATTTTAAATTGTGTGGGAGGTCGTTCCACAATTGCGGTGCTCTATAGGAGAAGGAGGATTGGGCCGCTTTCTTTTTGTATTGAGGTAGACTAAGTAAAGTGCTTGTACTGGATCGGAGCTTATAGAAAGTGGGAACAGCTGGGGAAAGCATTTTGTTCAGGTAGGGTGGGAGTTTCCCAGAAAAGCTCTTAAAAACCACCAAGACACCAAGGAGTCGTTAATTAGAGTTGAGACGGGTTTAGCAATTGCCGGCGCACTGAGCTTCAACAGCATTGCTGAGATTTGATCAGGTCCGCATTGGTTTTTCATTTTTAGATTATTAAGATGTTTTTTAATGACACTAACAGGTACAGGTCTAAAAAAACACTTGTGTATATTGGGCCTTTGCAAATTTAGTGTGACCTGATCCAAATTTGTAGTTTCAGTATGCGTGTCATTTATTAGCTTGGCAATCAGGGCAGTAGAGCATCCGACAAAATAATTGTTAAAGGCATTTGCTACATCTAAGGGAAGTTGCAGGGTTTGGTTACCCACTTTGACAGTGGTGGGTTGGGAGTGGATTGGGGGAGTTTGTAGTTTATTTATGGCTTTCCAAAAGTTTCTAGGGTTTGAGATGTTACTGTTCAGATTTTCATAGAAATATTGGGCCTTGGCCAGTTTTGTCTGTTTTGTGCATATATTTCGCCATTGTCTATATGCATAGTGATCATTCATAGAGCCAGTATGCTTAAACTTTGACCACAAAGAATCCTGAAACTGGTACATTTGGATGAGGTCAGCTGTGATCCAGTTCATATGTGCTCCTTTTACCCTCACCTTACGCAGCGGGGTATGCAAATTCCAAATTTCTAGGAGTTCAGACTGAAAGTATTCAACAGCACAGTCTAGATCTGGGAAACCCATTTCTTTGGGTTTTTAGAGATTTTAATACCTAAATAGTGATGTCGCGAACATGAAATTTTCGGTTCGCGAACGCGAATTTCGGCAAATGTTCCCGAACACGCGAACGGGGCGAACCGCCATAGACTTCAATAGGCAGGCGGCGGGTGGGGGCCATAAAGATAATGAGGGGGGGGACCTACTGTCCTCCACCCGGCCCCCACCCCTGGGCGGCGGATGGGGGCCATAAAGATAATGAGGGGGGGACCTCTTATTATCTCTTGAGAGATTGTATAATTGAGTTTTGTAGAACAGTTAGTTCTTTTTCCTTATATTCTTTGTCTTTAGAAGCAAGTTACCCCCTAGTTACTTTGTCTTCAGAAGCAAGTTATCCCCTAGTTACAGCTCTATATGCGCACCATGCAACTTAGGGGGAGATCTCTTCGGTCTCTTTAAAATAATATTCAGTTTTTTTTTTAATAAATTCTATATTATCTGGATTTGAAAGAATATAATTATTTCGTTTCCATTTTCGGAATTTCGAAAGAATCCTTGACATCTATAATAACCATTTTTGCTTGGTGAGTTAATTTAATATTACTCGAATAAGATCTATACAAGAATATGCATAGTAAGATTTAGAAAAGCAAGTAAAATCTAAATCCAGTGGATGGACAATATACCAAATATCTAATAAGGAATAGTTTTGAATTAGCTGTCTGAATTTATCAGAGTGTCTAAGTATTCCTTTATCTCTTATCTGACCCGTAATAGTTTTTTTTTATCCAAAAATGGGTCAAATACAGAATTAAAATACCCCAAAATCATCGAAACTACCTGTTTAACCATTTCTGTTCTCTTTAAAACCTTACTTATAAAAGGTAATGATGAATGATTTGGGGCATAAAGATTAGTTAATGTATATATGATGTTGTCCATCTCACATATCGCTATAATGTATCTTTCCTCAATGTCTTCTTCTGTATAGATATTTCTAAAATTTAAGTTCTTAGATATCAATATAGCAACCCCTCGTTTCTTTGTTTTTTTTTTATGTTCACGAGATGCAGATAGGATCATGTTATACATTTTTTATTTTAAATTAATAGTTTCTTTATTTCTCCGGTAAGTTTTCTGTACACAACAGATATCACTTATCTGTTTCCACAGGTATTCTAGTAAGATAGATCTCTTAAATGGAGAATTAAGTCCCTGAGCGTTAATCATAGCAATTCTTACCATAGTCCCTGAGTGTTATTCTCTTCTGATTCCTGGATCCCCATGCCCTGAGTCCAAACACCAAAATTCCAACTTCACTGCAGATCAAACAACAAAAACACCTTAAAAGCATAAATAACCCCATTGTTCTTAGGGTCCAAAAATGTCTCTGTGGGTACTTTACCCTAACAAGAGACAAAAGAATAATTGCCATTACCAAATGGCAACCCGAGCAGAGGTCTGCTTTGAAGTGCGTTTCTCATTTCTTTACAAGGGAGAAGAAAAAAAGAGTAAAAAAAAAATAGTATAGTTGAATAATTATTCTAAGTCTCTAATTTATAGATATCTCTGTGTTTCGCTAAGTATAAAAGAGAAAATTTGTGTGAAAAATAATAATGCCTTAAAACAATTAAATATTCCCTTTTCTCTTTTTTTTCTTCCTCTTTCTCTTATTCTTCTACTTATATTTCTTACTCTTTAAAGTTATTCTAGTATTAGTCAGGAGATTATTTATATTCGTTATAGCTCATTGCTTAATTTTGTAAATTTCTATAGTAGGGTGTATCAATAGCATCTAATGGAAAAAAATAAAAATAATAATAATTCTTCCCTTCTTTATTCTTTTATCTTTCACCTTCTCTCTAAAGATTTTTCTCTTTAAGCCATGTGGCAAGTTTTTCGGGTGAGTTACATACTACCGTACTATATTCATAGGAGATAATAATTTTTGTGGGATAACCCCATTTGTATTTTATTTCCTTATTCCTTAGTAACTTTGTTAGATCAGCATAACATCCTCTTTCGGATCCAGTATAATAGGACAGATCTGAGAAAATCTTTATTTGTGTGTATGTGGAGGTCAGATGAATATTTTGTGCCACTTTAATAATTTGATCTTTAAGTCTGACTGATGCACAACATATAATAACATCACGTGGTTTAGAGCTGTGAATTCCTGGTGGTTTAAAAGTCCTATGGTATCTCTCCAAGGCATGGTTGTATCCTGATATGTCTATGTGAAGTGCTTTTAAAGCTCCAATATATATGTTTCAAGTTCATCATGGGTAATCGATTCTGGGATGTCTCTGAGCCGTAAATTATTTCTTCTAGATCTGTCTTCTAGTTTAGCAATCTTTTTATCCATATTATAAATTATGTCATCTTGTTTTTTGGCTGAATCTTCTTGCTGCTGTAAATTAACCTTCAATTGTGTTATATACACTTCCTTTTCTTGAAGCTGCTTCCTTAACTGTTGTTGTTCTTCTTTATTTTCTTTCATCATGTTATTAATTTCCAATTTGACTTTTTCCAATTGGGAATTAAATGCTCGTTCTAGGAAGGCTTTAGTTATTGTTTGATCCTCTTTTTCTATGTTAGATTGGGAATATTCTGAGACTGGATCTAGAAATTTAAAGGATTTTCTTTCAGATCTGTCCTATCCAGATCAGTTTTACTTGTTTGTGGGGAGAAAAAGGAGAGCCATTTCTTAGGTTTGTTTTCTTGTTTCTTATCTCTTTTAGTAGTTTTTTTTTATTTATTGGTCTTTTTGGATGCCATTTCAATAATCTACCCATAGGTCAGGAAAAAATAATCATTCTCCTATCTAATATTATTAGTCCTAATTCTCCTTTAGTAAATTTAGTAAACTTCTGTTTCTCTCCCTATTTCACTTCCGTCTCCTACCTTCTCTGTTCTCCACCCGCTTTCCTCTTACAGGTATCAGCAATTTCTTTTGATCAACGTTTGTCCTTCAGTCATAATGAGAACAAAAAATAAATACTTAGAATATCAAAAAAAAAATCCTAATAATGTTTGCTATTATCTAGTACCTTAAACTTTGCAAAGTCCACTTTAGTCCTCTCCCCTCTTCCCTTCCTTAATTCATTCTCCCTTTCCCTTTTTCCTCAAGCCTAATAATGTTTGCTATTATCTAGTACCTTAAACTTTGCAAAGTCCACTTTAGTCCTCTTCCCTCTTCCCTTCCTTAATTTGTTCTCCCTTTCCCTTTTTCCTCCTTTTGTTTTATCTCCTTTTCCCAGAAACTATAGGATTAATATCAAATTAGAACAGTTGTTAAGCTCTTTACATTTCTTATCTGGATTCAAGTTAAATTAGTAGACTATTACTCCTGTTTGTTATTAAGTTTAGCTAATTGTGTTAATAAGGAGCCGGGGGGCTTAATCAGCCAAAACCCTATAGAGGCTGTCATACAAGCCTGCAGTCTGCAAAGGAGGGAAAAAAAGGAAGAAAAAGACAGAGCAAGGGAACAGATAAGGCAGACCAACAAACGAAGAAAAAAAAAATCTTTTGTAAAATATATTTGTGTATCCAGAGATAATCTTCGGTTTACGTCAAATATAGTACAATTCCCCTTCCCTCGGTAACCCATCAGGTTAGAATGGTGAAGAGCCCGAGCTTCATAACATCGGTCGGTGTAGTAAATATCAGGTACAGTACCTCTCTGAAGTCTCCCTCTTACTTAATTCTTGGTATGATCTCAGACCGAAGTATGGGTCAGTATACGATCCCTTTTCTGGTTTCAAGCCGCATCTTGCACGTTCTTAGCTGCATGCTATGTCATTGCTCCACCCCTTTTGTTTTAGCAGTTTTAGCAGTTTATTTCTCCAGAAGTTTATTGAACTTTAATCACACACATGAGGCTCCTGCAGGGTCTGGAAGGCTATTAACAGAGCAGGAGATTCTAAATTAAACAGACTGTGCAACACAGGAAGTGTAAACATTATATATCTCTTAACAGCAAGTGTTTAGGGCTGTATAAACAAGACTGATTTACTTAAATGGCAAATAATTGAACAGTAAGACTGCAGGAGTATGATCTATAGTTCAAAACTGCATCATTAAAGGACCACTCCACACTTGAAAAAAATAATAGAAAACCCCCCACCATTTAGTAGATATACCCCTAATGAATAAATACATGTATATTTATATGTATGTATTCATTCGGGGTACAGTCTAAATCAGTTTGCAAAAGCTGAAATTCTTATGATTGCAGCCTTTGTAAACCCTCCTCTTTTTCACAGGAAGTGACTTTCAGTCACTTCAATGAGAATTGTCCAATGAGAAGCTTCTCATAGAGAAACCTCTATTCCTTTCTAGTTAATGTATCTCTCTTCCCCCCAATCCCACCTTGAGTCTTATCCTCCCTTGCCTCCCTGTGTCAAAGCCCTCTCCCTGTGTCAAAGCCTCCCTCACCGTGTCAGAGCCTCCCTCCCTTGCCTGTGTCAAATTCTCAATTCTCCCTTCCCTTCCCTGTGTCAGAGCCTCCCTCACTTCTCCTCTCCCTGTGTCAGAGCCTCCCTACCCTCACCTCCTCCTTCCCCTGTTGTGTCAGAGCCTCCTCCCTCCCCTCCTCCCTCCCTTCTTGTGTCAGAGCCTCCTACCTCCTCCCTCTACTCCCCTCCATGTGTCAGAGCCTCCACCCTCCCCTCTCCTTCCCTCTCCTCCCCTCTCCTCCTCTGCTGACCATTATTTGCCAATCTGTGGGTAGAAAATCTTTAGTTTCCTCTACCCGAACTGATAGGAAGTGAGAACACTTCCTGTCAGTCCAGGTGGAGGAAACTTAATATCCTCTACCTACAGATCGGCAACTAAAAGTCAGCAGGGGAGGACAGGAGGGTTTAGGACCATATTCTTTTCTACACATAGCTTCACATATAATACAAATAACTCCCACCTTGTGTGAAATGCTAGCAGAATGCTTGGTTGTATAGGGAGAGGTATTAGCAGTAGAAAGAGGGAAGTGCTCATGCCATTATACAGAACACTGGTGAGACCTCACTTGGGGTATTGTACACAGTACTGGAGACCGTATCTTCAGAAGGATATTGATACCTTAGAGAGGGTTCAGAGAAGGGCTACTAAACTGGTTCATGGATTGCAGGATAAAACTTACCAGGAAAGGTTAAAGGATCTTAGCATGTATAGCTTGGAGGAAAGACGAGACAGGGGGGATATGATAGAAACATTTAAATATATAAGGGAATCAACACAGTAAAGGAGGAGACTATATTTAAAAGAAGAAAAACTACCACAACAAGAGGACATAGTCTTAAATTAGAGGGACAAAGGTTTAAAAATAATATCAGGAAGTATTACTTTACTGAGAGGGTAGTGGATACATGGAATAGCCTTCCAGCTGAAGTGGTAGAGGTTAACACAGTAAAGGAGTTTAAACATGCGTGGGATAGGCATAAGGCTATCCTAACTATAAGATAAGGCTAGGGACTAATGAAAGTATTTAGAAAATTGGGCAGACTAGATGGGCCGAATGGTTCTTATCTGCCGTCACATTCTATGTTTCTATGTTTCTATGTTGTATAGTCTAATTAAAGGACCTACAGTAGCAAAATTAGACCACAAAGAATATATCTGTACTGATGTAAAAGTGTAATATATACTAATCTATATTCTACATGAATTACAGCTTTCTGCATTTTGTTTTTCATTCTACCTTGATTAGTAACTGGTTAAATGTTAATGTTACCTTAATTCGCTTTTCATTTAAAATTATTTTTTTAGATGTTTAAAATATGTAATACAATTATTCAACATTCATTTTCAAATTACTTGCATTTCAAAATAACTATATAAAAAAGTAAATACAGTACATTTCTACAAAATGATAAATATATTTTAGATAGTTTTATGTATAGTATATATTTATCAGTCCTAAGCAGCAGGAATATTGCATTGTTTCACAGTTTTCACAGGAGCTGTCTTTGTGCTTTTTACCGTGTACTAGGAAGTTTTATTTTGCTAATATTGAAAATCTCCTGATTTTTTTCTTGTGTTTGTTGAATTCTTTTTTTTATATACATATTTCTGGAATAAAGAGGCTGGAATACATTTCTCCATAATGTTTTCTAGTGAGAACACTGTGGTGTAATAAAAAAAAAAAAGAACAATGCTGTCAAAATGAATTATTGTCCGAAAGACTTACAAACTAATTATTTGATCAAGGTCGTATGAAGGACATGGTGAAACACTGTATACATATTGTATGCATTCTAGTTTTCCACATGAATAATCCTACATTATTTATGAACACAAGGAGATTGTAATCAATAAAGCTCATAAAACTGTAAATGTCTGCATGGATGGCATTTTGAATTTCTCATTCCCATGAATACAAAACTTAATCTAGATTTAGGGTTTAAAATTAAAGATGTTCACCAGAATTTATGTTTTGCTTTCAAATGTAGGGCAAAAAAAATCATATGACTAAATATCTTAGTACAAGGTTTGTTAGGGAAAAGCAAAATACACAACCACTGTAAAAGCAATGAAGATATATTTAATTGTCTAACAATATGTTGTAGTTTACAATATAATTAATCAATTTAGCACCAAACTGTGTTCAAAATGTACTCATTTGAGGGCATATTTGTCTTTGTGCATGTGTACAAAAAATAAACTTGCAGTTTCTGTAACTGGTACTCACAAAATTTGAATTACAGAATATTTATTGCAAGCTTTTTCCAAAGCAAGGTTGTTAAAGCTGAAATTTTTGGACTAAGCTAACTGATGGGCTCAGTAATACATAACCAATATTTTAGGTGTGTTTGTGACCCTATGGTGTTCGAATGTATTTGAGTAAAATATAAAACATTTCATTGACACATGAGGAAAAATTATGCATTTGCTTCTTTGATTCTTGATATTTAATATTTCCTTAAGAGACTCAATTTACAAGTAAGAATACCTATCAAGCCATGAAAATGTATCTTTAACAACTTCAGGACACATGATGGAAATAGTCCATCATGATTCCTTTTTTTTCTGAAGCTGTGTCCTTCAGGGGCTATGTCATTTTAAACTAATCTTTTGGGATTTTTTGGGACCAGTCATGCCTTATAGTCCATATGCATTAAGCACTCATTCTGTATACAAGGGGCAAAAGGTTGATACACAAAAATATATTGTTTCTATCTAGTTAGCCTAGTCTTGCCGTGGGATTGGAGGATGTGTACAAGGTGGACTAATGGGTTGCCAAACCTCGATGCCCACCTATTTCAATACTAAGAAATACACAGTCGCACAATATTCTGTAATCCCTTGGGTTTGAATTAATAAACTTTGAATAAGGAGTCCTAAAGTTCCTGACCATCTAATTGTGTAAAATATCCTCTCGTTTGTTCTTTTAAGCTGGTCCAAAAATAGTTATTAATACATTAAAATCCTCCTACCTCCCTCCTCTTCATATTATTATTTGTAAAGGAAAGTGGGTATTCCCTAAGATTCTTGAAATCTTAAAAGTAGTTGAGGTCCTCTGGCTAAAGAGGAACAAGGGAAATGTTATTTATTTAGTACATAAGGAACACGCATACCCCATTCAAAACCACAAATTTACTTTGTTAATCTGATCTTTACTTGATTTTAGATCTATCAATTTCAGTTTATCAAGTGATATAATCAGATATGGCCACCTCTGCTGCCCTATCCTCTGGTGCTTTACCATCTACTCTAAACCTAATAGAGGTGCTCAGCCAGAGTACAGGAGCTCCATTACAGTCTGTATCACCTATATTGTACAGGGCTGTGAAATCTGCTGGCAAAAAATAAAAATATAACTCACGATAAGATTTTATAAATGCAGACTAATTTCATGTTTTTGTAGAATAAATGTTGTTTATGAATGATACATATATAGCATAATTAGCCTAAATCAATTACATTCATAAACATAGAATCATTAGAAAAGGTGTTAGCCATAGTTCACACAACATATTTTTATTATTGAGAATACATGCAAAATATTAATTAAAAGGGTAAGAAAGTGTGCTAATTAACCACTATTTGTTATTCTAATTTAGTTACACAGCTTCAAAAGAGTTTTATTATTTCTGTAATCTAAATATATAATTTAGCTCTTTACATTAATTCATTCACTACACGACTGACGTGTTGGGTCCTAGGGCGCTCTCTGTGTTTTGCACTGAGCTCGGACACAAAATTACCTTCTAGTCAAATGTTTTACATGGTGTAATGAATGAAAAAAGTATTTTTGCCTATATTTGCCTAGAATTTGCACTTAGCAATTCTCCATATAATAGAGTTACTCATGGATAACTATGCATAGAATGTAAGCTTGAGCAGGGTCCTTGTAAACCTATTGTTCCTGTAACATGTTGTAATTGTCTCATTTATTGTTAACTTTCCCCCTTTTATAATACTGTCAAGTGCTGCGGAATAAGTTGACGCTATATTAATGCCAATAATAATAATACATTATTAATTATCATCAGATATTTGTATTTAATTTAGCCTATTGCAACAAACATGTTTCCTTTATTCTATATGGTTTTAATAGCTGTCATTAAAAACGTTATATTTTCTCATGAAGGACATTTCTATACAGAGATGAACGATTAGACAAATCTGAAGATTCAGTATCTTGTTTAGATGCTCAAGGTTTAAGTAAGAGAAAATATTTAATTCCAGCTTAACCTTTCGCTGGCTATCTTTGATGTCAAGCCATTGCAGATTTATGTAACTTTGTCATACTTTATTTTCCAATTGATGATTTATGATAAAAAAAAATGTATACTTTGTGTACACACCGAGATATACACATCTATACACATTATATATATATAAATGTAAATCACATGTTAACTATTTTGCTGTAGCATAAAACAGTTAGCAATTCCACCATTCTGTTCCCACTGATTTCTTTTTTTCATGATTTTACATGGTTTAGCCCTCATTTACAGGCTCACGTGTGCAGTTAGTTCCTGCAGGCATCTGCTGATATATACGTATGTATATGTATATATGGATTGTCATACTGCATTAAGAAACCAATGCATTACGAAATGCATGCATTAAATAAATGAATAAATGTGTAGAGGAACCTGCAGACGTGAATACTAGCTATTAACTAATGCAATGTGAAAATCTTTCAGAGATGTTGCAAATCAACGTTGAGAACGGAAGATGATGCACATCAGTGATATTCAAACACTTTATTTTTGCCTGAGAAATAACTAATTATTTGAGAAAGGTGTCATCTAACAGTCGCTACCTTTTTCTAGGCAACATTTATATAGGGGAGAAATTGTTATATCTAAAAAAAGGTAGATTTGCGCCATTAACATATGTGAACATTAGTACAAATTGCATTGACACAATAAAGGGTACTAGCTAGTATTAAACGTGGCAGTATTGGAAATATGCTATTTTATCAAGGTGGAGTTGCTACCTTTATCAAGTTTGTCAAGCACATTGAACAAAATCAGTCTCACAAAGTTCCAGCCTAGACACGATTATATGTATTAAAACAATAATATATGTATGTGCATCACCTGCCCTTTTGTTTTAAGAAATATATAATTCAACTAATTTTCAAATGGACTGACTATTTCTGATGACCAAAATAGCTTATATTTGAATAAAGGAGTAAATGCAAAAATAGTGGATTCAAATTCTGTTTGTCCAATGCAAAAATATTACTGCAACGTCTAGATAAAACAGAAACACTGCACTAAATTGTCCATTAGCTCTAGGACTATATCAGATTGTGATTTTGACTACTCATGTTCTCATGCCCACTTGGTGCAGTTGATCTTTAAGACTGGTCAATCAATGTTAATGAATAGCAGCTGTTTTCTATCTGTAATATTTCATAAGAGGCAATAGGAAGTTACCAGCAGAATGTACTGAAAGCTAGTCACCATGTAGCAGCTGACATCTCTCAATAATTTCTCATATTTTCTACTAATTTTAAACTAATCAACTCTGCTACTAACCACGGAAATTTGAAACTAGTTTCTGTCCTGGTATAAAAAGATTAACGACAACTCACACTATACATATTCTTTCGCTTAAAAAAAAAATTGGTTTGAACCCTCTTGTTAATTATGAATTGCCATGCCATTACTTGCCCATTGCTACTGGTTACGCAGGATGAAGTGCGCATGCTCAGCTGTGTCTGTGCATTTGCAACAAGTAACTATTATTCAAGTGATGCTATCTGTAGCGGCAGTCATTATTTGCTATAAGCTACAAAACTTAGGAACAAGGTTGGAAACGTGGTATTAATTTGTAATTTGCAACAAGGTAACAGCTGTTTGTAAATTTTGTCAGCTTAAAGGAGCTATTTACCAAAAAGATTAACAAGCCTCATGGGTGCTATACACTTTACTATATTGAGAATATTTTTAGTGGATTTAAGAATCATAACATAGATGGACTGATAGTACAGCAAAAAATGATGATGAGGTAGAGGTGATTGACACAGCTTGGATCTAAAAGATTAGTTTCCATCTAAATAAAACTGGAAGTCGACATTGATACAGTTGTGATCTGAAAGATTAGTTCTCATCTGATCATTATCTAAATAAAGCTAAAAGAAGTAAAACCAAAGCAGCATCTTACTGTTGTAGCTCATCTGCTTCAAAGTTTGGTACATTATGTTTTCAGAGTTATCATTCACTAATGTTAATAGTGGCTACCTGAGACTTATGGTACTCTTTCCCACGAAAATGAATTACATAACTGAATCAGCAGCTGATAAGTACATTTATTAATATGCTTCTCAATGATATTCATTTTAATTGTATATGAAGGGTGAATGTCCATGCCTGGAACAAAAACTATGAGTCCTTAAAAGGACATTATAGTCATACTCTGGGTACCAAAACAACTTATTTGTTTGATTTTGATCTCATATTCATGCTGTGTTTTTCTTCACATTCAATCTCATTAATTTTGCTAAAACAAAAAAACGTTTTACAGCTTCCTCTTAGCCATGTCGCCTCTTTTTCACAAAGCAACTTCCTTAACAGACATATTCTGAGTACCTACTCAGTTCAGACTATGAGCGATTAGCATGAGCTGAGCAGCTAACATTAGTGATGTCGCGAACACGAAATTTTCGGTTCGCGATCGGCGAACGCGAACTTCCGCAAATGTTCGCGAACCAGCGAACCACCCAAGACTTCAATGGGCAGGCAAATTTTAAAACACACAGGGACTCTTTCTGGCCACAATAGTGATGGAAAAGTTGTTTCAAGGGGACTAACACCTGGACTGTGGCATGCCGGAGGGGGATCCATGGCAAAACTCCAATGGAAAATTACACAGTTGATGCAGAGTCTGGTCTTAATCCATAAAGGGCATAAATCACCTAACATTCCTAAATCGCAATGGATATGGATTGACACCTGACATATGACATATTGACACCTTGACATATGGATTGACACCTGTCCTCAGAGACCCTGATACACACTGACACAGAGCAGAATAGGGACTGTTCCCCCTACATAGGGTCACTTGGCAGATATGGATTGACACCTGTCCTCAGGGACCATGATACACACTGACACAGAACAGAATAGAGACTGTTCCCCTACATGGGTCACTTGGCAGGTATGGATTGACACCTATCTAAGGATCCCTGATACACACTGACACAGAGCAGAATAGGGACTGTTCTACATGATTGGCAGATATGGATTGACACCTGTCCTCAGGATCCCTGATACACACAATGACACCAGATAGGGACTGTTCCCTACATAGGGTCACTTGGCAGATATGGATTGACACCTGTCCTCAAAGACCCTGATACACACTGACACAGAGCAGAATAGTGACTGTTCCCCCTACACAGGGTCACTTGGCAGATATGGATTGACACCTGTCCTCAGAGACCATGATACACACTGACACAGAGCAGAATAGAGACTGTTCCACCTACATAGGGTCACTTGGCAGATATGGATTGACACCTGTCCCCAGAGACCATGATACACACTGACAGAGAGCAGAATAGAGACTGTTCCCCCTACATAGGGTCACTTGGCAGATATGGATTGACACCTGTCCTCAGAGATCATGATACACACTGACACAGAGCAGAATAGAGACTGTTTCCCCCACATAGGGTCACTTGGCAGATATGGATTGACACCTGTCCTCAGAGACCATGATACACACTGACACAGAGCAGAATAGAGACTGTTCCCTCTACATAGGGTCACTTGAAAGATATGGATTGACACCCGTCCTCAGAGACCATGATACACACTGACACAGAGCAGAAGAGAGACTGTTCCCCCTACATAGGGTCACTTGGCAGATATGGATTGACACCTATCCTAAGGATCCCTGATACACTGACACAGAGCAGAATAGAATATTCGCAATGCCAAACATTGTTATACAGGGGAATATTCAGTAAATAAGGATAAGGGGGTTCTACTGTCTCCCCACTTCCACCCTACTGCGGTGGGTGAAAGGGCCATAAACAATGAGAGGGGACCTACTGTATGATGTTGTATCGATCAGGTAGTAAGGGTTACACCCGCTTCACAGTGACAGACCAAACTCGCCGTTTAACGCACCGCAAACAGTCCATTTGCACAACCGCAAACTCCCCATTTGCACAAGGTTGGATACCAAGCTAGCCATGTCCGTTCCTTGTCCTCACTGATGTCATTGAAGGTCTCTTCCTCCACCCAGCCACGTACAACACCAAGGGTCCCCGAAAGGTGACAACAAGCCCCTGGGACGCCTGCTGTGTTTGGTCTTCCACCTCCTCAAAGCCACCTTCCTCCTCTGACTCCTCTTCTTCAGACTCCTCTCTCTGCGTTGCCTCTCTCTGCGTTATTATAAGGTGTGTTAAGTAGTATTATTCTTATCAGTTTAATCCCTGTTATGTGCCTTTTTTTTTTGGTTTTGGTTTTGCGACCACAGTGCAGCACCAGAGGCCCGAAAAATTAGGCGTAGCCCGCACATGCCTGAAAAAAATTAGGTATTACATTTGCAGCGCTGCTGTAGCAGCGGTAAACCGATGATGTTTGTTTCCAGGCAGAAAGTGCCCTAAAACAGTGTTCCCCAACTTGGACGTGGGCGATGCGTGGTCAGCGTTTACGGTCAGCGGCTGATAAAGGTTAAGGAGCACTGCCTAAATCATTAACGGCAGACCCTAGTTGGTGGTAGGATAAGTCCGCATAGAATCAACCGGCATTCAGAGCTAAAATACAGCAGCGTGTGGACCATTTTAGCCAAAGAAGGCAGCTCATCTCATCAGGCCTTTTTAGTCGAATGTATCGCCCACTGTCAGTCCCTTCGGGATCCATCCCTCATTCATCTTAATAAAGGTAAGGTAATCTAGACTTTTTTGACCTTGGCGACTTCTCTTCTCAGTGACAATACCTCCTGCTGCACTGAAAGTCCTTTCTGACAGGACACTTGAAGCGGGGCAGGCCAGAAGTTCTATCGCAAATTGGGATAGCTCAGGCCACAGGTCAAGCCTGCACACCCAGTAGTCAAAGGGTTCATCGCTCCTCAGAGTGTCGATATCTGCAGTTAAGGCGAGGTAGTCTGCTACCTGTCGGTCGAGTCGCTCTCTGAGGGTGGATCCCGAAGGGCTGTGGCGATGCGTGGGACTTAAAAAGGTCCGCATGTCCTCCATCAACAACACGTCTCTAAAGCGTCCTGTCCTTGCCGGCGTGGTCATGGGAGGAGGAGGATGACTTCCACCTCTCCCCTGTTAGATTCCCGTTGTGCTGTGACATCACCCTTATACGCTGTGTAAAGCATACTTTTTAATTTATTTAGCAAATGCTGCATCCTTTCCGACTTGTAATTTGGTAACATTTCAGCCACTTTCTGCTTATACCGGGGGTCTAGTAGCGTGGACACCCAGTACAGGTCGTTCTCGCGCTAAGCCTTTTTATCACGAGGGTCCCTCAACGGGCCGCGACAGCATGAAAAGCCCCATTTGCACAAGGTTGGATGCGGGAGCTACTTTCATTTCCGTTCCTCCTCCTCAGTGATCTCGTGAAGATGTTCTTCCCCAACCCGCATTACAACACCGCGGGTACCAGATAGGTGACAACGAGCACCCTGGATGCCTGTTGTGGTTGGTCTTGCTCCTCCTCTTCCTCCTCCTCAAAGCCACATTCCTCCTCTGACTCCTCTTCCTCACAATCCTCTTCCAGCGTTGCCGCAGGTCCAGCAAGCGATGCTGATAAGGCTGTTTCTGGAGGTGATGGTGACCACAACTCTTCCTCTCCCTCTTCACGCTCATCTACGGCCTGATCCAGCACTCTTCGCAGGGCACGCTCCAGGAAGAAAACAAATGGTATGATGTACTGATGGTGCCTTCGGTGCGACTGACTAAATTTGTCACCTCCTCAAAAGGGCGCATGAGCCTACAGGCATTGCGCATGAGCGTCCAGTAACGTGGCAAAAAAATTCCCAGCTCCCCAGAGGCTGTCCTAGCACCCCGGTCATACAAATATTCATTAACGTTTTTTTCTTGTTGGAGCAGGCGGTCGAACATTAGGAGTGTTGAATTCCAACGTGTCAGGCTGTCGCAAATCAAGCGCCTCAATGGCATGTTGTTTCGCCGCTGGATATCGGCAAAGTGTGCCATGGCCGTGTAGGAACGCCTGAAATGGCCACACAC
Source organism: Pelobates cultripes (assembly GCA_933207985.1). Lineage (NCBI taxonomy): Eukaryota > Metazoa > Chordata > Amphibia > Anura > Pelobatidae > Pelobates > Pelobates cultripes. The sequence goes on along the minus strand of OW240915.1, from coordinate 260,251,706 downwards.
CTTCCTGGCCTGCTTCAGGACCTACATAAGCCTGTGTACTTATGCAAAAGGCGTTGTAGATCGATTACACACATGTGCCATACGGCACATGTGTCAACTACTTAACTTCAATGCCGCCAACAAATTTGTTCCGTTGTCACAAACCACTTAGCCGATCTCCAGTTGCTGCGCAGTCAGCCACTTTTCCACCTGTGCGTTCAGGGCGGACAGGAGTGCTTGACTCTCTGCTTTCAAGCAAGTCAAACCCAAGACGGCGTGACACTGCCGTATCCGGGATGTGGAATAGTACCTGGGGAGCTGGGGGGGTGCCGTTGGTATGGAGCAAGACGCAGCAGCAGAAGAAGACTCAGCCGAGGAGGTTATGGAAGAGGATGGAGTAGAAGGAGTAGAGGAGGTGGCAGCAGGCCTGCCTGCAAGTCGTGGCGGTGTCACCAACTCCTCTGCAGATCCACGCATTCCATGCTTGGCAGCCGTCAGCAGGTTTACCCAATGCGCAGTGTAGGTGATATACCTGCCCTGACCATGCTTTGCAGACCAGGTATCAGTGGTCAGATGCCCCAACACTGTGTGCCAGATATGCCATTACTTCCTTTTGCACAATCGAGTACAGGTTGGGGATTGCCTTTTGTGAAAAGAAATTTCGTCCGGCTACCTTCCACTGCGGTGTTCCAATAGCTACAAATGTTTTGAACGCCTCAGACTCCACCAGCTTGTATGGTAAAAGCTGGTGGGCTAATAGTACAGACAAGCCAGCTGTCAGACGCCGGGCAAGGGGGTGACTTTCTGACATTGGCTTCTTACTCTCAAACATGTCCTTGACAGACACCTGACTGTGGGCAGATTAGCAGGAACTGCTCAAGGCGAGAGACGGAGTGGCGGATGGTTGAGAGGGGGCAAGGAGGACAGCAGTGGTTGACGTGGCTGAAGATGCTGGACCAGGAGGAGGATGGCGGCTTTGAGTTTGTGTGCTGCTTGTATTCGTGTTGATCCCATAGGCATTTGTGATGTGTGATC
>OW240915.1:260037964-260250592 GCA_933207985.1 Pelobates cultripes | reverse complement strand
TGGAGTCCCCAACAAGGTCCATGTGGGCGTACCTCTTGAAGTGGGATTGTCATAAAAGGCCAAGTTTGGCTCCCGTTAAATTCTGTTCCTGCTTACCCTCAACATAGAGTCTCATCTCATGTGTGGGGCAAACGGCTATATCTATCCTAGGGATTGCTATATCACTATATTCCCCAGGAATTATAATCACTAGCGCTTATAAGAGCTGTTCCTGCTACGCTCTCTGGGAGTAGGAGAGGTCTGCCCACTGAAAGCTGGATCCTGGTCTTGGGTCCAGGGTGGGTGAAGGACGGCGAGACCCTGGCGCAGTTGCATTGCTGGAAGCGGGGTCTGCAGTGCTTATGGTGTCTGGTGGAGTGCTGGAATTTCTTGGTGAGCACTAGGAGCATCAATTGGCGGAGGCACTCAGTTGGAGTGCCAGGCGGTCCGTCACAACAAGCATTTAGATCGTTAGAAAGATTACACTGCAAGTTATCCTCTGCTGCTGCCGACCCTGGACTCATACTGAAGATCAGAGGGAGCACCTCAGTGTGAGGTCTGAGGTGGAACGCACTGTGACACGTACACAGTCCTCACCAGCGACCAAGACACAGGACAGATTCCTGCTCCCATCCAACATGCTCATCCAACATGGTCTGAACTACAGGTTACTTTGCTAATTTTATCAATAGTACATTGGCAGTACTACTGCCTTTTTAATTCTCTATTTTTTGCATATTTTTACTCTTTTGGAATAAAGTATTATTTCTCAAGCGCATATATATACACCCTGTTCCAAATTATTATGCAAATGATATGTTTCTCATTTACCTAAATAATTGATGAAAATAACAGTCAGCACAATTCTCATGTTATCAACTATTAAGAATACAATTCAAATTTTATTGAACAGACCTCATAATGATAACAGTATTTTTTTTAAACATAAAAAAACTTACAATGCACTGTTCCAAATTATTATGCACAGTAAGTTTCAAAACACTTTATAGGTTGTAAAGAACTGAAAATTGTTATTTGTTGTGTTTGCAGCATATTTACTGAAATCAAAAGCTATTTCAATCAAACTTATAACAACATTTTAACTTTTTAAACATTTTAACAGGTCACGTTACAGTTTAACATAGGACCCCTTATTTGATAGCAGCTTCACAAGTCTTGCATCCATTGAACTTGTGAATTTTTGGACAGTTTCTGCTTGAATTTGTTTGCAAGATGTCAGAATAGCCTCCCAGAGCTGCTGTTTGAATGTAAACTGCCTCCCACCCTTATAGATCCTTTGCTTGAGGATGATCCAAAGGTTCTCAATAGGACTGAGGTCAGGGGAGGATGGAGGCCACACCATGACTTTCTCTCCTTTTATCCCCATAGCAGCCATTGATGCAGAGGTATTCTTTGCAGGATAAGACAGAACATTGTCATGCATGAAGATGATTTTATTATGGAAAGCATAGTTCTTCCTTCTGTACCAGGGAAGAAAGTGGTCAGTCAGAAACTCCATGTACTTTGCAGAGGTCATCTTTACACCTTCGGGGACCCTAAAGGGGCCGACCAGCTCTCTTCCCATGATTCCAGCCCAAAACATGACTCCACCACAGCCTTGCTGACGTTGCAGCCTTGTTTGAACAGGGTAGCCGTCCACCAACCATCCACTACTCCATCCATCTGGACCATCCAGGGTTGCACGGCACTCCTCAGTGAACAGGACTGTTTGAAAATTAGTCTTCATGTATTTTTCTACCCAATGCAGCCGTTTCTGCTTGTGAGCATTGGTTAGTGGTGGCTGAATAGAAGGTTTATGCACAGTTGCAAGACTGGAGGACTCTACACCTTGATGTCCATGGGACTCCAGAGGCATCAGCAGCTTCAAATATCTGTTTGCTGCTATGTAATGGTATTTTAGCAGCTGCTCTCTTGATCCGATGCATGGATCTGGCAGAAATCTTCCTCAATGTGCCTTTATCGGCACAAACCTGTCTGTGCTCTGAATCAGCCACAAATCTCTTAATAGTGCGATGATCACGCTTAAGTTTTTGTGAAATATCTAATGTTTTCATACCTCGTCCAAGCCATTGATTTATTTCACTCTTTTCGGCAGCAGAGAGATCCTTTTTCTTCCCCATATGGCATGAAAATGGTGCTCTGCTTAATAGTGTGGAACACCCTCCTTTAGTAGTTTTTCCTTAAATTGGGCTCACCTGGCAATCTAATTATCACACGTGCCCGAGATTGTTTTCAGTGATCAAAAGAGCCCTGAGACACAATGCCATCCATGAGTTAAACTGAAAAACTAAATATTTAATCTTTGTGACACTTAAATAGAATTTGCATAATAATTTTGAACAGGGTGTTTATATATATAAATTAATATTTTTATTTTCTAGCAATCAGTTCCTTGTACTTGTGACGAACTGAGCCTCGTCACGTGTTCGTGGAGGGGCCTGCTGGCCAGCCTCTTACCAAAAGACAATTGGCCCTTTAAAAAACTATGTGAACAGACTTGGTTCGGGGGATTTTCTATTTTATATTTGGTTCATGATTTTATATTTGGTTCGGGAACCACCCTGCAGCTTGTTAAGCCTAATTGCTGCTTTGTAGCAATTTCCACTGCAGTGTTCGTCTGGGTGGCCGCATTTCCTATTGACGGCCACGAGGTCACATGAACACAGACAGTTTTGTCGTCGAGTTCATGGAACTTTTTTCGGACACCGAAACTCCTGAACACTGCTGGACTTCCATGATTGCCTGGGTTCGGTTTTATAGCACTTAGGAAGACACTGTTTGGTGGAAACATTCCCACGTACAAGGGGAAGAAGCTCCAGGGTAAGACTATTGAGTTTGTTTGGTAGTTTGTTCGGTTTAAAACTACCGAACTAGATAAACTGCATGCCCTGATTCTCTGGAACTGTTTTGGGCATGGGACCATGCGTGTGGTCGGTCAAATTATGACTTCCAGGAAATTTTGGGAGGATGTTGTGTGTTTTAAGGTATTTTGGGTGTTTTATAAAATTGTATGTTTTCTGTGCCTGGAGATAATTGAGTTTAATACAGTGCTGACTCAATTATATCCCAGACATAGGGGAGGGATTGACCTATTTTGTTTGGGAGTGTCCTGGACCTGAGAGCCAATGTAATAGTGTGAATGTTTTTACAGTAGTCTACTCTCAGGTCCAGACGGGAGTGCCCCGTGCATGGGGACCTGCATATAAGGCCAGTTCTGGCTGCCATTAAAACGATTTGTTTTACCCTTCATGAAGTCTAGGCTCATGTTTGGGGGTTGGAGAGCTATATTTAGTCTGGGGATTGCTATACCCACTATACTCCATTGGATCACAACACTTGCTCTTGTAAGAGCAACCTGGAGAGCAAAAAACAAGGCGCAAGAGTGTACTGAGAACGGACAGCAACTGAAATAGCCTTCATTTCGGTGGGTCCCCACCTTAGATCTCAAGCTGATTTTAGCTCATCTTGTGCCATTACAGAGAGAACATATCAGACTGGTCCCACCCATACGGGCAGTTCTCAGTACACTCTTGCGCCCTGCTTTTTGCTCTCCATTAGTTCAAAAAGGGTAATCCAGACGTGGACTCCTTGCTCACGGTGTAGAGAGATATTAGCTATGCCTCACTGATGATGCCTAACAAGATTGAAACGATCGTCTGGGGTTGCTATGTCTCTTGTGCAGAGGGAACTTTCTGGCATTTTGGAACTGGACTGCCCGTACGGGTGGGACCAGTCTGATATGTTTCAGAGATCTTCTCTCTGTAATGGCACAAGATGAGCTAAAACCAGCTTGAGAACTGAGTGGGGACCCACTGAAGGGCAGGCTATTTTAGTTGCTGTCCGTTCTCAGTACAGTCTTGCGCCCTGCGTTTTGCTCTCCATAAGTTTAAAGGGTAATCCAGACGTGGACCCCTTGCTCACGGTGCCTGGAGAGATATTAGCTATGATTCACTGATGATGCCTAACAAGGTTGAAACGATCGTCTGGGGTTGCTATGTCTCTCATGCAGAGGGAACTTGCTGGCATTTCAGATCTGGACTGCTCGTACGGGTGGGACCAGTCTGATATGCTTCAGATTTGTTCTCTTTGTAATGGCACAAGATGAGCTAAAACCAGCTTGAGAACTGAGTGGGGACCCACCGAAGGGCTGGCTATTTTAGTCGCTGTCTGTTCTCAGTACACTCTTGAGCCCAGCGTCGTAATGGCGGTGTCTGGTGGCCGGCGAAGCCACGCGGCCACTGCTCTCACTGCTTAAAAGTGTGTAGCTCCTCTGTTGCGGAGTAGTGTCCACAAGCTTTTACAGAGCTGATCTAGTGCCGCCATGTGCTGGGGTAGTGGCTGGGTGCCTGTACCTTTGGGCTGGGGCCTGTGCTGGGCCATCATCTTGGTTTTGCTTTGGCTGTGTTGCACCCCTGCCATCTGCGTGGCCCGCCGATCTGTCTTCAGGTGTGCATAGTGTGGCTTGTGAGGACCAGGATGACCCCCGCCAGTCCAAAAGGGGGGGAGGTCGTTTGTCAGGCTGTTCCGAAGTTCCGAGCTCGGGGGAGTAGCCGTCTCACCCCGGCTACAGCTCCTGTAGGCCACGGTAGGTGCTTGGTGCCCACGGCCCGGACGGGCGTCGGGAGTGTGTCTGTCGCTGCTGTAGTGCACCCCCAGCTTTGGTTGTCTATGGGCTTTTCAGTCGTTATTGTTGGGGTTGTTTTAGCCGTCGGGCAGGAGCTCATGCGGTCAACGTCCACTCTGCTTGGCGGTCAGGTTCCGCCCCCCCATCCATTCTATTTTTATAATTATCCACTGTGTTATTTATGTTTATTGATAATGTTTAATAGCTCCTGGATATTTCCACTATATTGTATAGTGTTTTTCAAATCCAGAGTCCTATCCTGATGTCTGAGGTTTACTCTCTGGTGTCTTGGATCTCCCATTAAGTATATCACCAAAAAGCTCAGTGTGGGTGGGGGCCGGAGCCAGCAACTAACCAGAGCAGATGTGCACCAGCAGAGCTCCGCCAAACCAAGCCTGGAAAAAGCCTTTTAACCCACACTAATTCAACCCACATCGAGATAAAACAAGATGGGGAAGAAAGCCAAACACCAAGGGGCAGTGAAACCGGCAGAGGCACGCGACAAAGGCCCAGAGCCTCACCGCGCCCAAAAAACATGGCAACGCAGCCTCGGCCTCCTCCGAGGAACAAGTTATGGATGAGCTGGATGAATTCCCTGTCAGGGATCTTACCTGGAGTGGGAGTCCGGCACGCAGAGTTGAGGCACCCTTTGCAATTCGACACAGACCGAGGGGACTCAGGACAGAAATCCCCAAGGCTGTGACACAGTGCACTGGGGCTGAAATAACCAGTGCTTCCTGGAACGCAGTACAGACAAGGATATCCAGAAGAGTAGTCAGTATCAGAATCAGAAGTCAGGACGGGCAGCAATCAAAACAGTAGACGAGCAGGAGATCAAAAGCAGGAGTCAGATGAACAGCAGTGAAACCAAACAGGAACAGGAAACACGATCTGACAACGAGAACCAGCCTTGCGGGGTTTAAATAGGGAGTCTCAGCCAATCATCAAGGAACCAGGAACAGGTGTGCACATTCCAGGCATACAGGCTCAGACTACAGGATACCAAGAACAACCAGAAACAGTCAAAGATGCGTGGAGCTCAATGCAAGGATACCGACTGGGATGCAGGAAACTCAGGTTTGATCCCAGCCAGACCCAAATACACAATATTGTGTAAAGCACAATGGCGATCCTGACATTACCCCCCCTTCAAAGACGCCGTAGGCGAGAAGAGGAACGCAACTTACGACCCAGGAGGTTACTTTTTGGATTTCTTGGCTTTGGTGGTACTAGTAGGAACAGAGGTCATAGCTTGTAGGGCCTTTTCAAATACTTGCAAGTCCTCCTTCCGGACTAGAGTCCCATTAGAGGCATAGGTACAGCCAGAAAGAGGGTCTTCCTTGACAGGACTTGTAGTGGTTGTGGTGCTTGCCTTCTTAGAAGCAGAATCTTTAGTAGAAATAGAGATCTCAGGTTCTTTAGTAACAGATTCCTGCACAACCTCAGGAGCAACGACTGTAGAAGGCTGAGGATTGGACAGAGTTGCCAAGCAAGGACAGGCAGCATGTTGGCAGACAGGTCTCATAGGATATGCCAGAGTAGTACCCAGACGGAGAACCCGAGACCTAGATGGACGAATGGGACAAAAAGATATTAAATGTCCCATCTCCCCACAATAATAACACAGTCCATGCGCCATCCTTCTTGCCCTTTCTTGAGATGACTGACGGAACCTAACCAGTCCAATCTCCATGGGTTCCTCCGCCTCCCTGCCAGATTTATACGATGTTTCGGGAGACTTGGGAGCGGTAGGGTTAGCTGTAACATCAGTCCGAGTGAAAGGAGTAGTGTAGTCCATTTCCAGTCCGGGTTGCAATATGTGTGAAGCAACAGTAGGTGATCTATGTACATATGACTTTTGTGTCTTGTTGCATTGTAAACCCAGGGACCGAATAAAGGACTCCCAGGAATCTAGGACTGGGCTTTTGGTGAGTAACAACTGGTGGGCCCAGATCTTAAGGTGCCCCGACAATAAGGTAATCGCTGTCCTCACTTTAATGACGTCTGTGGCATAGGTAAGTGGTCTCAGGGAGAACAGGACCTCGCAATCAACTTTGAAGGTATCATACTTAGACCGGATCCCAGAAAATTTCTCGGGTAGAGCAACCAGCGGTTCAGAGAGTCCAGAGTCATAGGTTACTCTCCCTTTAAGGGAAGCCAGCTCCTGCTGTAAGCCCTGCAAAGCCTGGGTGAGCTGGGAAACTTGCTGGGTCAAGGCTGCAACGGTAATCTTCAACTCTGCAGACTCCATTTGGTCAGATCGTACTGTCAAGGATCTTACCTGGAGTGGGAGTCCGGCACGCAGAGTTAAAGCACCCTTTGCAATTCGACACAGGCCAAGGGGACTCAGGACAGAAATCCCCAAGGTTGTGACACAGTGCACTGGGGCTGAAATAACCAGTGCTTCCTGGAACGCAGTACAGACAAAGGATATCCAGAAGAGTAGTCAGTATCAGAATCAGAAGTCAGGACGGGCGGCAATCAGGCGAAAACAGTAGACGAGCAGGAGATCAAAAGCAGGAGTCAGATGAACAGCAGTGAAACCAAACAGGAACAGGAAACACGATCTGACAACGAGAACCAGCCTTGCGGGGTTTAAATAGGGAGTCTCAGCCAATCATCAAGGAACCAGGAACAGGTGTGCACATTCCAGGCATACAGGCTCAGACTACAGGATACCAAGAACAACCAGAAACAGTCAAAGATGCGTGGAGCTCAATGCAAGGATACCGACTGGGATGCAGGAAACTCAGGTTTGATCCCAGCCAGACCCAAATACACAATATTGTGTAAAGCACAATGGTGATCCTGACATTCCCGGCCTCAGGGGGACTATACCACCCCTCCTCTGACGAGGATAGCGAGCTGCCCTCCACGAAGGGGGATTTTAGATGTTTGCAGCAGACGTTGCCACACTGCGCAAAGAAATACACAGTGTAGAGGGGCGAGTCAAGACTATAGCGGAAGACTCGCAGGACCTCACTGTACGATGCACACAGATAGAAGCCCATAACGCTGAAGTACAGTGCAATCAGGTTCAGCTCAATAACCGCCTTGACGCACTAGAGGACAGGAACAGGAGCAGAAACATAAAGATCCGAGGGGTCCCGGAGACAGTGCCCCCGGGTGACCTATCGCAATTCGTCAGTAGGCTCCTTACCTCCCTACTCACGCCACAACAGGCGAAAATGGATACGATCGATGGGGTCTACCGCATACCGAGGGCCACCAGAGCTCCAGCAGACACCCCACGAGACGTCATACTGCAGCTACTGACACGGTCGGCCCAACTCACCATCATGGCAGCGGTGAGAGGAAAAGCTACCCTCCCATTTGAAAATGCCACTCTGTCCTTCTACCAGGACTTATCCAGACCCACCTTACTATGGAGAAGCAGGTTCAAGCCGCTAACCACCACACTCCGCCAACACGCCATCACATATCGCTTGGCATTCCCTAGAAGCCTAGTCATCTCTCATGGGGGCGCGACAACCCGCATAACTGAAGCGGAGGAGATGGAATCGATGCTGACAGCACTGGGGCTACCGCAACACACAGTGCAGACCACTCAAGCCTCAAGACAACAACCTCCTCACGTGTGTGACATGTCTAAAGTCCAATCGTTGCAGCCGACCAGAGTCACTGCTTCACCCTCTACCGCGTTCAAAGAACAAAGGGTCGGCCGCCAATCAACGGGCACCTTAGACTTGGGAGAAACAACAGGGCGATGAGCCGACGGGGCTGCTGGAATACAAGAACGCTGAGACTGAGTTTAAGTCTGACTTTAATTTTCATGTTATTTTACATTTTTGGTTGTTTTGATCAATTTAGACCGTTATCTACCCTGACTCGGACTGGCAAGGGCTCGGGCACCTGACCGAGATGATGATATACTGCCGGCGGAGCCGGCTGACCGGGACACTTACCGCTGCAGATGAGAGAACCTCCATATACCTCATTCTAGCCCCTGTCAGAGACTGGTACTGGTCAACTGCTTGTTTTTATTTTAACTAACTTAACAACAGTGAGTTGGTATTGGCTAGGGTCGTATTTACATCACAGTGGCCCATGCTTTCAAGCATAGCAATAGTACCACTAAATCTTACCCCTAGCTTAACACACGCCTGAAATCTAGCAAGGTGAAATACCTACATACTAAGGAGCTAGTTAACACAGCACCGATTGACCCCTGCTTCGTCTCGAGTATTTTACCGCTCAATGCATTGTAGTAAATCAACACATTCACTCAGCTTGATAACGCTACACCTGCTCAAGCCTAAAAAGTACACACACACACACACACACACACTCAAGGAAAAGCTCTTACACCACAAAATTATTTCAGGCCACATCTCTGACAGGAAGATGATCTAGACCAAGCCGACACACACACAGATTAAGCCTTACCCTGCGAAGGGCCTAGCAGGATCGTTATTATTATAATTTACACAGCATGGCCAAGCCACTCTTAGTTTAACCCCTTCAGGACGGGTGACGGACGAGGTCCGTCATCCTGGGGATGCCCTTAACGACGGGTGACGGACCTCGTCCGTCACGCGGTAAAATTAACCCCGCGATCGCCGCAGTGCCGGCGATCGCGGGGTTAACGCTGTTGCTGGGTGCCTTCGAGTCAGGGGCAGACCAGCAACAGCAAATCGCGATGTCCCAGCACATGTGATCGCTGTGACAGCCAGTCACAGCGGTCACAATGCTGCTGGGACATCTGATCCGCCTCCCTCCACCTCTTGTGGGTTTGTGAAGTGGAGAGAGACGGATCGGTGCTACATTGTTTCCCTGAATATTAGCTAAGTTATAATAAAAATTACCTATCCCTTTCCCCTGTCAAAAAAAAAAAATTAACCCTTTCCCTGCTGCTTGATCACTGCTAGCAGTGATCAATATACAGGTCACAGTACTTTACTGTGATCTATTTTTTTTTTTACACTTAAGGGTTAAATTTTTTTTTTTTTTGTAACCCTAAGGGGTTCAATTTTATTATTTTATTTTATTAATTTGTGATTTAGTTAGTTGGGTGGGTGGAATTTAGTGTTAATTGGGGAATTTAGTTAGGGGTAAAAAAAAAAAGTTTAGTTATTTAGTTAAAGTTTTTTTGTTTCTGTGTTAACTGTATTAACAATGTTGCGAAAGTATAGCGCAGAGGAGGCTTATGCCCTGTTAGCCGCTGACTCAGAGGCGACCGACACTGCCTCAGAGAGTGACGCAGGGAGTGACGCAGGGGACAGGGACTATGTGCCAGATTCTGCAGTAACATCAGAGGAAATCGCTGATTCCCCTAATGTTCAATATGGCACAGATGACTGGGTACCCCCTAATCATTTTTCACCAGACATCCCAGTGTTCACTGCCAATCCTGGCATACAGGCTGACCTGTCTGGCTATAATGCGCTGGATTGTATGGAGCTGTTTTTGGGGGATGATTTTTTTGGGGAGGTAGTTACCCAGACAAATCTGTATGCGGAGCAATATCTTGCACGCAACCAAGACTCCCGAATCGCCAGGACAGAGAGATGGTACCCAACCAGTGTGCCAGAAATTAAACAATTCTGGGCACTGACAATGTTAATGGGGATAGTTAAAAAGCCCACAATTAGAATGTATTGGACTAAAAATCCTATTTTTAATACCCCCATTTTTTCCCAGACAATGCATAGGGAGCGATATGAGGACATACTGCGTTTTATGCACTTTAATGACAATATGAAGTGCCCCCCAAAAGGTCATCCACAGTATGACATTCTTTATAAAATACGCCCCCTAATTTCCCACTTAAATGAAAAATTGCCACTATTTACACCCCCAAAAAACACATTTCAATTGATGAGTCCCTCATGAAATATAAGGGAAGACTGGGATTTAGACAATATATCCCATCCAAAAGATCCCGGTATGGGATCAAATTTTATAAATTATGTGAAAGTGGCAGTGGCTATGTATACACCTTCCGTGTATACGAAGGAAGGGATAGCCACATTGATCCCCCAGGTTGCCCAGATATAATAGGGACAAGTGGGAAAATTGTCTGGGATTTAATAATGCCCTTACTTAACTATGGTTATCACTTATACATCGATAACTTTTATAACAGCATCCCACTCTTACAAATGCTGTACTGTTTTGAGACCGTGGCCTGTGGCACTATCAGGAAGAGTCGCACAGGTTTCCCAAAGGCTCTAGCAGAAAAAAAATTAAAAAAGGGGGAAACAGCAGCTCTCTGCCAGAATGAACTGCTGGCACTCAAGTACCGCGATAAAAAGGAGGTTTTCATCCTAACTACCATCCACGGGGAAAACACTCGCAGGGTCGCAGTTCGTGGCAGAGAGGAATATAAACGGGTGCCAGTCTGCATACAGCAATATAATCGACATATGGGGGGAGTTGATCTGTCCGATCAACTAATGCAGCCGTATCTAATCATGCGCAAAACCAGGGCATGGTATAAAAAAGTGGGCATATATATAATGCAGACGGCAGTCCACAATGCCTTTATTATTTTTAAAAAGGCAAATGCTCAGCTGAAATGCACATTCCTTTCATTTCAATTTCAGCTAATTTCTGGGTTACTTGAGTGCCACAGAGGGGGACCATCAGTCGAGCTTAGCAGAAGAATGGAGGTAGGTCACTTCTGCTTCAAGATTCCATCAACCCCCAGAAAGAAAAACCCCCAGAAAAGATGCAGGGTGTGTTACAAGAGGGGCGTAAGAGTTGAGACTAGCTATTACTGCCCTGATTGCCCCTCTCAGCCCGGCCTATGTATTGGCCACTGTTTTAAAGTTTTCCACACCCAGGCCGAATAAGCAGACCAGTTTTGGGGTCTGAATTTAGTCAACTGTCTGGTTACCAAATCTTGGCTTTGTCTCCCGTTTATCCTGTCTTCTCTGATCCTTGACCTCGGCTTGTCCTATCGTTGTTCCGTTTCTCTTTACCCCTTTGACCTCGGCTTGTACCTTGACTATTCTCTGCTTGTATAGCCCGGCCATTCTAAGGACCGGTATTACAAGTGTCTCTCTCTGTGTTCTCTCTCTTTGTAGTCTGTCTGTGTTTTGGAATCCGTGACAGCGTTGCCCGTGACACAGATCACTGGGTACTACCCCCAGATAGGATTAAGCCAACTATTCCCCCTTTTCACAGCAAATAGTATGCACTTGTTCATAATTTGAATTGATGAGCTGCTTATACTTAAAAATATATGTGGTCTTTGAGAGGTAATTTGCAGTCCTGGGCTGCTAAAATAACACTTTGGCCCAGCATCCACTTTTGAAAAATATGAAAGTGATGTGTCTCCAAGGTGCCCCTTCAACATCCACATAACCCTGAAAAAGGTACACATGGGGGTATTGTTGCACTAAGAGGACATAGCTGAGCAACATATTAGGTGTTCTACTGCCATAGCACACATAAGGATTGCAAAATATACAGCAATATCTCCAAGTGTGTGTCAAAAAGGCAGAAAAAATGCTAATTGTAACTAAACTTGGTACAAACTAACAAAAAAATGATCCAACGCTAAGGTTTAAAATATGCCTTTTGAAATGCCCTGGGGTGTCTACTTTAAGAAATGGTAGGCCTTTGTGGGGTAATTTGAACTTAAAACCTGCTAAGATGCTTAGAAATTGCACATGGGCCGAGCGTCAAAATTCAAAGTTCGGTAAAAATGATATGGCTTGGTCTCCAATGTGCCCCTTCAACATCCACATATCCCTGAAAAGGGTACACATGGGGGTATTGTTGCACTAAGATGACATAGCTGAGCAACATATTAGGTGTTCTACTGCCATAGCACACATAAGGATTGCAAAATATACAGCAATATCTCCAAGTGTGTGTCAAAAAGGCAGAAAAAATGCTAATTGTAACTAAACTTGGTACAAACTAACAAAAAAATGATCCAACGCTAAGGTTTAAAATATGCCTTTTGAAATGCCCTGGGGTGTCTACTTTAAGAAATGGTAGGCCTTTGTGGGGTAATTTGAACTTAAAACCTGCTAAGATGCTTGGAAATTGCACATGGGCCGAGCGTCAAAATTCAAAGTTCGGTAAAAACTGATATGGCTTGGTCTCCAATGTGCCCCTTCAACATCCACATATCCCCGAAAAGGGTACACATGGGGGTATTGCAGCACTAAGATGACATAGCTGAGCAACATATTAGGTGTTCTACTGCCATAGCACACATAAGGATTACAAAATATACAGTAACATCTCCAAGTGTGTGTCAAAAAGGCAGAAAAAATGCTCATTGTAACTAGACTTGGTACAAACTAACAAAAAAATTATCCTACGCTAAGGTTTAAAATATGCCTTTTGAAATACCCTGGGGTGTCTACTTTAGGAAATGGTAGGCCTTTGTGGGTTTTTTTGAACTTTCCAACTGCAATAATGTCCCAAATTGAAGCATAGGCCAATTAAATCCATCTCTCAAAATTGTACTGTAAATACTGAAATGGATAGGTCTCCTATATGGCACTGTAACTTCACGAAATAGTGCCAAAGACATACAATGGGGGTGTCATTTTACTCAGAAGACTTAGCTGAGCATAATTTGGGGGGTTTGAACTTAGTGGCACATGTGAAATACACAAAATGCCTAGCAAAAATGCAATCCATATGTAAAAAACGCACAAAATTATTTTTTACCACATAATTTGGCATATATTGGTGAAAAAATGGGAGCATGTTAAGGCACAATATGCACCTTATGAGATACCCTGGAGTGTCTACTTTTACAAATGGTAGGCCTTTGTGGGTTTTTTTTGAACAGTCAAACTGTTATAATACCCCAAATGGACGCATAGGCTCATTAAATCCGTCTCTCAAAATTCTACTCTGAATACTGAAAAGGATAGGTCTCCTATATGGCACTGTAACTTCACGAAATAGTGCCAAAGACATACAATGGGGGTGTCATTTTACTCAGAAGACTTAGCTGAGCATAATTTGGGGGGTTTGAACTTAGTGGCACATGTGAAATATACAAAATGCCCAGCAAAAATGCAATCCATATGTAAAAAACGCACAAAATTATTTTTTACCACATAATTTGGCATATATTGGTGAAAAAATGGGAGCATGTTAAGGCACAATATGCACCTTATGAGATACCCTGGAGTGTCTACTTTTACAAATGGTAGGCCTTTGTGGGGTTTTTTTGAACAGTCAAACTGTTATAATACCCCAAATGGACGCATAGGCTCATTAAATCCGTCTCTCAAAATTCTACTTTGAATACTGAAAAGGACAGGTCTCCTATATGGCACTGTAACTTCACGAAATAATGCCAAAGACATACAATGGGGGTGTCATTTTACGCAGAAGACTTAGCTGAGAACAATTTTGGGGGTTTGAACTTAGTGGCACATGTGAAATACACAAAATGCCTAGCAAAAATGCAATCCATATGTAAAAAACGCACAAAATTATTTTTTACCACATAATTTGGCATATATTGGTGAAAAAATGGGAGCATGTTAAGGCACAATATGCACCTTATGAGATACCCTGGAGTGTCTTCTTTTACAAATGGTAGGCCTTTGTGGGTTTTTTTTGAACAGTCAAACTGTTATAATACCCCAAATGGACGCATAGGCTCATTAAATCCGTCTCTCAAAATTCTACTTTGAATACTGAAAAGGATAGGTCTCCTATATGGCACTGTAACTTCACGAAATAGTGCCAAAGACATACAATGGGGGTGTCATTTTACTCAGAAGACTTATCTGAGCATAATTTGGGGGGTTTGAACTTAGTGGCACATGTGAAATACACAAAATGCCTAGCAGAAATGCAATCCATATGTAAAAAACGCACAAAATTATTTTTTACCACATAATTTGGCATATATTGGTGAAAAAATAGAAGGAGCATATTAAAGGCACAATATGCACCTTATGAGATACCCTGGAGTGTCTACTTTTTACAAATGGTAGAGCCTTTTGCGGGGGTTTTGAACAGTCAAACTGTTATAATACTACCCCAAATGGGCCTTATAGGCTCATTAAATCCGTCTCTCAAAATTCTACTTTTGAATACTGAAAGGATGAGTCTCATATGGCACTGTAACTTCACGAAATAGTGCCAGACATACAATGAGGTGTCATTTTTTACTCAGAAGGCACCAGCTGAGCATAATTTGGGGGTTTTTGGAACCGTGGCACATGTAAAAATGCACACAAAAGAAAATACCTAGCAAATGCAATCCATACAATATGTAAACGCAAAAGTATTTTTTTACCACATAATTTGGCATATATTGGTGAAAAAATGGGAGCATGTTAAGGCACAATATGCACCTTATGAGATACCCTGGAGTGTCTTCTTTTACAAATGGTAGGCCTTTGTGGGTTTTTTTTGAACAGTCAAACTGTTATAATACCCCAAATGGACGCATAGGCTCATTAAATCCGTCTCTCAAAATTCTACTTTGAATACTGAAAAGGATAGGTCTCCTATATGGCACTGTAACTTCACGAAATAGTGCCAAAGACATATAATGGGGGTGTCATTTTACTCAGAAGACTTAGCTGAGCATAATTTGGGGGGTTTGAACTTAGTGGCACATGTGCAATATACAAAATGCCCAGCAAAAATGCAATCCATATGTAAAAAACTCACAAAATTATTTTTTACCACATACTTTGGCATATATTGGTGAAAAAATGGGGGCATGTTAAGGCACAATATGCACCTTATGAGATACCCTGGAGTGTCTACATTTACAAATGGTAGGCCTTTGTGGGGTTTTTTTGAACAGTCAAACTGTTATAATACCCCAAATGGACGCATAGGCTCATTAAATCCGTCTCTCAAAATTCTACTTTGAATACTGAAAAGGACAGGTCTCCTATATGGCACTGTAACTTCACGAAATAGTGCCAAAGACATACAATGGGGGTGTCCTTTTACTCAGAAGACTTAGCTGAGCGTAATTTGGGGGGTTTAAACTTAGTGGCACATGTGAAATATACAAAATGCCTAGCAAAAATGCAATCCATATGTAAAAAACGCACAAAATTATTTTTTACCACATAATTTGGCATATATTGGTGAAAAAATGGGAGCATGTTAAGGCACAATATGCACCTTATGAGATACCCCGGAGTGTCTATTTTTACAAATGGTAGGCCTTTGTGGTTTTTTTTTGAACAGTCAAACTGTTATAATACCCCAAATGGATGCATAGGCTCATTAAATCCGTCTCTCAAAAATCTACTGTGAATACTGAAAAGGACAAGTCACCTAAATGGCACTGTAACTTCACGAAATAGTGCCAAAGACATACAATGGGGGTGTCATTTTAATCAGCAGATGTAACTGAACACAAGATAAAACTTTGTACAGGAATAGCACACACCAACTTTACAAAATAAACATGAGAAGTTCTTTGTTATAAGTTTGTGTGCCAAAAACCCCAAAAAACTAAATTTTACTCCAATATTTAGCAGAGGTTGGCGGTGAAATGGCTATGTAGAAAGTGTCAAAACCACCTTAGGTAAATAGCCTGTGATGTCTACTTTATATAAATATATACTTTTGTGTGGCAATTTTGTTTTCTTTTATGGCTATTAGGCTTACAAGACAAACATACCAAATTCTAAAATCGCTCCACATTAAAAGTTTATTTTACTCCTTGTGCTTTGTGACCTGTAACTACCAAAAAAAACTGAAAATCCCAGACACATTATATATTCTGTAAATCAGAACAAATAAATAAATTTATTTTTAATTACTTTCCTTAACCTGCACTAATTATGCACACATTATTATTGCAAAAACTGTAAAAAAAAACAATATTTTTCATTTTTTTGCATTTTTCTGTATTTTTTTTATAATAAGTAAGCATTTATATATATATATATGTTATATCAAATTAAAGCCCTTTCTGTCCTTTAAAAAACAGTATATAATATGTGTCGGTGCAATAAATGAGAGAGATGCAAATTGCAGTTGAACGCAAACAGCAAGAAAATGCAAAAATTGCTTGTGTCATTAAGCGTAAGTCAAGCTTCTGAAGCTGTGTCCTTAAGGGGTTAATACAGTACCTGACTCAATTATCTCTCAGGCACAGGGGAGTGATTAACCTATTTTGTATGGGAGTGTGCTGGACTTGAGAGCCAATGTAATCGTGTGTATGTTATAACTGTAGTCTACTCTCAGATCCAGTGGAGAGTGCCCCTTGCATAGAGACTGACATAAAAGGCCATGTGTGGCCCCATTAAAACCAGTTGTCCGACAGCATAGAGCCTTGTCTCATGTTTGTGGGAGAAAGCTAAAACAGCTGTCTCTTTCTGCTTGGAGTGCAAAATCACTAGCTCTTATTAGAGCTGTTCCTGCTCTGCATCACAGCATCCCTCACACTAGGGGAAGAAGAACATCTCTGGTGGCGAAACCCCTCTTCCCATCATATTTTGAAAATATGACTGATCATGCAAAAATAATGTATTTGATTGGAGGATAGTGATCATATGAAGCCATTTATTATCACATAGTTGTTTGGCTCCTTTTTAGATTATAATGATAACAGAAATCACCCAAATGGCCCAAATCAAACGTTTACATACCCTTGAATGTTTGGCCTTGTTACAGATGCACACAGTTTAAAATGGCAATTAAAGGTTAATTTCCAACAACTGTGGCTTTTTAAATTGCAATTAGTGTCTGTGTAAAAATAGTCAATGAGTTTTTTAGCGCTCACGTGGATGCACTGAGGTCTGAGGTTGGCTAGTGTAACCCGGGGAAGGGCTTTCAGTAGATCCCCTGCAGCCCGTCCGCCGCTGCTCCCGGAGGCCGCCATGTCTGTGATATGAAGGGCAGTGACAGAAGTCGGAAGCCAAGAGAGCCGCCCCCTCATTCGCGCTTTACGGTCACTGCTAGTGCCACAGCCGACATCTTGGTAATGGGCAAATCTGTAAATTATTATTTTTATTTATGTGAACGGAGTCTTCCAATCGCAGGGAGCCCGCAAATATGGTTCGCAGGTGGGTGGGCGGGCTGTGCTAGGATTGTAGGTCAGAGGAACGCGGGGTATGAACATACACACATAAAGTGACTTCACTGTCAATACTATTTTATCTCCCAATTGGCGATTTTAACAAGCAGTATTACATTTTATGGTTTAACTCACCTCTGTAATCACACAATGCAAACTCTATAAACAAAATAACTTATCAATGCATGTATATAGAATGTTTGTGCTGCATGTATACATAATGTATATGCTGCGTGTATATAGAATGTATGTGCTGCATGTATATAGAATGTATGTACTGCATGTAAACATAATGTATATGCTGCATGTATATAGAATGTATGTGCTTCATGTATATAGAATGTGCTGCATGTATACATAATGTATATGCTGCATGTATATAGAATGTATGTGCTGCATTTATACTGAGTGTATGTGCTGCATGTATACATAATGTATATGCTGCGTGTATATAGAATGTATGTGTGGCATGTGTGCCTTATATAATGGGTATAATGTATATATAATATGTGTTCAGGACGTTGAATTTTACCTTTGTTTTAAATGTTATTTCATTCACCCGCCGAACAAACAATCTAACAACTAGACCACCCATATGCGGAGTGTGCCACTCATTAACCTCTGTCACCTCATTAACACTCCTAAACCACAAACATTCTAAATGGTTGGCTGAGTTGTCGCTGTTCGGTATACGAACACGTGGCGGCGGCCATCTTTAGCCGTGAACACACAGAGCGGTGTTTGGTCGTCGAGTGCATGGAACCCAAATCGGACACTCGACGGTGCGAACACCGCTAGAACGTCCCTTCCATCGACGTTCAGTTAAACGTATGGGAATTAAAAGGCGTTCGTGGGAGCAAGTTCCCAAACGAGAGACATAGACTAAACCTATCCACGAACCGCTACGTTTGGTAGTCTGACTGTATTGAGTCTTCCAGAAAGAGACCAAGTGCACATCCTGATTTCATGGAACTCTTTTGGGCAGGAGCCCTGTGTGCAGTCGGTCAAAATATGACCTCTGTGGAAATCCCGATCCCCTAAACCAATCTGGGTGATTTTTGGATATGTTGGTCACCCAGATCGAGGTTATCATGGGATGTAACTTTTGTGGGGTTTCCATGGGTTTTGGGGGTACTTTCAGGGTACTGCTAAACTGTATGTTTTCTGTGTCTGGAGATAATTGAGTTTAATACAGTACCTGACTCAATTATCTCTCAGGCACAGGGGAGTGATTAACCTATTTTGTATGGGAGTGTGCTGGACTTGAGAGCCAATGTAATCGTGTGTATGTTATAACTGTAGTCTACTCTCAGATCCAGTGGAGAGTGCCCCTTGCATAGAGACTGACATAAAAGGCCATGTGTGGCCCCATTAAAACCAGTTGTCCGACAGCATAGAGCCTTGTCTCATGTTTGTGGGAGAAAGCTAAAACAGCTGTCTCTTTCTGCTTGGAGTGCAAAATCACTAGCTCTTATTAGAGCTGTTCCTGCTCTGCATCACAGCATCCCTCACACTAGGGGAAGAAGAACATCTCTGGTGGCGAAACCCCTCTTCCCATCATATTTTGAAAATATGACTGATCATGCAAAAATAATGTATTTGATTGGAGGATAGTGATCATATGAAGCCATTTATTATCACATAGTTGTTTGGCTCCTTTTTAGATTATAATGATAACAGAAATCACCCAAATGGCCCAAATCAAACGTTTACATACCCTTGAATGTTTGGCCTTGTTACAGATACACACAGTTTAAAATGGCAATTAAAGGTTAATTTCAAACAACTGTGGCTTTTTAAATTGCAATTAGTGTCTGTGTAAAAATAGTCAATGAGTTTTTTAGCGCTCACGTGGATGCACTGAGCAGGCTAGATGCTGAGCCATGGGGAGCAGAAAAAAACTGTCAAAAGACCTGCGTAACAAGGTAATGGAACTTTATAAAGATGGAAAAGGATATAACAAGATACCCAAAGCCTTGAAAATGCCAGTCAGTATTGTTCAATCACTTAGTAAGAAGTGGAAAATTTGAGGATCTCTTGATACCAAGCTAGACCAAGAAAGATTTCAGCCACAACTGCCAGAAGAATTGTTCAGGATACAAAGAAAAACCCACAGGTAACCTCAGGAGAAATACAGGCTATTCCGAAAAAAGACGGTGTGGTTGTTTCAAGCAGTACAATACGACGATATTTGGTCAAAAATTAGCTGGATGGTCGATTTGCCAAAAAGAAGCATTTACTGCGCCAATGCCACAAAAAAAAGCCCGGTTACACTATGCCCGACAACACCTTGACACACCTCACAGTTTGTGGCACACTGTAATTTGGAGTGACAAGACCAAAATAGAGCTTTGTGGTCACAACCATAAGAGTTATGTTTGGAGAGGGGTCAACAAAGTATATAGTGCAAAGAATACCATCCCCACTGTGAAATATGGTGGTGGCTCACTGATGTTTTTGGGGGGGTTAACTCTAAAGGCAGAGGGAATTTTGTGAAAATTGATGGCAAGATGAATGCAGCATGTTATCTGAAAATACTGGCAGACAATGTCTTCTGCATGAAGGCAGCGCATGAGACACTCTTGGACTTTCCAGCAAGACAATGACCCTAAGCACAAGGCCAAGTTGACCCTCGAGGGGTTACAGCACAACAAGTAGAAGGTTCTGCAGGGGCCATCACAGTCTCCTGACCTTAATATTATTGAAATTCTCTCTTAATATTATCGAGCTACTCTGGTGAGATCTCAAATGTGCGGTTCATACAAGACGACCACAGACTTTGCATGACTTGGAGGCATTTTGCCAAGACAAATGGGCAGCTATACCACTTGCAAGAATTAGGGACCTCATAGACACCTATTACAAAAGACTTTACACTGTCATTGATGCTAAAGGGGCAATACACAGTATTAAAGGACCACTATAGTGCCAGGAAAACATACTCGTTTTCCTGGCACTATAGTGCCCTGAGGGTGCTCCCACCCTCAGGGACCCCCTCCCGTCCGGCTCTGGAAGGGGAAAGGGGTAAAAACTTACCTTTTTCCAGCGCTGGGCGGGGAGCTCTCCTCCTTCTCTCCTCCTCCGTTCCGCCCCGCCGGCTGAATGCGCACGCGCGGCAAGAGCTGCGCGCGCATTCAGCCCGTCGCATAGGAAAGCATTTACAATGCTTTCCTATGGACGCTGGCGTGCTCTCACTGTGAAAATCACAGTGAGAAGCACGCAAGCGCCTCTAGTGGCTGTCAATGTGACAGCCACTAGAGGAAATAGGGGAAGGCTTAACCCATTCATAAACATAGCAGTTTCTCTGAAACTGCTATGTTTATGAAAAAATGGGTTAACCCTAGCTGGACCTGGCACCCAGACCATTTCATTAAGCTGAAGTGGTCTGGGTGCCTAGAGTGGTCCTTTAAGAACTAGGGGTATGCAGACTTTTGAACAAGGATCATTTCATTTTTTTCTTTGTTGCCATGTTTTATTTTATGATTGTGCCATTCTGTTATAACCTACAGTTGAATATGAATCCCATAAGCAATAAAAGAAATGTTTTGCCTGGTCACTCATGTTTTCTTTACAAATTGTACATATATTACCAATTCTCCAAGTGTATGCACAACTGAGCACAATTGTATGCTGCAAGTTTACAGAATGTTTGTAAGCATGTATGCATGTATAACAAGCATGTCAAACATGCGGCCCACAATGAGTATCTTCGCGGCCCAGGGCCGGACTGGCCTAATGGGATACTGGAAAATTTCCTGGTAGTCCCCCTGCCGAAGGCCAATCGCGTGCTCCTGCGACCTGTGGGCGCAAGAGCACAAAACGTTCTTCCACGCCGCCGCTGTATATGCTGTATGTGCATATCCGGCGGCTGTGCAGCAGTGCTATAGTGCGCAGAGTGGCTGGCTGCGTGCAGAGGAAGCCAGCCACTCCTCCTTTCCTGTTGCTCACCGTGCTAGAGGAACGCTTGGCCTGCTTGAGCAGAGAAGAATGTGCAGGGCTGGACTGGAAGATGACTTAAGGTAGGGGAAGAGCGGCTTGGGGGAACCTTCCTGTAGTGTATTAAATAGGGGACACGGGAGGGGGGGCAGTGTATTAAATTGGGGGGATGGAGGTGGGGCAGTGTATTAAATTTGGGTGCATTGACTCGGTATATGCATCAATTTACTTTGAAACACTGCACAGAGATTAACCCCTTTGGTGCCAGAGTTGTAACACTACCTCCAACAGCGTCATTAGTCACAGGATGGCAAATGGCAATTTTGTACCAATTTGGAGTACCTATTGCATCATACCCATACCTATGCCCACCTTGCCCCTCTAGTGCGGGGGAGTGAACTTCGACAAGAAGGATCAAGCTGAGTGAGAACTTGGACTTGGTAAGGGAATGGATGATAGTTTATTTAAAGGGACACTATTGGCACCCAGACCACTCTAGCTCTTTGAAGTGGTTTGGGTGCAATGTCCCTGTTCCACTTAGTCCTGCAATGTTTACATTGCAGTGCCAAGACATTAGGTCCCCCTGTCAGATGACTTCAGAGGAGGCTGTGTATTAAATTGAGGGGGAGGGAGGTGGGGCAGTGTATTATAGTTAGGGGTGCAGTGTATTAAATTTGGGGGTAGGAGGGGACAGTGTATTAAATTGGGGTAAGGAGAGGGGCAGTGTGTTAAATTGGGGTAAGGGAGAGGGAGGGCAGTGTATTAAATTGGGGGGATGGGGAGAGGCTGGGGGCAGTGTATTAAATTAGAGTGGAGGGAGGGGGACAGTGTATTAAAGAAACACTATAACGTTAGGAATACAAATATGTTTTCCTAACGCTATAGAGCCCTAGTCACCTAAACGGTGACTAGATTTAAATGTAGACAATAATCCAGGCACTCCAAGGTATTCCAACAGATAGGCAATTTTATTGGACCCAAGCACCAAAAAACAAAGTTTCGACCCCTTAGGGCCTATGTCAGTTTGACAAAGGCCCTAAGGGGTCGAAACGTTGTTTTTTGGTGCTTGGGTCCAATAAAATTGCCAATCTGTTGGAATACCTTGGAGTGCCTGGATTATTGTCTACATTTAAATCTGATATTTGGTCCCTTTGGTACTGGGGCTTATTCAGCTTCTATTGCACCCAGGATTCCAGGACGAGGGATTGAGTGCATTTCCATTACCTATACATGGATATCTAAACGGTGACTAGGCGCGGCGAATAAATGGTTAATTAATCATTTATTTGCTTACCTTAATCCAGCACCAGGCCCCCTTTTCCATTGATGTCAGGTACCGAGTGGAGCCGAATGCGCATGCGAAAAAGTGTAAATCACGGAAGTAGCCTCTCCCTGACAGCCACTAGAGGCCGGATTAACCCTGCTGTGTAACTTCTCTGAAACTGCTATGTTTTCAGCTGCAGGGTTAAAACTAGGGGGACCTGACACCCAGACCACTTCTTTGAGCTGAAGTGGTCTGGGTGCCTATAGTGGTCCTTTAAATAAAAGTGGAGCAAGGGGGGTGGAGGGGCAGTGTATTAGATTGAAGGGAGTGGAGGCAGTGAATTAAATTAGAGTGGTGCAATTAGGGGCAATGTATTAAATTAGACTGGAGGTAGGGGGCGGAGTATTAGAGTGGAGGGAGGGGTCAGTTTATTAGAGTTAGGGGGGGCGGTGTATTCAATTTGGGAGAAGGAGGGGACAGTGTATTAAACTGGGGGGAAGAAGGGGGCAGTGAATTAGAATGTTGGGAGGAAGGGGGCAGTGTATTAGAGTGGGGGCAGTGTATTTAATTGGAGGAAGGGTGAGGGAGTGGAGGCAGTGTATTAAATTAGAGTGGAGTGAGGGGGCAGTGTATTAGATTGAAGGGAGTGGAGGCAGTGAATTAAATTAGAGTGGTGCAATTAGGGGCAATGTATTAAATTAGACTGGAGGTAGGGGGCGGAGTATTAGAGTGGAGGGAGGGGTCAGTTTATTAGAGTTAGGGGGGGCGGTGTATTCAATTTGGGAGAAGGAGGGGACAGTGTATTCAATTAGGGGGAAGAAGGGGGCAGTGAATTAGAATGTTGGGAGGAAGGGGGCAGTGTATTAGATTGAAGGGAAGGGAGGCAGTGTATTAAACTAGAGTGGAGGGAGGGGGCAGTGTATTAGATTGGGGGGAGAGGGTAGTGTGCTAGAGTAGAGGAAGTGAGACCTCAGGATTAGATTGGTGGGGGCATATTAAATAACTAGAAGTGAAGCTTTTGAGTAAATGATATATATGTACCCAGGATTACATATTGTTTGCATGAGAATGATACAAATAATTTTTGTTGTGTTGGTCTAAGTCAGTGGTTCCCAACCCAGTCCTCAAGTACCCAATAACAGTACAGGTTTTTAGAAGAAAACCCCCCCAACACTTTAGACACAACAGGGTAACCCCTAAATCCTGGAATGGTAGGGGGTACTTGAGGACTGGGTTGGGAACCCCTGGTCTAGGTCAAACTCCTTTTTTTTTTTTTTTGCGGCCCACATAAACGTAAACCTTGTTTATTTGGCCAGTGTTAGCCGTTGTGTTTGAGATGTTTGATGTATAATGTATATATATAAACCCCCCAACTTTGGTGTCCTGCAAATTAGGATGTTGGTGGGAGGGAGGTGAAGGGGGCAGGAAATTGATGTGGTTGTGTCCCTTTGCCCGGAATTGGCGGTCTATCCAAGTTAATGGCAGATCAGGCTGGCGTGAATGTAAGCCAGGTTCCCTGTCCATCATGCAATACGGCGTACCGAGGACAGACCCTGCAGGGAGCACGGTTTCAGTATTCCCTGCAGGGTCCTAGTGCCATAATCGTAGCGCAAGCACGTCTAATGAAGCATTTGTCTCTTGAATATTGAGGACAGTTACCTGGTGTTCCCAAAAGGCGGGACACATATCCGGAAAATCAGGACAGTTGGGAGGCTAGTATATAGAATGTATGTGTTACATGCATATAGTATACACAGTATGTTTATCTCCTAAAATAACACAGTTTCAGAAGAAAAAGGCCAGCATGACGGGAATTTTCCTTAAGGGGATGTAGAATGTATGGAATGTATGTGATATACACAGGACAGCACATTATGCAGCTATCTTCTAAACAGTTGGAAGATCAAAATTAAGAAAAGGTATTTTCTTAATTTTGGTCTTTCAGCTGTTTAGTTAATAGCTCCCTAATATGGTACCCTTATGCTGGATTTGCATTTTAGGAAATCAAATTAGGGAGCTATCTGTTAAACATCCCCCCTAAATGGATTAAATTGTGTCAAAATTTCTGAAGAAAGCATTTTTTTTCCTAATTCTGTTTTGTTTTAAAATTGATCATTTTCAAATTTGGGAGGAATCAAAATTAGAAAATTAAGAAATCGAAATGAAAAAAATCTTATCCGAGTCTCTGTCTGAAAGAGATTTTGTGTTAAAGGAACAGTTCAGGCACCATAACAGCTTCATCTAAATGAAGTTGTCATGGTGCCAGGATACTTCCAGGATAGGCTTACCCGTACCCATACCATACATACCCATTGTACAGCGCTGCAAAATTTGTTGTCGCTATATAAATAATAATAGGCTTGCGAGAAGCCTGTTATAACTTCCCTAAGATGGATGCTGTGTCAGGCTCCCGCTTGAGCTTCCATAGATATTGTCTTACATTACATCGAGCGACACAATACCTTATTGTCTAGTGACTGCTGGGCAAGTGACACAACTTGACCGGGGTAGCTCCGCCATTTGTCAAGTTTTGCCAAGTGGGAGAAAAATATATAAGACAATGTAGTTCCTACTTTGCCTTAAGTATTTTAGGAGAAAAACAAAGAAGAAAGGAAGAACGGGTTAGGAGTGAGGAAGAATAGCTCTGTCTTTTTGTCAAGTATAATCCTTACTTTGTCTCAGTATAACTTTTGACTGGATTGGAATTTCACTGAAATTTCACCACAGTTAATCTGAATATTTAAAAAAGATTCAGTCTTTATGAAATATTATTTTTTTATATGGGTATGGGGGTAAAAGAGCCACTACTACTATTAAAAGTTGTCAAACCATTAGCCAACGGTTTGATTACATATATTGGAGGGTGCCACTGCCAGGGCACTCCTGCACCATAACTAGAACAGTGTATTGTAGTGGTGCTGGGAGTGTTAAAAGGACACTCCAGGCACCAAAACAACTTCATCTAGATGAAGTTGGTATGGTGCCAGGATGCCCCTTAACTCAAGGGATTAAACCGTTCTCGAAAGGTTTAACCACAAAGTTGCCCTCAGCAGCGATGTCCACTCTCCCATAGGCAGCATCCATTGGAGAACAGTTTAACCCCTTGAGCTTCTAGTAAGAAGTTGGTATGGTGCCAGGATGCCCCTTAACTCAAGGGATTAAACCGTTATCGAAAGGTTTAACCCCAAAGTTGCCACCAGCGGCGATGTCCACTCCCCCATAGGCGGCATCCATTGGAGAACAGTTTAACCCCTTGAGCTTCTAGGAAGAAGTTGGTATGGTGCCAGGATGCCCCTTAACTCAAGGGATTAAACCATTATCGAAAGGTTTAACCCCAAAGTTGCCCCCAGTGGCGATGTCCACTCCCCCATAGGCGGCATCCATTGGAGAACAGTTTAACCCTTTGAGCTTCTAGTAATAAGTTGGTATGGTGCCAGGATGCCCCTTAACTCAAGGGATTAAACCGTTATCGAAAGGTTTAACCCCAAAGTTGCCACCAGCGGCGATGTCCACTCCCCCATAGGCGGCATCCATTAGAGAACAGTTTAACCCCTTGAGCTTCTAGGAAGAAGTTGTTTTGGTGCCAGGAGTGTCCCTTTAAGTCAGAACGTACACAACATGCATTGATAACATGATATGATGTGAAATTAAAAATATATATTGTAGCTAAAACTGATATGTGATGTAAATTGCTTCTCTTTTTTTCAAGTTAGTAATCACATTACATTGGTTTACAGGAACCAAGAGTAATTGTATTATAGTGAGGTTAATAAGAGCTGAGTTATCACACACTGAGTAATACTAAGAGATATTTCTTATACAATGTCAATGGATGCCTTAATTATGTAAACTAATGAACAGACTTCCTCCAGACAATTAAGCTTCTGAAAAATCACTAATTACATTATTTAAAAATAAATTAAATGCCAGGGGATTATCTTTCCTCTAAAAAACAAGCTCTGGAAATGCTAGCATTTTCTGAAAGTGTATGTTGTATATGGATCCAACATGCTTCTCTCTGTTTAGCACATAAAGTGATAGAGGAAACTGTAATTACTGCAAAAAAAAGTGTGAACATGCCAGATGTAGTCATTTTTAGAAACGCCTGTTTCAGAATGTTATTCTCTAACATTCCATTTTTTTTTTTCATTATATTGAGACCTTTATTAATAGATGCTTGCATTTTGTTGACGTTGGGAAAAAAAATAAATCATGTGTACGTTTATTACAAATGAAATATGAGGTTCTTAAAAATTTTAGTTTGACCAGATAGGAAACAATTTAAAAAGCTTTGAAGGTACATTGCGAAAATATGCTTTTTTTAAAATTGCCATTCCTTAAAGGAGAATTTAGATAAAAATGAAAAGTCATTCCTGTAAGATTATCTGCAGGATGACATCTGGTCAACAGTACTTAGGTCTTCAGTTTCAATTTCTTTGTTAATTTCTTATTGCTGGAATTTCAATGTTCTAAATGAAGTTGTCATGGTGCCAGAATACTTGACTGGTGACAAAACCAGATGGTGGTAGAGTATGTAAGCTGGTATTTATTCAGCCCTGCTCAGCCTCGAGAGTGGACGTGTTCTCATCTGATGTTTCGGCTGCCTTGGTCCCTTTACCATCTTGTGGTTTAGGTTTTTTTTGAGTCTATAGTTAACGTTGCGGCGGTACCGACGTTGAGGTGGCTGCTGACCCTGGGAAGCATCCCCTTGATTATTTTTGTCTTCTTTGTTTTCTGCATCCTTTTCGCCTTCTACTTCATTGAACTCCACAGTCTCTCCATCTCCAACACTGCAAAAAACACTCTCTTGATGGCAGTCTGATGTACAAGCACATCTTCTTTTGTATCATTCCTGTTAATAAAGACATATCCGTTTCATACATTAAACCATTTGACAGTCCCCAAAACCTTCGTTGCAATGATCTTCTTCTCTCCCACAGTGGCCACCGGTTCCTGGACTGGCTTGTTATCCAAGGCAGCTGGCTGCTGCTGTTGCTGCTGACCTCGCTTCTTATGGTGGTGAATAATGGATGGTTTAAGCTTTCAAAGGTGTTGACTTCAGGCCGCCGGTGGCGCGCACTGTGACCTCGGATGACACAGTCTGTGTTGTGCGGAGGTGTCCAACTGGAAGGGGCAAGCATTGCACAGCGCTCCACTCCTGCCAGTCACTACATGTAGCATGGCCGAGCAGGTGGACCACAGTAGAGGAGCTTCTGTTCCTCTACCGCGTCTGACAGTAAGTGCTACTGAGAGTACGGAACTGCTTCCTGTCAGACCGGGTAGGGGAACAGAAGCTCCTCTACCACAGTCTGCCTGCTCAGGAGCGAGGTAAGGCTGAGCAGGCACAAGGGAGGGCCCCTTTCCATGATGACTGTTTGTGTTTGTCTTCTCAATCTCATCTATAATTGTCAGTCTCTATGTTCCATTTCCTACTATCCTTTTATCTCTCCTTGTATCCCCTTAATGTCCATTACTCCCCAGGGGAGGTGGAGGCAGAACAAGACACATGAGGATAGGTGGGGACAAAAGAAGGGCACAGGAGGAGAGGGGAACAAAAGAAGGGCATATGAGGGTATGGGGGGAAAGAAGGCACAGGAATAGAGGGGAACAAAAGAAGGGAACAGGAGTGTAGAAGGGCACAGGAGGGGAGGGGGGGACAAAAGAAGAGCACGGCCAGGAAAAAAAAAAAAAAAAAGGGCATGGGGGGGCACTCAGAGGTGCTGAGCTGGGACAAAGAGACACACAGAGGGGCTGAGTGAGAACAAAGAGACATACTGTTAGGGACCAGGAACCAGACAGAGACAGAACTAGATGCAAAAACACATTTATTAATAAATAACAAATAAAGAAGTAACCAAAAGCAAAGTCCAGGAGGCAAGCAGGGTCAGTCACCAGAGCGGGTAGTCAGACAAGCCAGGATCAGGAGAACTGAGAGCAGCGAAGTCAGGAGCAAGGCCAGAGTCAGGAACCAGGAACAAACAGGAAACACAGGAACAAGGAGACTTCTGGGGAACAGGAAACCACGCAAGGGCAAGGAGGTACTGGGATTTGCTGCTTAAATAGGCTGCACGGATTAGCAGCAGGGTTGATTACTATTCTCAGGTGAGTAACCGTGGCAACATACTGAAGAAGCTGATTGTTAATCTCAGCTGAAAACTCAGACACTGAAAAAGGAAGGGTTGCTGTTTAAAACAGCAAAGAAACCCTGACACATACAGAGGGGAAAAAGATACACAAAGGGGTTGAGGAAGAAACAGACACACAAAGTGTGTTGGGGATGAAACAGTCCTGCCAGCCAGCCACACCAGTCTCCCAGCCACTGCAGACAGTCGGCCAGCCAGTCACCAACAGTAAATAAGGTGATAAGAGCCAACTTGGGCTGTGTATGTTATATTACTATATTGTGAATAGAGGCCAGAGTGTTAGAGATACGATACATGTATACTGCGCATGTGTAACATGCGGAATCAGATTGAAACTGCTGTTACAGGTCACCAGAATTGACGTGTTCAAGAAATAGAACACTGTTTCGACCACCACTGTGTTTTGAAATGATTCACGTCTGAAAAGTGTGAAAGGTTTGGAAAGCACCACTTTACACATTAGTTCCCTCTGGCCCACCCATCCTTGTGCCCCCCATCCCAACATGGAGAAGGTTAAAAACTACTCGGCTCTAGGTCCAACTGGGGGCTAATATGTAGCAAGTGCTGTCCCCCCTCCAAGGGAAAGAATTGTAGGCATTAGGGCCCCTCCATAGGAAAGCATTTTACTGATGCTGGATGTCCTCATGCAGAACAAAAGTCATCTAGCATTCAGGAAATGCCTCTAGTGGCTGTCTGATTGACATTGCAGGACTAAGGGGGAGAGAGACATTACACCCAGACCACTTCAAAGAGCTGAAGTCGTCTAGATGCCTATAGTGTAGACATGTGCAATTCGTTTCGGTCTGAATTTAAATTCGGATGCTTCCGAATGACCGAATTGCAGAATTTCCGAAGTGCCAAACCAAATTGCCGAAGTGCTGAACCAAAATGAATTGCCGAAGTGCTTCGGATTTCTGAAAAGTGAAAAAACAGGAGAGGGAGGGAAAATTTATGGAATGATGAAAGGAATCTAACCCTACCCCTAACCCTTACCCCAACCTTCCTCTAACCCGACCCCTAAACCTTTCCCTAGTAGGTTAGGGGTAGTGTTATGGGGTAGGGATAGGGGGAGGGTTAGGGAATTGCTGATGTCTCGAATTCCCGAAATGCAGAAGTCCCGAATTTCGGAAGTGCCGAACCGAAGTGCCGAAGTCCTGAATTTCGGAAGTGCCGAACCTAATTTTTTTCCCCCATGCACATCCCTACTATAGTGTCCCTTTAATCCCAAATGATGCTACTTGAAGGACAAGAGTTTATTTAGTGGATTACCAAAACCTGATAAATCCCTGCTCAAACTAGGGAGCTTCGGATATCAATTGATAACTGGGGCTTCGCTCTATCAGCTGGGAATATTTTTAGTGGCCCCAGGCTGAAAGATCAGCTCTAAGCAGAGCTTTAATTCCATTCATAATGCTGAGACTGAGCAATATTGGTTAGCCACAGTATTTCTGGACTACTGGATTGTTAAGGGAGACCACCCAGGGTCTGAATAGACCCTGACAGAATCTCCATGCCTGTCCCCAGTCGACTGAGATCTGTGCCAGGCTTTACCAGCTGCCCACCAAAGATCGGCTGGAAAGCAGGATCCATTCATAATAACATTGAATGTAATTACGAAAGCAACTGATAGATGGCGGTCATTTTTATATATCAGAATTGACAGTAAAAAAAAAAAAAAAGAAGGAAAACAGTGGGTTTCCTTAGGTTTAGTGTTGGGTTTAGGGTAGGGTTAGGGTAAGGTTATGATTAGTTGTAGGTTTAGAGTTAGAGTAAGGTAAAGGTTAATGCTGGATTTTGAATAATGCTGGTTTAGGGTTAGGAATACTGTAGGGTTTAGATTAAGGATTAGGAATAGTGTAGGGTTTAGATTAAGGGTTAGGAATAGTCAGGGCCGGACTGGGGATACAAAGCAGCCCTGGAAAAAAAAATATATGCCAGCCCCATAAGTCAATGCGCCATATATTGTCGCGTGTAATATGTAAGGCTATGTCTTGCCATGACAGATGATTGAGTAATATATATATATATATATTGCTTTTTCTAATATAAAATATTGGTCCTTTCATAGTAAAACGTTTAATTATACAGTAAGCATACTCACATGCAAATACAGACAACCTCACTGACACACACAAGTTCGTTGATACACAGCCTCATAGAAAAACAATCTCACTGATATACATAAGCTCATTGACATAAACACACAAGCTCACTCACTAGCAGACACACACATACATGCAAGCAAGCAAGCTCACTAGCAGGCGCGCACACACACACACACACACAGCTTAATGTAGTGGTTCTGGTGTCTATAGCCTGTCCTTGCAGGCTTTTCAATGTAAACACTGACTTTTCAGAGAAAAGGCAGTGTTTACATTGCTTCAGAGTGACACCTCTAGTGACAGTCACTCAGACGGTCACTAGAGGTGCTTCCTGTGTCAGTGCTGCACAGTGTGTAGCACCTACATTCAGGGCCTCCACGCTCTGGAGACGCTGAAGGTTCCACATAGAGATACATTGATTCAATGCATCTCTATGAGGAGATGCTGATTGGTGTAGCGTTTTGCAGCCAATCCTATGGCAAGCTTGAGGATCTCAGCCATAGAGGCAGGGCCAGTCCAGGGGAGACCAGCATGGCGTGGCAAAAAAAGAAAAAGGTGAGTAAAAACACACACCATGACAGACACCATGAGACACACGCACACCACAACAGACACACGCATACCACGACAGACACACGCATACCACGACAGACAGTCCATGACCCAGACACACACACACACACACCATGACACAGACAGACCATGCCAAACACATATCATGATGCAGACACACATATCATGACACACACACACCATGACAGAGACAGACACATACCATGACACACACACACACCATGACACACACAGACACACATACCACAGACAGACACACATACCATGACACACACACACACCATGACAGACACACATACCATGACACACACACACACCATGACAGAGACACACATACCATGACACACACAAACACCATGACAGAGACACACATACCATGACACACACAAACACCATGACAGAGACACACATACCATGACAGAGACACACACACACACACACACCATGACAGACACACATACCATCACACACACCATGACAGACACACACACCATGACACACACACACACCATGACAGAGACACACATACCATGACACACACACACCATGACAGAGACACACATACCATGACACACACACACACACACCATGACAGACACACATACCATGACACACACACACACCCACCATGACACACACACCATGACAGAGACACACATACCATGACACACACACACACACAGACAGTATGACACATATTACCTGTGGGCCAGGGGGGTCATGCAGGGCAGAGAGCAGGGATGGCGGCCGCTGGAGGAGCAGGGATGGCGGCCGCTGGAGGAGCTGTGCTGTCCCTGCTCCCCCGCCCTAGCGCGCTACTGAATGAGACCGGAAAATGATGTAATTTTCCGGTCTCATTCAGTAGCGCACGAGGGCGGGGGAGCAGGGACAGCACAGATCCTCCAGCGGCCGCCAGAACAGCTCCTCCAGCAGCCGCCATCCCTGCTCCTCCAGCGGCCGCCAGCAGACCCATGTGTCTGCCCGGCCCCAGGTGCCGACGGCCCACCGGGAAATTTCCCGGTGGGCCAGTCCGGCCCTGGGAATAGTGTAGGGTTAAGATTAAGGGTTAGGAATAGTGTAGGATTAAGATTAAGGGTAGGTACAGGGGTAGAGCCAGTGGTGTATGCCACCCCTACCTGTCAAGGCCGCACTTTGACTGACAGACACTTTCTTACTGATGCATTCACTGACATACACTCACTAAAAGATATAGTCATTGGCACACATACTGTTTAACCAAAACACACTTTCACTGACAGACAGACACACATTCTCATATACACTGACAAACAATGACATACACAAACACTCACTGATTTGACACACTGACAGACACACAGACACACACTATTACTCAGACACACACTGACAGACTCACACTCGCTGACAGATGCACACTAACAGACGCGCACACTCACTGACACACACACATTCACTCACAGACACACATTTCCCCCAACACTGACAAATGATTATTATTATTATTTTTTTTAAATCCACCCAGCCTCCCTGGGAGAGCTGCAGTGGATTACTTACCTGCAGTCCAGAGGGGCTGCTCTGCGGGCAGGTAAGAGGCAGACAGGCAGTTTAGGAAGCGAGGGAGCTCTAATCTTCTTGCTCAGCTCCCTTGCGCGCTGCTTAGTGATGCCGGGAGCTGGAGTGACGTCAAATTCCGGCTCCCAGCTCCATTAAGCGAGGGAGCTGAGCAGGAAGGGCTCAGGTGAGCATGCTCCCTCGCTGCCCGCCGCGATAGAAGCTGCCGACCCGCTCTTGAGCCCCCCCAGGACACGAGGCAAACAAGGCATCCACCTGGGTGTTTGGGGCGGCTTTTTTTTCCGCCCCCTGCAAAGTGCCACCCAAGGCAAATGCCTTGTTTGCCTCGTGTAAGGTACATCACTGGGTAGAGTAAGCATTGGGTAAGTAGTATAGTTGGTATAACCTTAGTGTGGGGGTTGGTATAGGGTTAGTGTTAACTAACAAAAATGTATTTACATCCTAGACGTGTTAGGCATTTAAAGGGACAATATAGTCACCTGAACAGCTTTAGCTTAATGAACCAGTTTTGGTGTATAGAACATGCCCCTGCAGCCTCACTGCTCAATCCTCTGCCATTTAGGAGTTAAATCCCTTTGTTTATGAACCCTAGTCACACCTCCCTGCATGTGACTTGCACAGCCTTCCATAAATATTCCTGTAAAGAGAGCCCTATTTAGACTTTCTTTATTGCAAATTCTGTTTAATTAAGATTTTCATATCCCCTGCTATGTTAATAGCTTGCTAGACCCTGCAAGAGCTTCCTGTATGTGATTAAAGTTCAATTTAGAGATTGAGATACAATTATTTAAGGTAAATTACATCTGTTTGAAAGTGAAACCAGTTTTTTTTTCATGGCCAGGGGAGGTGTGGCTAGGGCTGCATAAACAGAAACAAAGTGATTTAACTCCTGAATGGCAGTGAATTGAGCAGTGAAATTGCAGGGGAATGATCTATACACTAAAACTGCTTTATTTAGCTAAAGTAATTTAGGTGACTATAGTGTTCCTTTAACAATTAGGATATATTAATCTATTTTGATTTCCTCCAATTAACTTTAGCCCCACCTGCTACCCTAATGCTGCGAGCCAATGAAGGCCATAGAAAATAAGTCACTATCCATGTCTCTATTTTGAACAGTCCAGATATCCTTAGTAAAAATAAATAGGTAATGTCCGAAATTCTTTCTCAAAGAAAACGAAGCATAAATAAAGCGTGCTGTAACAGGACTTTTATTCATTTATTTATTTTTACCAATGTGCTATGATTTTGACAAGCCTAGTTGCTCTCAACAAAGCTTTTACTAACAACCACCAACGAGGGATGTATGTAGTATGTACAGTATGTATGTTGTAAATGGACATGCTGTGTATGTTCTATGGTGAGGGGCTCTATTTGAATCAACTATGGAAGGGATATGTATGTTGTGTGAATAGAGAGGCTGTGTGAGTAATGTGTGTATGTACTGTATGTGGAGACTGTGCAAGCTGCATACCTTCCAAAAATCTCAGGTTAGACAGAACAGTCCCACGCATTGTACAGCACTACGGAATTTGCTGGCGCTATATAAATAATATTATTAATAATAATATTCAGGGTCCTATTTTGCCATAATACTCATTCTTTTTTGGGGGGTTCTTGTGATCTCCCCATCGCTACAGGTATGACCCTAGCTTATCTAGTAGGGTGCAGGTTACGTCAGCAGTCACTAAACACATAAGCAAAAGTGTCTCAGATGTACATCAGCAGTCACTAAGAAGTTAAACTGATATGTCTTGGTTTCCACAAATAAATATGTTTTTTGAGTCAGTCTCAAAATGAAACAATATTATGATCATCATTTCTCTTCGAGCATCTTGGGGAGCTCTGGCAGATCTCAATACAGACAGATAATTTTCAGAAGCCCAGATTTCTGCAATGTCTGCCACGGCGTGACCTGAGCCTCCAATTGAGTATTACATTCTGAGTAAGGATAAGTCATGGGTTAATCCAAATCTGTATTAGTCAGCTCACTCAAGAAGGGCTCAGCAGCAGTAGCTAATGCTGCAAAAATCACCTTAACAAAATAACAATTAAGAATACATTTAAAATTTGCTGGAATAAAAAGCTAAACAAATAGACATGTACAATTAGTTTTGGTCCGAATTTCAGAAGTGCCAAACCGAACCCCCGAAGTGCCAAATTTCGGAAGTGCCAAAGTGCTTTGGATTTCTGAAAAGTGGCAAAACAGGAGAAGGAGGGAAAATTAAGGGAATGATGACAGGAATCTAACCCCAACCCCTAAACCTACCTCATAACCTAACCCTACCCCTAACCTCAACCCTAACCCTAAGTTAGGGGTAGGGTTAGGGAATTGCAGAAGTCCCGAATTTCATAAGTGCCGAATTTTTCGGAAGTGCCGAATTGCCGAAGTCTCGAATTTCGGAAGTGCTGAACCAAACTTTTTGCCCATGCACATCCCTAAAAACAATTACCTAAATTTAATAAAAAGTGTGTATCTTTATACATTACCAAGTAACAGGTTTATTTTACTACAAAAGAAAGCCATAATGTGTATAAACACTGTCACACTCAGGCCCCATTAGATCAAAGTTTCAGCATATTCCAGGGTGGGTGCCCCACACTGTGAAGATACATGAACACATGCTAGTGACATTTTCTTATTGCGCCCAGATGTGGGTGAACAGGGAACAAACCTAGGATGGCAGGATAACAACCCGAATTTGAGACAGACCAGTTGGTTCAGGGATAGTTGGGAGGTATGGTTTAGAGGGACCCCCAGTTTCTTCGTCCCATTTGTTGCTTCCCCTAGCGGTTGTCCCAAACTCATTGTGGGAAGGGGCAAGTAGGTCAGCAACATCTAAGCATCTCCAGAGAGTAAAATAGGTCTTGATGTACCAGCTTAATGGCAAGAACAAGATCCATGCCATCATAACTTACAGCCTACTAGCCGTCAGGTACCTAACTGGGATAATAACCTGGCCAATAGAAGTTGGACACCATGAATATCAAAACCTGGAAACTCCTCACGATGAATGAATGAAATCTAGGACTCAGAGAATTTACACTAGCCGGAAGGAAGGAGGGCAGGTATTGGCCAACTAACTAGACATCGTGGTGGTAAATAAGTAACCGAAAACTGCAGTGGTGGTGGATGTGGAAATTCCCAATAACCATACAATCAAGAAGGAACATCAGATGGTGGACAAATACCAAGGACTGAAAGAGGAGCAGGAAAGCATGTGGTAAGTGAAGGCAGTAGTGGTCCCAGTTGTGATAGGAATACTCAGGGTTGTAATCCCCAAGCTGGGAGAGTGTATTCAGCAGATTCCAGGGACATCTGAGATCTCTGTCCAGAAGAGTGCAGTTCTAGGAACAGCTAAGATACTGCGCAGAACCCTCAGACTCCCAGGACTCTGGTAGAGGGCTTGAGAATGAGGAATACACACAAAAAAAATACTACCCAGAGAGATAAGAAAGTAAATAATATCTATGGCATAGTAAAGTGAGTTATGAAGAGCATCTCAAAATGGGCTTGAACCCTTAAAGGGTTGCATACCTGCCAACTTCGTGGCGTGGGGAATTGGAAAAGGAATCGGAAAAGGAGACAGCTTACCTGGTGGGGACGGCACGTAGCTAGTGACACAACTTTTGTGTGAGTGCCTGGCACCAAGCATGCCAAGTTCACAGACAGCCTCATGGCTGACCCCTGCATAGAGGACCTTGAGCACTGCTGATATGGCCTTGCTGCACAATGCGAGCTTTGAGGACTGTACTGTTCACGTGCACCAGGGAACAGCAGGACAAGAGCCTTATATTAGGACCATCCTGCTGAAAGCGGGACAGTTGGGAGACATGAGATTACTCCAAGCACATGACCACTCCACTTTTTTGCCACTGGCGGCACGGCCACCCCACCATGTTGCCCATGTTCTCCTCTCAATTGACCCTCCCTGATTTCTGTCCCAATTTAGCATGTGGGAGTATCAGGCTGCAGGGAGAACTGGACATTGGTTTAAAGTGAGTTTAGTGCTTTTATTTATTTGTCGTATTCTGAGGTACCAGGATAGAAAAAAAGTTACACTGAAGAAAAAAAGTGTTTTTTAAAACACTTTTTTTTCTGGTTGGAGTTACCCATTAACAGAACACTATAGCGTTAGGAATACAAAAGTGTGTTCCTTATGCAATAGTTTCCTTATGCACTAAAATGATTGTCTAAGGCCCCCTGCCAAGTAAAGGGTTAAAAAAAAACAGCCACTAGAGGCTGACTTAACCCTTTAATGTAAACACCAGAGGGTTAAAGGGCAGGGACACTGCAACCAGACAACTTTAATGAGATCAAGTGGTCTCGGCGCTGGATCGTGGTCCTCCTTCGCCAACATCCACGCGATCTGGGATTCTAACACGCGTGTAACTAGTAGCATTAGTCCTTGCCCATAGGAAAGTATTGACTCAATGCTTTCCTATGGGGTTTTCAACATGCTGGATGTCATCACGCAAAGCGTGAGCACGTCAAGCGTCGGTTTACGGAGTCACACTCTGCGAAGCTGCAGGAATCGCCTCTACGGTCCGTCTGGTGGACAGTCTTAACCCAGCAATGTAAACACACTACAGCTTCTCTGAAATTACATCGCAGGGTTAAAGGAACAGACACTGCATGCTGAACACTTCAATGAGATTAATGGTGTGGGCGCCTGTAGTGTCCCTTTAATTAACATGTTCCCCCAGCATGTATTGCGAGCTGTGATTATTCAGTCTGTGCTGTATGCAGTATATAACATGCTGTATCTGAGATATATGTTTTTGTCTTTGACTATCCCTTAGTAAGTGTAGATCTATCACTGTGATAATCTAGTTATGGGTGGGAACAATTCTCTGGTTTTATTAAACTGATCCCAACGTTTTGTCAGTGTGTGTGATGACAGGTAGGGCTATGACTTGCATTGCTCTGCCTTCCAGGCTCACACACCCATAATGTAAGTAGGGTGTGTGTGTTTCCCACAGCCGGCCACACCCCCATAATGACGTCACGTATCATCTTTGCCTTCTACCCGAAGCCCTTCAAACGTTACACTGGTTTGACGGATCGACTCCGCCTTCCTGTATCTGCTCGACCAATCAATTGACGGCTCGAGTTGACGTCATACCCTTCATACTCTCGTGCCCCAATTCTACCTTCCAGTCCCAAGCCCAGGTCTGATTTAATAAATAAATAAATAAAAAAAAAAAAAAAGCAAGCGATAGGCTGGTCTGGTGGGCGTGCCTCGAGCTCGTGGCTCCTTGACGTGTCGAGAACACGCCCCCCCTCCCCTTCACGAGCGCGCGCTCCGGGTTATCGAAGGATAGGCACAGGCACTACTGTGCGCGCGCCCCCGCCCGCTGCACCTTTCGCCCACAACCACCGTTACAGTCTCGAGACACCCGCGGAGTGCGAGGAGGATTCTGGGTACACCCCGTGTATGTGCGGCAACAACATGTCCGCACCCCTGCCTGCCATTGTGCCTGCTGTCAGGAAGGCCACGGCCGCGGTGAGTAATCTCCCACCAGCCCCCCCCAAGTAATGGGGGTTATATTATAGGGTGTATTGCCCCTCCCCAATGCTGCTAATCTGT
This sequence comes from Pelobates cultripes, assembly GCA_933207985.1. NCBI lineage: Eukaryota > Metazoa > Chordata > Amphibia > Anura > Pelobatidae > Pelobates > Pelobates cultripes. The sequence goes on along the minus strand of OW240915.1, from coordinate 260,211,802 downwards.
GCAGGATCCCCAGTGTCCCTCTAAGGAATGACTCCCAGGGTTCCCCACAGCACTCACACAGCCTGGGCTGGGAAGTTTGGGGAGTTCCTGGCAAAGTCCTCTCCATGCAGTGACCGTGTCCTGTGTTTGGGTAACTCACTAGACAGACAGCTAACTTGTCACCCACCATAGGGGGCCATGGCCAGGTTAGGACTTATTCAATAACTAGACAAAAATGGGGAAACAAGTACTGGCAAGGGCATTTCATTTAAGAAATCACGTGGTGTCACTTTTTGGGGTAAATGTTGAAGTGTACTGGTTTAAATATTTGACAGTAAAAAAAAAAATATATATAAATTTAAGTTTTGGGGAATTATTAATGGAATATAAAATTGTAAGCTGCAGAAGATCTAAGTTGGATATTTGTTTCTGTTTGCACATTCGGCAATTTTTTTTTTTTTCATATTTCCTGCATTGGTATGTTTTTTTTTGGGTTTTTTTTGGGGGTTTACAGTGGTTTAATTCTGGTGCTCTGTCTCTAGGCTGGAACCTTTTCCTAAGGTTCGATGTAGTCCCCAACAGCAGTAATTCCACTATCATTGATTAGAACCCTTTTATTTTGGGAGTGTCCCTTACAAGGTCATAAATGTATTAGCATGTGATTTACCTAAAAGTTAACAGCAAGATGATCCAATATTGCAACTGGGCAAGAAGTTTGTGATTATTGCAGAAGTGTTGGTTAAATCAGTTTTTCAAGTTTTCTTTGTGTTTTGTGTCTGTCGACCAAAAAACATCTATGTTGGTAGTATTTTGGCTGATTCATGTATGCAGGATGACTTACTTCATATAGAAGTCAAATGTGAATAATACATTTTTCTTGGACCTTTTTGAAAACTTGTGAACACATTACCAAACCCCTTTGTTCACATTGAATGATTAGTGTCTGATAGTTGGATTCTGTGCCCTTTGAACACCCACCTAGCGTCTTATGCCAATTTGAAACCTACTGTTCAGAATCAGATACAATACCTATTAGTCAGCCTCCTACCAATGTCTGCTCCCACGTTTGTCTGAAGCTTATCTTGTTCTATCTCTGCAGGCGTTCAATAACGACAAAATTCTTATAATGTTGTTTTGCTTCACCGTGAGCAGTCTATTCTGCTCTTCACATTACTCTATGAAAGCAATTGTAGACTCAAAATAAAATGTATACTGAAGACTGTTCTATAGTAATTTGATATTAGTTACAGCAATGCCTTGCATAGCTCTGCAATCAGAACTGTCTGTCTAATAATCTGTGAGCCATCTGCTCTTCCATTCTATAAGGCCTTTAATAATTTAGTCTTAACCAATGACATTTTTGTTGCACTGTGACCTTGAAAATGGTATTTTGATATTGTTGCTGGCTTTTGTTTAGAATCGTTTTGTATATCAGTTAATAAATGTGCTATAGTTGCATGTTTATGACCAGAGACTGCATATCTTTTCCCATACATTACCTTTAACAAACACCGCTCGTGTGGTTTCAAGATATCTTTATAGCATTTGAGATGTAAATTGCCTACATTTGTAATGTACTCATTTAGCAGTCTCGTTGTTCAGAGACTACCACAACAAATTTGTGCTGTGTAACTGTCACTTCTCAATCTTAAAAAGGACTGTTGGTGTTTAAATTAATACCTTTGTCTGTAATGATAAATCCGGATAAACTAAGTCGATTTGTTTTGGTAGAGATGCATATCATTCTGGCATACTCTTATTTATAAGTTATTTTAGGGGGGAAAACCCCAATTTTCTTCTAATATTTTGGTTTAATTTCCCATGGCACGTCTTCCCATTTTACTTAGACACAAGATGTCTTCTTAATCCTCCTGCTGGTTCTCTGTTCCTATAACATGTTTGGCTTTACTTTGAGCCATGGAAGAGCGTTGAGCAGCTCTTATGCTACACTTTCTGGTGATATTTTCCTGGTGTCCCATATTTAAGGCAGAATGGACTGTTGGGGGAAGGTATGTAGGGTAGTTGCTGTAACATAAAACATGGCAACTTCTTCTCATCATAGAGTTCTGTCAGTGAGGGTGGGGGGACCACCAAATCTTTAATATATCTTTATATGATTTTTCACATGGTTAGACAGACAAAAACTAGAGGCACCTTTGCTTCACTATCCGAATAAAACTGGATTCAATGCTTTCCTGTACTCTAAGCTGGAAAGATGCAAGTACACAAATAGAGAGGGTGGGGCTACTCTAGTGTGTATATTTAATATAGACTAAAAAAAGACTAGGGTCCACTCAACCTTTTTACACATCTGTTTCTGCTGTTGATCCTAAAGGGTCAGAAAACGTAATTCTTGAGCTCAAAATGGCAATTCCGATTTTCTCCTTGTGTTAAAAAGTTTTTGTCCACATGCTATTTGTATTGTATATTGTTAAACTAGATGTTTAATATTTTGTTTTGTTTCTATTTTAGGTCATATTCCTGCATGGCCTGGGAGATACTGGGTGTGTACATGTTTGCAAATATGCCTTGTTTATGTATTTTGTTTTTTAACCAGTCAACATATTTAATTTCTTCTATGGTCATCATTTAATTCTATATATCTAATACAAGCATGTACAAATACATCAAGAAATAATAGTATATGTGTGTATATGTATGTATGTATATATATATATATATATATATATATATATATATATATATATATATATATATATATATATATATATATATATATATATATATATATATAAAAAATCACTGACACCTGACTTAGTTATGTTTTTGACTTCGAACTTGAATCTTCATGATTGTTTACTTGTTTTTGGAAAACGGTTAAGTAGAACTCATGTCATTTTGATCTTCTATTTTCTTAGGCGGTAAGAAGGTGGTTGTAACATAGATGTGTAAAGTAACCACAAAATATAGGAGCCTTATAGCCAATGGTATGTTTTTTGTTGTTGTTTTTTTGTTTAACCGTGTGGATACTCTCATTCTATTTAGTATTTTATTATGAGCTTTGTTTGCACAGAGAATCATAATAGGTCTCCAGGCAAAACCATACATAGTGTTCTCCCCTGTTCTGCACAGCACATGGCAAATTAAAGGGGGGGATTCTTACCTCCCATACAGGTCTGTAAGGTTTTGGTGGGGCATGCAGGCTCCTCCTACTCAACATGGTGACTTGGCATTAAGTAGGAGGATCATTTTGTCACAAAATGGTTTTATTTGTTAGAAGTTATGAAGGAACAGAAACTCTTTATTCTGGTTAGATCACCTCACTGGTAAAAGTTCCATAGACAAGACTTCTAATGATACATATCCTTTTACCTTAAAGTGTCATTAGTTGTAAGCTTGTTTCAATAGTTGTAAAGTATTAAGGATTATTGAAGTGCTATATAAATGCTAATAATAAACATAGTTAAGAAAATAAATTCTGATTGTTTGCAGCAGTAGTGAAATATGACTTGCCTTTGAAACATCAGTAATGTAACAGGCAGTAACATTTCTTCTACAGGGATTGTTATATGCAAGAGAATCTGCAGTTCAGCCTAGGCGGAACAAGTCCCTCCTTCACCCTGGAATGTTTTAGACAATTATGTAAGCCCATTATCAGTTTTTCATGGTACCCAAGTGTATATTTTTTTTTTTTTTTTGTAGAGAAAGGTGTAGGTTTAAATATCTACTGCCCATTTACTTATTCCTCAGGTAACTTTCCAGCAGCGATGTACAATATTAGCGCCTATATTTCACACATTTGACTATACATAACAACTTTCCAGCAGCGATGTAATTACAAGATTTCTAATACTCGCACAATAAGCCTAAAAGAAAAGTGGTTTGTAACGTACTGAAGGTAAAAGGAATTGCAATCCTACATATCTTACAGAAGCTGGAGAGCTACTTGTTTGCCATCATTGATCTGTGGTGTAATCAACTTCATCAAAATATTCAGCCTTAAATTGTTGTCTTGATATTTTTGCATAGTTCTAAGTGTGCATTATCTTTATATTCAACAGGCATGGCTGGGCAGAAGCGATGGCAAGTATCAGAAGTCCACATGTCAAGTACATCTGCCCACATGCGTAAGTTTTGTTTGCTCTGTGTTGCTGTGCAGAATTTTAAACTGGAAATCATGTGAATACATACAATGCCATGTATAGATAATTCCCTGCCCCTCTCTTTTGCACATATACACATTTATGCTGATTAACATTTACTCTGCAGCTGAAAATCCTCTCCACAACAATTCTTCCAGCACTATTTTTCACTGAGATTAGAATGAATACAATACTGGCTTTTATGCACATGTAGCTTTTTGCATTTCAAAAAGTAAAATGTTATCATTGTGTAGAGAACCTTTTCCACATGTTTGCTTTGTCTTCCAATTTTCAACAGTAGTTTGTGTTTTCCTTATAAAAATAAATAAAATATGACGAGTCAGATAGAAATGGTATGAGCTAACTTATGCGAGGGAGCTGAAAAAACAGCACTGTGGGTCTGGGAATGTTTCTTTGCAAGCTTGCTTAAGTCTTTGAATGTTTTGCTTGTCTCAATGTTTCAGTGCCAGTGTGAGTTTCTGTATGATGGATTAGCAAATCTATACAGTTTGTTCATGACCAATAAGTAAATCATGCTGTTCCTCTCGTGGTAAGATTTGTTTTGTTTGTTTCTACAAAAAGGAAACGTTTTCATGTATAGATAATAAGCGCGAATAAAAAAAAAAACACATTACCATTGCGTGCTTTTTTTTATTACATGGGTGCTTGATTTGCATTTTTACATTTTTCTTTTCCTTTTAGGCCCGTCATGCCAGTCTCCCTAAATATGAACATGGCAATGCCTTCCTGGTGAGTATTGATGTGCTGTCATACTTTTTTTTTTTATTATTATTTTTTATTTTTACCACCTAGTTTAAACAGAGTTTTTCGTATTCTTGTTCTAGATAATTATTAAATGGTGTATTCAATGTGTAAAGTTCAGTTTTTTGTATGCAAAAGTATGCATACAATGTGTATGAATAGTGTGGTAAGCATTGAAGTGCAGTTCCTTATTTTTTTTCTTTCCCAACTTTCATCTTTATTGAGTTATCAATAGTTTAAAGAGACAATTATATTACAAGTAGAATGTGTACAGTTCCATACAGTGTGCAATAATAGGTTGACAGTTGTCAAAATTCCTGTAGGAAAACAATTGTCAACATTTCTTTGTTTTCCAAAATAATAGTAAATCATACTGGAAAATCTACTGCATTATAAACAAGAATATAGACCTTGAAATAAACAAATCAAATTATACCCACTACTTGTTTTGTTTAATTTAAACACTGAAAATGGAAAAGTGCAGTTATTTTTAATGTGAACTTGAACCTAGAGTCGATGCCGACAGTCTGACGTGAGGGAGGGATAGTGCGATTATTTATATATATATATATATATATATATATATATATATATATATATATATATATATATATATATATATATATATATATATATATATATATATATATATATATATATATATATATTATTTATAGCTGAGTTATGGAAAGCCGTGACGAGTACCCTGTACGGATCTATTTTACATTCAAAACTGATAGGGTTATTCACTAAACTCCAAACTGAGGCAGATTGAATTGCTAAAATGTCACTAAATCGAAGACAGATACATTTTTCAAAAACTTTTCTCATTCAGTTTTAATTTCCTAAAATTCGGATGTTCGTGACTTACCCTGTGGGAGCATACTTTATGATCTCATCGTTGCTCATTTGCATTTTTCTAAAACTTCTAAGGCTAAATAATATGACTACCTGAAAATATGTATGGATTCCACCACGTCATGTGGCCATGTTGTGATTGGTTATCAATAATGCAAAATTATAGTTAAAGGGGAACTGTAGGCTTAATTTTCGCAGTGAAGTTATTGTGGTTCCTGGGTCCCCTCTTTTTGTGTTAAGGTGTCTAAAAATGGTTTAACCCTGAACAATGGGATGGTGCAACAAGACTCCAGGTGTCATAAACACTTGCATTAGATTAAGTATTTATGGTCCTTAGATTAGTCCCTTTTACAGTTTTAAAAATTAGCATTTTATATGTTATAATTAGGGCAATTCGTTGGTGACATCATGACAAAATGATCACATGATTGTTTCCCACTTCTCTCTTTAACCTTTTATTTTTTTTAAAGGAGAACTATAGGGTCAGGAACACAAACATGTATTACTGACCCTGTAGTGTTAAAACTACCATCTAGCCTCCCTGGTCCCCTCTTGCCTCCCTAAATATATTCAAATCTTACTTGTATTCAAGTCTGCAGCTCCTAGCTCTGCCTCTGTTTGCCTGTGAACTGGCTGTCTGTTGACCTCATCAGATGTGATGGTCTAAAACAATCACAATGCTTCCCTATTGGATTGGATGAGACTGTCAAGGAGGCAGAACGGGGCAGAGCCAACACAAGTCAAACAGCCCTGGCCAATCAGCATCTCCTCATAGAGATGAATTGAATCAATGAATCTTTATAAGGAAAGTTCAGTGTCTGCATGCAGAGGGTGGAGACACTGAATGGCAGTGCTGCTTACTCTGCAACACTGCCCCAGGAAGCACCTCTAGTAGCCATCTAAGGAGTGACCGGTGGATTTATCACTAGACTGTAATGTAGACACTGCATTTTCTCTGAAAAGACAGTGTTTACTGCAAAAAGCCTGAAGGGAATTATTCTACTCGCCAGAACAAATACAATAAGCTGTAGTTGTTCAGGTAACTATAGTATCCCTTCAATGTACATATTTCTGTTTCATTTTAATACTTGCAATGGGTTATAATTGTTGTAATGTGGATGCCTACTGTTTTCTTTTTTTTTTTTTTTTTTTAAATATATATAAAAAATTTATGTAATTTATTTGCATTTTTTTCCTTCTGTCTTCTAAGAGATGGCCTATGCTCCCAATGAACTGACTGAACTTTAATGCAGTGTATAACTTCACAGCTACTGAATTCAAGCAACAATCTGAGCGCTGTAGCTTTTAGCTCTGTTTTGTAAGAGCTTATTTTACAGCAACCCTCAGTGAATGTAGGCCAAGTACCAGTGATCCTTTCTTTTGGCTAGCTTACAAATAGTTGCCATATGCCATTGAATTTAATAAATAAAGCTATAGACATTTTTTGCAATATAAAAGTAAAATAAACTAAATCAGCAGTTTGTAATTGTCAATATCCTTTCCAATAAAAGGCTAAAAGTAAACTAAATTTACTCTGGTTTGTGTTTATTGCTTTTATATGTTTACTCAGAGGCTTTAAAAGTACCCAGAGATTTTCATGAAGCAAACATTTATTTCATAAATGGAAATAATTGGGGGGAGGAGGAGATAATAGATCAGCTGCCCCCCTAATGTAGAGCAGCCAGGAGTCCTGACATGGAGGACTCTTTCTTCTTACAGGACTGGCAACTGAAAATCTGTTACACAACTATGTGTGTGACTGTTTATGGGAGTATGTATGTCTGTGATTTATTGTCTGTGCAAAGCTAATGCACTAGGCTCAGAATTATTAAAGTACCGTATAGGGTTAATGCTGTATGTGCAGGTGTGGAGTCAGTGCTGGGCTATATAGATGTTTGTGTCTGTGTATATGTGTGAAAATTTAGTTTGAGATCCCTGGGTAAAGCCTTCTAGGATTAAACACTTAATGCAGACATTGTTGAGAAGGCACTATTGGATTCAGATGTGGAATATGTATTAACAGTAAATGTATTTTGTTAACCCCCCTCATTTCCTTACATGTAAATTTAACCTTATTTTTGTTTTCTATTAATGAGTATTGTTTGCTACTATATAGCTATTTTGGTATTTTTATGTAAAAATGCAATGCCCGTTAGTCAGAGGGAGCAGATTGAATATATTTTTGGTTAAAAAAAAATACGTTACCTCTACATGACATACACGAAATGTGATGTCTTTTCTTGACCTACTTATCATAGGAGAAAGACACGAGATCTCTTCAAACATGATTATAATCAAAGCCTATTATAATACTGTTTTCTAAAGCTTTTTTTATTTTGTTTCATTTCCTTGTAGTGCTGCAGCAGGAAGAGCAAATCTATCAGGAGACTTGCATATATCTACTTCCTCCTAATTAATTTTTAAATTACCTGATAATTAAAAATTCATACTGTCCACAGGGCAAAGCAGCCTTGGCGTTCTCTGTACACGCCAGAGTTTTAGAATTACAGCTCCTTAAGGCTTTAAGCACACACAATTCTGTTTGGTAATGCTATGGCTTCATTTAGTTGACGTAATAGACTGGTATGGATGAAGGTAGCTTAATTGTACCTGTCTGCAATTTTTACTCAGGGCATTATGTCTTAATTATCTGTGTTTTTGATGATTTTAGGTTTGACATATTTGGGTTGTCTCCAGATTCTCAGGAAGATGGTGCTGGCATCAAGCAAGCAGCAGAGAACAGTATGCATCATTTGATTACATTTTATTTATTAATTATAGTTTACAACTAAAGCTTTAAAGGGACTCTCCAGTGCCAGGAAAACAAATCGGTTTTCCTAGCACTGCAGGACCCTGCAGTGCCCCCTCCCCTCCCCCCCCACCCCAAATCCCATGTTGCTGAAAGGGTTAAAACCCATTCAGTGACTTGCCTGAATCCTAATGGGCTCTGCCCACGCTTCTCCCCCACTGGCAACGGCCGCGTGCATTAGACCTCCCCATAGGAAAGCGTTATTCATTGCTTCCCTATGGGGATTCCAGCGACGCTGGAGGTCCTCATGCAGAACGTGAGGACGTCCAGCAGCGTTTAAAACACCTTTCGTGTTTTAAGAACATGGAAGTCCCTCTAGTGGCTGTCTGATAGACAGCCACTGGAGGATTCAAGACTGCAAGGTAATTATTGCAGTAAAAATTGCAGGATTAAGAGGGATGGGAGTTGGCACCCAGACCACTCCAATGGACAGAAGTGGTCTGGGTGCCTGGAGTGTCCCTTTAATTTTAAGTAAAGGCAAGAGTTTGAAATGTTTGTTACGCCTTAAAGGAACAATATAGTTTCAGGAATACAAACTGGTGTGGCAGTTTAGGTCTGTAACGGATCACCTGGCACCCCGACTGGGTACCTCCGTTAAAGGATGCTCCTAGCGCTTCCTGAGGACTCCAAGCACTGCAGCAGACACCACAACCACCGAACCGGAGAAGCATATGAATCCTCCCAAGCATATGAATGCTTTAGACAGTTGAATAGGAACCATACGAATAGGTTTACTCTCCTAGCAGTCAAACTGGAACAGCATACAATAAATCCTTCCTCCAATAATGAGACGACACGTCACTTTGAGGGTTAAAACAGGAACTCCCTGTACTGTCACATACAGTCTCTTTTATTCCCAATCCACAAACATAGTACAGCCCACAGGGCGTTACAAAACAGCCAGTCAATCCATACAATACACCCAGACACTCCCAAACAAAATCCTCCCCTCTGCCTGTGATATGATTACTGAACACAATGGGTAATCTAATTATCACAGCCAGAGAAATACAGTTTCATAAAACACATCACAGGGACCCCAAAACATGCAATAACCCCATAAAAAGTATATCCTTGGAACTGGGGGATCTGGGTGAACCACATATCCAAAATTCACCCAGATCCGTTCAGTACTTTGGAAAATACAGTTTAATGCAGATTCTGCAGAACATATACAGGCTAAAGGAAAAACAATCACTGTATAATGTGTCCCCTGCTGTATAGTCCAAAACCACTGCACGATGTCTCTGTGCACCAAATACTGGCGAGATGGCACCGTGTTGAAAAGTCCAAACAGTGTCTGGGAGTTAAAATGGCCGCCATCCATTGTTCTCACCATGTGCTTCTGATACAGGAAATGGTGGCAACCCAGTAACTCCACAGTATGTCCCCAGATGGTTCTTAAAAAGGGCCAGCAGCAGCACAACACAAATCCATTATGCCCAAATCATGTCTTTAAAGGGCAATACATCCCAGGGGCCATAGTCACATGGCAGGAGGCTGGCAACCAGGCTTCTCCAGTGCATGGTGGCGAGGTTGGTTCCGCCACAAGGTCCCTGGCCCCGCTCCGATTGAGCTGAAAAAGAGGTTTATACTTGCGTTTTTTTTTTTTTTTTTTCCTCACACCACGCTGGTCTCTACATGACTGGCTCCACCTCAATGGTTGAGATCATCAGTCTTGATGTCAGCCAATCCAATGTTTTCCCATAGGAAAGAAAGGATTCCTCACTGCACTGGTGCTGCGCAGCATTTTCCATCAAAAGATGTGGAATGTAGAAGTTGAAGGGTTCCCAAACATCATCTTGTCCTGAAAATTGTTTTATGATGTTTGTAGAGCATAAAGTAAGCCTGTTCATTCATATCAAACTATTTTATTTTTTTAGTTAAAACTTTAATAGACCAAGAAGTGAGGAATGGGATTCCTTCAGATAGAATCATTTTGGGAGGCTTTTCTCAGGTGAGCTATCATTAATGCGTGTGCTTAAAATTTTAACTCCATTTTACTTTTAATGTGGTGTTTAACTTATTTTGTCCAACCATTTTTTTGTGAAAACAAAACAAACAAAAAAAAAAAAATAATATATATATATATATATATATATATATATATATATATATATTTATTATTTTTTTATTTATTTATTTTTTTCCTTGCATACTAATGTTTCAGCTATATGGGATACCTTATGTAAACTCATATTTATCAATCTGATCCATCACAGCTTTCTAAAGCCCTCTGCTTAGACACATGCATGTGATACACTGTGAAAGTGACATTTATAATAAGTATATAGTGTGTGTCTGCATGTTTTTTTTTTTTTTACTTTACTTTTGAGGACCACCCCATATAGTTAACTTACACTCAATATTCCTAATGATAGCCTGTGGCAATAGATAAAGGTATTCTCTGTTCCTACTGTAGTCAGGCTGGTAGATAAAGGAACTACATTAGAAAGTACTTTACAATAGATTTGTATTTTTTATTTTTTTTATTTGCATTTTTACAATTTGATTTTTACACACACTTAATGCTTCAATAATCAGAAGCAGTGAGCATGAAATGCATTTATGACTTGCTAGGCATGGATGAAGGCACACAGTTTGATTTGCAATTAACCGTATTCATTTTCTGCACGTCAGTTGTTCTGTTGGATTTACTCTTCTAATCTGCTACTTTTAATGATACCTGCAAGTTGTGGATTATCTCTGCTACATACAGTATTGCAAAGGCATATTGACAGCTCTTTTTAAAGTTAAAAAGGAAAAGAAATCTTTGGTTTTGGTCAGTGGATTTGCGTTAACATGCACCTGGCATAAAATAAATATAAAGTGGTGGCCCTTAGAAAACCTTTGATATAAACAGCTTGTCAGTCACATTTCTGAAAAGTATATCGAATAGGTTTTGTTTTCAATTGCAACTCGTTGTTGACTTTCAGCTATAAACTGCAATTGTAGGGGCTGAGTACAAATACTTGGGCACCCACAGTGGTAAAAATCTCTATATTCTAGGCGTTTTAGAATGTGGTATTTAGTATTGTGTGTGTGTGTGTGTGTGTGTGTATGCAATTTGTGTCCTGGATGTGCCAGGTTTGAACCAGATAACAATGTTGGCTGCTAAATCCTTAAAGGAACACTCAAAGCACCCAAACAACATTGGCTTACTTAAGAAGTTTTGGTGTATAGATCATTCCTCTGCCCCCTCAATGCTCAATTCTATGCCATTTAGGGCTTAATTTGTTTATGCATCCCTAACTAAACCTCTTCTCACGAAACTCCTGTAAAGAGAGATCTAATTTTTAAACTTCCTTTATTGCACAGTGTGTTTTATTTAGAATTTATCTCCTGCTAGGTTATTAACCTGCAGGAGCCTCCCCTGTGTGTTAAAGTTCAAACGACAGAGCAGGCGATCACTTTTAACGTAAGCACAGCGTGCTTTAAGATCTGGTTAAAAAAAAATATTTTTATGGAGGCTGTGTAAGTCACAGCTAGAGATGTGGTTAGAGCTGCGTAAACAAAAACAAGTGATTGAACTCCTGGATGGCAAAGATCAAAATAAAACGTAAACAAAACTTGGAATTTGACTATATGTCTGGTAAACCGTAATTCACCTCTTTTATATTAAGTGCACCTACACTTATTATATAAAATTTTATTCAGGAGAAATAGGGCTTTCATTAAACATCAAATATTTAGCTATGAAACAATTTACTATGAATAAAATATAAATAATGTGAGAAATTAAGAAATGTGTTTTTTTTTTTTTGTTTTTTTTTGTTCTGCTTGACATTTCAACTGTGAATGTCATAATACTGTTTGCTTTTACTGCAATAAATTACACACATTTGTATTCAGCGATGTCTCACGTGTGAAACATTACCCCCTATGTACAGGTTTTATGGTGTCTTGGAAAGTTACAGGGTTAAATATAGTTCTAGCAAATTAAATTCTCTGTAATTTCTTCCTGGGTTGTCAGGCAGGTCCTGCGAATTGTAATTAACAAAATGACCTAATTATGTAAAAATATTTCATAAATATATACGTGTGTGTGTGTGTGTGTGTGTATATGTATGTATCTGATCATTTTTAATGTACATCTAACTGTGTTTAAACTTTAACTTTATTACAGGCAGCAGGAGGACTACCTGTCATTCCAGGCACTCCCCCTGCTGGCACTGTTATGGACGGCTATTCCGTCCATGTAATCGTGAGGTCCTTGTGATCAGCATGCCAGGCGAGTCCCCCCATCGCGATTGCTGGTGTGGGATCGCCAGCGATCAGGTTAGAGAATAGAACGGCGGGGACGTGCTACGCCGCCCATCAGCGTTTAGAGCCAGGTCCCCAAGGACAGCATAGCACGCCTGCCGTCCTTAAGGGGTTAAGTAGGGGCATGGTCTGTACACAGAAACTCCTTCATTAAGTTAGAGAGACAATTTAGTCACCAGAACAATGACCGCTTAATGTCGTTGTAATGTCTATAGCATGTTCTTGCAGCCTTTATAATGTAAATACTGCCTTTTCAGAGAAAAGGCAGTAGTTACTGCCTAGTAACACCTCTAGTGGCAGTCACTCAGACCACCATGAGAGGTGCTTCCTGTGTCAATGCTGCAGTGTCCAGCATTGGCGTTCAGCATATCCATGCTCTGCATAGATGCACTGATTCAATGCATCTTTGAAGAGATGCTGATTGGCGCAGCGTTGAAATTGTAATTCCTGTAAAATTATCAGCCAATCAGACCTTAGTAAAGCTTTGGATAAGTTATTCAGTTTTCAATTTCCTGTACATTACTAAACAATTAAATGCATAATACACAATTGTTTAACATATACATCTTTTTTTGTAATTGTAGGAAATTATATTTCAAGGGGCACCATTACAGATTATCTTTGTGTAATGAGGCTAAAATGGTTAACAAAGCACTATAGCCTCACCCGTTTGTAACAATTTTTGAGTAGTTTAACAAATAAATGGTCTCTCTGAACATTTCTATTCGCCTAAGTGTTTGAAGCCTTTCATTGCTGAAATACTAAAACTGCACCCAAAGACTCCTTGCGTCATAACCTATAATAAGCTCCCGTAGTTATGTTTCATTGATTAGATGCATTGATATACTATACATTACCTATATTTGTGTGAATAAAATTACTTTTTTCTTGAATAGGGAGGAGCATTGTCACTGTACACTGCTCTTACTTCAACGCAGAAGTTAGCAGGTATTATCGCACTGAGTTGTTGGCTTCCATTGAGGTCTTCCTTTCCTCAGGTATTTGTGCATTATGGGTTTATATCTGTGATCTGAATGGGGATAGTTGTCATTTGGATGAGGCGGGGGGAGAGGGTAAAATATACACTCTTAGTTCCTCCTAAATGGAACTGCACATTATTGTAATAATGTCAAGATTGAAAATGAATCTTATATGGATGTATACATATGATTAATATTTGGGATAGGCCTGTCACATCAACATTGTGCCCCATTATTTTGCCAAAGTCAGGTATTTTTATAGGCTTCATGAAGATTAAAGATAGTTTTAAATGGTTTTCACTGTATTTTGTGTAGTGTCAGTTGGTCTCTACACTCCCCTTATTATGTAAACTTGTTCAGATAAGTCCTGCTTTTTGTAACACCTCAAGAACCAAGGTTATTCTTCATTGTAGGAGCAGGATATTGTTATTTTTATTATTTATAAGGCATTTTGTTCAATCAAAATGTCATTGTTTCCAATTTAGTGTGTCTGTCATTTGGTTCAAGCAGAGCCCGCTCTGCTTTGTACTGGAAGAATATGTGATCACGTTGGAGGTCCAGATAGGGAAACCCAACTGGGGTATTTTTGAACACTTTCCAGTGTTTTAATAGGCTGCAAATTGGTAGATTAAAATATATCCCTCTTACTCTAAAGCGAGAGGCAATGTTTGTGCTTAGTATTTCCCTACAAAATGCATACCCCAAGTCTTGGGGTATGCTGTGCCTCAGAAGAAAAAAATGAATTGCAAACCCTGTGGTAATTGATCCACTCTAAAGTAAACCTGAAACTAATTGCACCTGATTTTATTTGTGTATTATACTGCTTTTCAAAGTATAATCACAAATTATCTAAATTTATATATATATATATATATATATAATTTTTTTTTATTGGTGTTATTCTATGTGATATTTAATTTACCTGAGTGTGGGGAAAAATAGTAATCTTAAATATTGAGCATCTGCATAACACATAAATGTTGTCTCATAGAAATGTATAAATTTTCAATACACTTTTTTTTTTTTTTTTTAATGATTGTTTTCATTTGTATCTCCTAGGCTGCTGTGAATAGTGCCAACAAAGATACATCTGTTTTACAATGTCATGGAGAAAGTGATCCACTGGTTCCCCTCATGTTTGGCTCTTTAACCTCACAGAAACTGAAGACCATAATAAACCCAGTTAATGTTAATTTCAAAACCTATTCAGGATTGACACATAGCTCATGCACCCAGGTGAGCTTTATGTTTTCAAAAAAAAATTCATTCTGCTTCAGAGGTTCACCTCAAACTCTTATCCTTGATAAACTTCTATTCCCACCTAGGTCAGTTTTTAGTGATTTTGTAGACTTTCCATCGATGTGTCTCGGTTCATTTCATTTTAACTTTCGTGCACACATTTAATGTATACTTTCACCTGAATTCTAATTCTCCAGTTTTCTTATAATTTTGAACAAGCTGAATTAAAAAATTCTCCAGTTTTCTTATAATTTTGCACAAGCTGAATTAAAAAATAAATAAAAATGTCCTCTGCAAGATGTTCTGTTCCATATCAAAATTGTTAGATACTGTCAATCTTATTAAAAACAAAAATACAAACACAAATGCTCATTAACTCCATGCATTTGTCAAGCCCTCACTTTTAAAAAAATAAATAAAATGTATTCTTGTCTGAGCCATTTGTTCTTTATGCTGATAAAGGAAAGAATAAGCATAAATAAGGGATGAACTGTCTTTTAAGCCTAAGCTTGTATATTATGCCAATTGACAAAGTCTTTTTTATGAACCTTTGTTATTACTGCCAACAAACCTAATACTGTATTATTCTGCAACTAGTTAAAGCTTGTAGTTCAAGCTAATTACAATCACCACCATATCAAATTATGTTGTTTGTGAAATAAACAGGGTTCAAATAAAAAACAGTGTCTCTGTGAAACCTTATGGAGAAACTACAGCGGATAATTAAGGAACTCTAATCTAGATCAGTGAATTGTTTATGTAAAAATATATTGCACTGGCCTGTTTTTGAGCATGTAATGCATGAGTACGTTTTCTATTTGTTTGTAAAAGGCATTCAGAGAAGAATGATTCAGCTGATGGGGTGATTCCCCTACACATAATATTTGCAAAGGAAAACATAAGCAAACTGTCACATATAGAGACCTCTTTTGATTCTATGCCATCTGTGTTGATTTTTCCAAAGTTGTTTTCCTAAAAGGGACACTTTTAATCCCCTAAAGCACTTCAGCTTGATACAGATCAACAGCTTTTGCAACCTGTTTTTTTTTAAATATACCACCAATGAAAAAAAATGCATAATTAAATGCAAATCAGTTTCAGTGTCTTCTCTATTCAAGCCTTAGACTGCGAAGTAGCTAGAAATAGCTGACTGGTGCCATGTCCAAGTCTTTGGGTTTAAATATTCGTTAACAGTTCAACACCTTGAGGTAAGCCTCCTTGCACCATAACATGTTCATTCCAATAAAGTTATGGTGCCTGGATTGTTCCTTTAAAAAAATAAAAATAAAAAAAAATAATCAGGTCTGTTGTAATTATCAGATACTGCACAGAAGACCAAGGCTTTCCTTGGTTTTCTTGCTATTTAACAGAGTAGTAGTTGGACACGTTTTCTTAGCAAAGTTATAAAGTAGTAGTAAAGAGAACTGTATGCTAAAGTAAAATTTTTGTGAAATTAGGCATTTATTTTCTCAGCTGTTTTTAGGATGTCTAGTAAATGCTTGTAGATAAACCGGTCACAAAATGTCAAGCAGTGATCTTGTTCCATCCCCAGGTTATATGAACGAACAGATCTACATGGAAATGTACCATGTTTTTGCAAAAGTGCAGCTACAGACTCCGTGGAATAACAAAGGCAAATTGACATCTATCCAACAGTAATGCTTGCAATTGCTAAGCAAATGATGTTATGCATTAACTTGTATTTATGCATCACGTTTATTTAAACTGTCTTGTTTTTCAACAGGAGATGTCCGACATCAAGCAATTTATCGAGAAACAATTACCTCCTGTCAATTGACCAGCTCCCAAATGCCTTCCTGAAAAGTACACCAGCAGCAATCACTGTACTCTAAACCCTTAAGCAAGAAAGCATATTAATAATTGGAAAGTCATTCACAGGGGAGATAAGAATATAATTATGATGTATCTGTTTAACAGAGGCTGTACAAGACCGCTGACTGCACTGAATATCAAATATAGTGATCTATGGGTTGAAATCTTCCCTACAATGCAAGGGCTACTAAACCTTTTATTACAGATAGGCCTCTAGCACCATATAGCAGAAATATAATTAACTTGGCATGGTAAAATATTGCTGTACATGAGCACATAAACGAAGTTAATGGCTCATTTTGTATTTCTTTTACTCATGTTATATTTACTTTTCTGGAAAACGTGTCCAGCATATAGTTTTGCATTGGACGTAGGTTTTCTCAATATCCCTGGAAATTTGGCTTCTGTGCTATGTCTCCAATTGTTATATTTCTTTGAACATATGTTCTTTCAAACATACACACTCTTTACTTGAAAATTCCTTTTCCACTGATGGAATCTCAGTTAGCATGTGCTAGAGAAATAGGAGGCATTCTTGTCTCCTTCAACCGTGAGACATTGTAATCCAATTAAACTGCAGGTTTATTATGGATATTGTCTGGTGGTTAGAACTACACCTCTTGAAGCATGGTTTATGAATGATTTTGCTTCTAGAGCATTGGTATGTCAGAGTAGCCTAGATAATGACCAAGCTTACCTGCTTTCAAAGCTGAAGATTATTCAGGGGTATGTGATTAACTGCATTGCTGGGTATAAGCTTCTTAATTTTGTAGGTACCAGAAAATAACACGCAGAAATGTGCAAGACATAATAGAAACTATGAGACTGGGACTTTCAGTAGGGAGACAGATAGGTGAGCTTTTCTTTTTACAAAAAGGAATTAATATCACTATTTGGAAGAGTAAGTTGGATTTTGTGACAAGACTATGCTTTATGGTACAAAATAATTCCATGATAAAATCCCTTTTGAATCCTGGATTGTTCTGCATTCTTGACGCACAAGACTTTGGTGGTAGTCCTCTGTGAATGACTTCTAATAAACCTAAGAGAAGAGCATTTTGCAAACTTGTGAATGTCAACACTGTACGCAGCCCTGCTTTAGATTTTTTTTTTTTCTCACGAAGACCACAGGCAGTCGAGCCAGTTATCTCAGGCAGTAAGTAGAGAAGAGAAAAGAAATGGACCATATATTGCACATAGCTTTATCGTTAATGCAAACCCTGCTTAATCCCTAGTAGACCTGCTATTCAAATAACAATCACCGACAATTTAGAATATTTGAAGCATGGCTGTGAACTTGCTGCTTTTTCCTTTTCATTTATTAGTAAATTGCTAAACTACATTTCTTTAGAAAACTGTATTTTATATTACAAAAGATAACAATCATCTTTTTAACCATTCTTTCTTAGTTTATTTCATGCCAGTGAGTAGTTAACCTGAAAGTAAACAGCTAATTTTCTTTAATTTAATGTTCATGTCATCAAATGTTGTTCGTTTTTGTTTTTTCCCCTTGTATTTATTCATATGGTTATTCCAAGACCGAAAATTATGATCAAGCCATATTTTAACATTACAGTTGCATGATAAACATCCTGGTTGCTTTTCTACTTTTTAAATTGTTTATTCTTTAAAGGTAATGGGAGACTTTGATTTAATTTTTATTTGTAACATTGTTTTAGTTATTTATGGTAGACTATCTTTGTGTGTGCTTTTTTTTTTCCTCTCTAGAGTGACTGGTACATTTATGGTGGAGGGGAAAAAAAAAAAATCCTGTTTCAAGACAACATTAAAGCCATGCTTTGAGCTTGTTCAAAAATATTGTGAAATAATGTTTTGTTTTTTTTGAGAGCCAACTTACTTTAGACATTTATACATTGTCCAAATAAAATAAAAAAGGTACTTAAAGCACGTTTGACATATTTTTTTTCAATTTTTAAAAAATATTTTTACTGTATGTATAAATGTCACAGCAGAACTCTCCCTTCCAAAAAAGTGAGTTCCTTGTTTCTTCACCAGACTACAACACTATTGCATACATTAACACCCACTGCACTTCCACATTCCTGCAATCCCATGATGCCTCAGATGGACACATGCCAGATGCGCTAGATATTTTATCCAACAGTGCTGTACACATGCTTGCAGAATTGAAGCAATATTCTAAGCATTTAAAACACTGTTGGCTTTATGAAGCAGTGTTGGTGTGTAGATTATGGTGTAGTTGTCCAATTGGTCAATTATCTGCCGTTAAGGAGTTAAATCACCAACTAATTTTGTTTATGCAGCCCTAGATGCACTTTGAGTGACTAACTTACACAGCCGCCATCAAAAAAGCAAGCCCTGTGCAGCCAGTGACTGCAATCTACAGCATGTGATCGCGGTGACCGGCTGAGATAATTTGTTACATTGGCTGAGACCCCTCTTCTCCTTACTTTGATCTGAGGTGAGAGATGTAGAGAACATGGCCTTAACTGTGTCAAAGTGTTTAAATGTTAGTGTTAAAAAAAACAACATATGTATAGTAACCCTTTCAGTGCTGATTACAATATAAAATCTGTCATCAATCTGATTATGGTGATTAGTACCTTGGTACTATTGATATATTTTAAAGGGCCAAAAATTATTTTTGGACCCTTCTGTCAGCTGCAGCAAGTTTTAATTTTTAACCCCTTCCCTGCTCACTGTACTCTACAGCAGTTCTCCTCAACCCTCTCTTCAAGGCACACCTAGCAATCCAAGATTTAGGGTTTGCCTGGGTATATGAGATGTTTAGACCCTAAGGGTTTTTTTTTTTTTTTTTTCTTTACGTTCAAGTGGCTAAAAGAAAAATCACAACAAGGTTGCTTTAAATTGATTTAAAAAAAATATGTAGCAGGCAATCAATTAAAATTAACATATAATTTGCAAAGGTAACATTCCAATGGGTGCCATATGTGGTATTTTATGCTTCCGTTTCATGAGCCTATTTTATCACCAGTAAAAATTGGAAATATTGTGGTATTCTATTTTTAACATATGCACTTTGAGCCTTTACTCTGAATTACCCACATCCCACGCAAGAATACTGTCATATACAACTGTTGTTTTTTGTGGCAAAAATGCACATTAAATTTGAGACATGTCACAGTTGCATATTTTGGATCCTATTAATTCAAAACATACAAGCAAGTTCTGTGTGTTTGTTTTTTTTGTTATTGTAGGGAATTATCAACTTAAAGGTGTAGCGCATAAATCAATAATACAATCTTTACCAGTTTGTCACAAATTTCTAAAGACTTGTGCATCAAAATGGATTTAAATATATAAAGTGCTAATCCAAAAGTACATTCAGTGTTACACATAGGATAATGCATACATTAATCAGGTCCCAGTAAAGTACAAATATCACCAATAAAAGTAGCAATGCAAAAAAAATTGTAATAACGTACCAATACTTGGAATTTTTAGGGAAGTTGTAGAACCTCAAAAATAAAAGCAAAGGGCAAACAATAGTGCAATATGTAAAGAACACTGTATTATGTTGGTTCTTTCAATTTATATCCTGAGTATTTGCCAAATTCTGAAATTAAGTTTAATACTTGGGCAATGGATTCTACTGGATTGGATAGGGTTAGTAAAACATAATCTGCGTATAGAGTGATTTTATATTAAGATATACCATCAATCTTACCATTTAGTCTAAGGCTGCTAGTGGTTCTATGATTAATATGTACAGGAGTGGCACCTGGGGGCATCCTTGTCTGGTGCCATTTCGGACATCAAACCATTTTGACACCATACCTGGACAGATGACTCTAGCTTGCGGATTTGTATAAAGTCACATTGTGCTCTCCTTGGAAAAAAAAACAGGCTAAAGTTCTCCATCACAGAGGCGTGTCCGGCTGCGGGGAAGATGGCTGCATAACTGCTCAGCTCCTCGTGGCACACACTAAAACCGCACCAAAATGCTCACCTCCACCAGACTTAACCATCTGGGTGGACGACCTGGATAACAGGGGTCGCAGATGAAACCTCAGAGTCAGGGGAGTGAGAGAGGGTGGCCCGGGGGAAAACATAGTAGAGCTCCTGAGCACAATCTTTGGCTACGTGCTGGGAGGCCAACAGATCCCCAGACTGGGCCTAGTCAGAGTACAACGCATGCTGCGCCTGCCACCAGCACCAGAAGACCACCCCAGAGATATAGTATGCTGCCTAGAAAATTTCACCCTGAAAGAGTACATACTACGCACTGCCCGCCGCATAGGCACAATAAACATAGATAGCCAAGACATTGTGATATACCAGGATCTCTCCAGCTATACATTACAGGCACAGAAAGCGGTGGGAATCCCGTACCGCTGGGGATACCCGTTTTCCCTGTCAGCCCACCAGGGACAGACAACGTTACACAATCAAGGCCCCAGCTGATGTCCCAGGATTTCAATGCTTGCTAAGCCTTCCTCCTGTACAGGTGCCGAGCTGGCTGGCACACCAGTTCCTTCAGCAACTCAATGGCCCACCACCACTGGGCCGCGACCGGAACCAACGCCAACGGCCCTCGCAGCCCAACCAGACCGGAGAAGTAAAAGTTGAGGCTGTACACCACAACCCGAAGAGGGGAACCATACCCCGGGCTACAGCATGCAACACAAACACCTGTGAGTAACGTCTTCCCATTTGGGGACACATGCCAGCACCGCTATAGGGGGGAAGCATATAACACATGCCAGCACACATTGCGGAGGGGGGTTTAGGACCAAAATGGGGACATGGGACTCCATCAAAGCACCTGGGAAGCCACACCCCACTACGCTTCACCTATGGATAGTCTTTCATTTGGGGTCACAAGTCAAAAAAAATGACACGTGCAAACACTGCTATGAGGGGGGGGGCTTACTTTTATTTGGGAGGGGGGCTAAGGATCAAGAGGGGGATGTGGAAATCCATTAAAACACAGCAGACCTCAAACCCCGCCAAGTCTCACCCACTGTGAGACATCCCCTGTCTGATGGAAACGGACAGTCTGAGACGCACCAAACCCTACCCATTGGAATAATAAATAACGCTCCACTAAATCCATCACGCCATGCTCTATAGCATAACAAATCAGGGCACACAAGTGGGGGGAGGAGAGAGAGACAAAGAGTGCTACAACTGGGTAACACATGAATACTCACACAGGGGATCCTGCACAATACCCAATAAGAAGCCAAGGGGAGGTGGGGGATAGGGATAAACTACAGTGAGACCACATGGAATGAGGGGGGTAGACTGGGGATACAAAGCAAAGGACGGGGAGGAGAGGAGGAAACATATAGGTGGGGAAGGGGGAGGGGAAAAATAAATAAAAAATGAAAATAATAAAAAAGCAGTTTGTGAGATGGGGAGAACAGAAGGGGAGCATGGAGACAGAGGCAGGGAACATTCGACCGAGAGAGAGAGGGGACTGGAGGGGAGGGAGCAAGACATCTAAGGGAGAAGAGGAGATGACCACAGATATTAGTGGAGGAGACAACTCAGATCCAGGAGAGACGCGAGGGGGAAGGAGGAGGAGGGAAATTATATTGTTGACACAGTGGTACCATGCCGACGCTCAACAGGCAACCTTAGCCCAAGAGCCCATTACCACCCCAGATCCGACCCAACAGACCACACAAATGCCTATATACCTACGCATCCAGCCCTACTGGACTGACAACAAATGCACTACAACCCCAGTCGACCCCACCACACTACAACTGGTGACTACTCATACCATACAAGCCACACGACCAAGGGGACGAATCTCCGGAGAAGGGAACAGCCGACCCGCAGAGGCGCAATACTGACCACAAAACATGCACACTACCAGTGTAAACCTCACCACACTACAGAAACCAAAGAGGTGCAGCAACATCCCGCATACACTGGCCACTACGGGGGAATGAATGATACTCCTACCCCCGACCAATAGTGATCACACATAGATCAAACCTGGACAGGACACCAGGAATCCACCACCCCCTCAGGAAAGGGACATGGTGCACCCCTCACACAGAGGGAGCACTTCCATCCAGGAGTAACCCCGGGCACCCAGAACCACTGGACCCGAGTGGACCCACTACCAGGACGCCTGTCCATTAACCTGCCCAATCACCCGGACCCGCCGGGAATATCTACACCCCCCTGACAGCCATTTTTCCCTTTTTCCCTTCTGTCAACTTCTCCTTTCCACTTTCTCCCCCCCCCTTCTCTCCACATCGCCCCCCCTCCCCCTTGCTCCTCTCCCCCGCCTCTGTTTGCCGCCACTTGCGAGCACCCGCTACACGCGGGAGGACCTAGACATTCTCACATACAATGTACATGGCTTTAACATTTGCGAAAAACGCTACTGTCTTCTCCGAGACCTCAAAAGACACAGGACATCTGTAGCGTTCATACAAGAGACGCACTTCCAAGAGAACCGAGCACCATCCCTCAGAGACTGCAATTACCCAATGGGTTTTTTTTTAGCAATAACCCGACTCGCCGCACCCTCGGGGTGGGGATACTATTCGCCAAATGGATACTCTACACAGAACTAGACACTTTTAGATGCAAACAAGGCAGATATATCTTCACGAAAGGCATCATCCACGATCAGAAAAGCACATTTGCGAACATCTACGCCTCAAACACAAAACTATACCAATTCCTCCACACAACAATAACAAGCCTGATAAAATTTGCAGAGGGCACCCTGATCATAGGCAGAGACCTCAACCTGCCGCTACACCAACATGATACCACTGTGATGACCCCGAACAAAAGGCACGCAAAAACACTCCAACTATTACACCACCAACAGCTTACAGACAGCTGGAGGGCACTAAACTCGACGCCCCGAAACTATACCTTCTACTCCTCAACAGACACCTCTTATTCGAGGCTGGACTACTTTTTATTACCACATCATCACCTCACACTCCTCGTGGAATCAGAAATTCTACCAATGACCTAGTCGGACCATAACCCTGTTCGTCTACGGCTTAAATTGCCCTTGTTCTGACCCTGCCAGACCTCATGGCGCCTAAATGAATCCATCCTAGCCGACCCAGCCAGCATCGACAATGCCAGGAAGACTATACAAGACTACTTTGCCACAAACTAGACGGGAGACACAACACCTCTGACCTGCTGGAAGGCCCACAAGGTGGTGATTCGGGGCCACTTTATCGCAATATGTTTGAAGCGCAAGAAAGAAAACGCGCGAACAGTTGTGGACCTGAGCAACTAAATTGCTGTACTAGAAAACCTACACAAACGAACGCAGGAAGCCACCACGCACCGGGACCTCCTCCTAAAACGCACCCAACTTACCCCCCACCTAAACAGATCCATACAACGCTCATATCAACATTTCCAACATCTGCTATATAAACACGGAAACAAATGCGGCAGACTCCTCGCTAACCTCCTGAAGCGACGCAGAACCCAACTATACATCCCCAAAATTAAGGACAACACCTAACAAGTCCGCCACCTCCCGGAACAAATCTCTGCCACATTCCTCTGCTACTACAAGGAACTATACCACATACGCCAAGGACATCCGGAGGAGGTACCACTCCGCAGGCGAGACGAAATACAAACCTATCTTGCAACATCCAGACTACCAAGAATCGAGGACCACGAACGTGTAACGCTAGAGATCCCCATCACGACAGACTAAATAGCCCTTGCTATCAAAAAAGCACAAACGGGCAAATCGCCAGAACCCGATGACCTATCCCTCGTATACTACAAGACCTTCTCACCAGACCTCCTCCCGATATTACTGACAGCTCTGAACTCCATTTGACCGGATGGATTGGGACCTTATGTTCAGAACACTACGGGACCTAGGCATCGGGCCAAAATACATCACCTGGATACAGGCGCTATACACCTGCCCGACAACACGACTGCGGATCAACGGTGCTCTCTCCGACCTGTTTCAGATACACAACAGAACCCGCCAAGGCTGCTCCCTCTCGCCCCTGCTTTTTGCGCTCACACTGGAGCTCTTCCTGAAAAACATCAGAAAAAACAAACACATCCGCGGACTAGAGTTAGTCGGATGCACCACAAGGTCCTCGCCTATGCAGATGACCTCGTATTCATAGTGAGGGACCCGACCGCCACCCTGCAAGCGATCACGGCGGAATTTGAAACCTATGGCCGCATATCCAATTTGCAAATCAACTACACCAAATCAGAAATCCTAAGCCTCAACACCAACCCCACTCAGCGACAGACGATCCAACAACGCTTCCCCTTTTGTTGGTGTGGCACCTGGATGAAATACCTAGGGAAACACCAGACCTGAAGGATCTATACACTCACAATTACACTCCCATCCTCAATGCAACAGAAGAAGAACTACATACTTGGAACTCGCATTACATTTCCTGACTGGGCCGAGTGAACACAGTCACTACAAGAAAATGCATGCAATGTCCTCACAATATTGTACATCACCCCAGCTACCCTACATACCCGCGATCATAATATACCAGACACCTGTTGGCGCTGCGTAGAAGAGAGAGGCACCTTCCTCCACATTTGTTGGGACTGTGCCCTCATTAGGCCATTCTGAGGGACAATTAGCCGAGTGACAGCAGAGGTGACGGATGAACACATGAACATGAAACACCAGTCTCATATCTCCTCCACCATACTTCGATGCCGACACCTGCCTATAAAATGTCAGTGACCCCGAGACTCCTCAGCGCTGCAAAAGCAACCATACCCATGTCCTGGAGAGAACCATGTCCCCCTCCCCCCCATCAAGCAATGGGTGGAGGACACACGAAAATATGAAGACCTGAAGGCAGCTGCTGCAAAAAATAAAGAAAGATACACACAACGATGTTCCCACTGGCTGAGATACATCTCAGACAAATTCATACAACATCTGGCTGCCAGCTAAACAACCAGAGAGCAGAACAGGAGAACTCCCATGGACCACACCAGTGGGGGGCTCGCGGGGCGTGGTCTTCACTCTTCTTCCCTCTCTTTCTCTTCTTCCTTTTTCTCACTCCCTGCCCTCCTCCTCCCTTCCCTCCTTTCCTTCATCTTCTAACTCACCCACCCCTAACACTCACCTCCTGCCCGCTATCTTAGACCACAAGATACCACAGTACATCCCCTGACAGAACAGACTGACCTACCCCCACAGACTTAACCCCACGCCTACGCCTCACACACTAATGAGACAGAGGATGATCCACTGGCGACACCCCAGTTAACCCTGAGACAAGACAAACGCTCATGCCACCCAAATCTAATCACCTGCCAGAATAACCAAACAACAACAAACCGATACACCACTCAACACTACACGAAAAAACTGATGCACGCCCTAACCCACGTCATCGACAAAGAACCTAATTATCAACATGAATATGTTGAAAAACGAGCTGTAACTGAACCTTAAAATAAGTGCTAGACATTCGAACACTCCCCTGCGTGGGAAACTTGTTAAATATGCCGATCTCAACAATAACAGAGATCACACATTATAAGCCTCTGCGAAGGCAAATGCCAAAATGCCACTGATATACCGATTCTGCATTTCATATCGCCTGTCAAACATGCATTACAACCCCTGCATGGGTAAACTGTTCTTTATATCGACCTCAATAAAAATGGATTTAATACAAAGTTCTCCATCACCAAACCCAGGAATTTCCAGTTCACCCTGTCATAAGCCTTCTCGGCATCAAGTGCTATGAAGGCTGATGTGTTTTGGGGATTTTTAGATGATCTATTATATTTCAAATTTTCCGAGTGTTATCAGCTGTATCTCTTCCTGCGACAAATCATGTTTGATCTCTATAGATAAACTTGTGAATTATCATTTTCAGTCTTTCTGCTTTTAATATCTAAGTTGATCAGTGATATAGGGTGATAATTTAACAGGGTGTCATGGTCCTTCCCAGGTTTGAGGATTGAGAGAACATTGGCCTGATGTAAATCTTGTGGAATACTTTTGCAAATAGAGAATTCTGTATAAATGCATTGTAACACAGGATAAACTATTTTATTAAATATTTTATTTAAAAAAAATCGCTGAGAATCCATCTGGTCCTGGGGCTTTGGCATTTTTCATCCATTTTATTGTATTTTGGATCTCAAAAATAGAGAGAGGTTCATTTAATTGTTCTAAATTTTTTGATTTGATTTTAGGTAAGATACTTTTTTTTTTAGAAATTCTTTGATAATATTGTCTTGTATTTCCTCATTTCCATTAGTTTTTAAATTATATAGAATATGATAGTAGGATCTAAATGCTTCCACAATTTGTTTAGGGGATAGATAAGTTTTATTCCTTATCTTTATTTTAGATATTCGATTATTCTTCTTTTTGAATTTTTATTTATTAGAGAGGAGTATGTCAATTTTATTATTATTTAGATACCAATTTTTGTTTTAAAATCATTAAGTTTCTATTTATTTTTTCTTGGGGTTTGATTTTAATTTGATTTCGAATTTGCATAATTTTTTTTAGAAGTGTTTGAACTTGGATTATGTTTATTTATTTTCTCTTGTTCTGGTAAAGATATATTATACAATTTAATAAAGATTCTCCGCGTTTTTTTCCCCACCTGTGAGCCAAGTTTTATAGACCTCTCATATAGCATTTAAAGAATCCCCATACTGAGAAAATTGAAGCTTCTCCGTTATCATTAATTTCAAAGAAATCCTCAGCTTGTTTTATAAACTTATCTGTCTGGGCCAGGTGAACATAAAAATGAATTTAGTTTCAATGTTGTTTGAGGAGTATATTCTCTATTATTTTTAATCTTTAAAAACAAAGTTGTATGGTCTGACCATGTAATTGAGCCGATCTTTGAGAAAATACATCTGTTTATTGAATGTAATTTAGTAGTAAACAAATCAATCCTTGAATATGAACAGTGTACGTTTGAGAAGAAGGTATAATCCCGATCTTGGGGGTGTAATACTCTCCATATATCATACAAATCATTTTTTGCAAGAAAATCTTGGAGTAAATCTGATATATGTTATATTTGGGCTCTATAGTTGCATGAAGTGGCAACTTTTTATCAAATTTGCTGTTTGAGACACAGTTAAAGTCACCTCCCAGGATTAATGAACCTTGTGTTATCTGATCTGTTCTATTCATTATCTTTTCTAAAAATGTTGTTGGAGATTGATTAGGACAATACATTTACTATTGAATATATTAGATCTCTTGATTTTACAGATCAGAATGAGGTATCTACCTTTATTATCCATTTCCTCAAAGATCAGCTCAAACTTGACCTCATTAGAAATCATTATTGCTACCCCTTGGTTGTTTTTCCCCATCCGTCATAGCTATTTAAACATATGGATAACGGGAAAATCTCCATAATTTGAGACACAGTTAAAGTCACCTCCCAGGATTAATGTACCTTGTGTTATCTGATCTATTCTATTTATCTTTTCCAAAAATGTTGTTGGAGATTGATTAGGACAATACATTTACTATTGAATATATTAGATCTCTTGATTTTACAGATCATAATGAGGTATCTACCTTTATTATCCATTTCCTCAAAGATCAGCTCAAACTTGACCTCATTAGAAATCATTATTGCTACCCCTTGGTTGTTCCCCGTCCGTTATAGCTAGTTAAACATATGGATAACGGGAAAATCTCCACAATTTCTTAGTCGGATCATCCCAATGAGTTTCTTGAACCTATGCTACGTCTATATAATTTTGACATAGAGTATGATACAATTGACCTCTTTTATATGGAGTATTCAATCCCCGAGCATTGATTGATATAAAATTAAGTGTCATTTATATTTGTTCTATTAATTTGAGCCTCTCGTTCTTCAAGACAATATGCTCTTTCCTGCACTAGTTCCCTCTGAAAAATTATAAAATTAATAATACATAAAAGGAAAAATAATTTCTTTCATTCTTTACATTCATACACTATTTATACTTTATGCAAACACCACGTATGATCAGAAAACATATTTACGACCTGACCTATTTCCATTTTAGGCCACACTTAAGGTGTACCGACTTTCTATCATATTTTATTAAATTATAAACGCTTTTGTTTCTGTTAATATTTATTTTTCTTTTCATATTAGACCTTACTGTTTTATCAACATTTCCTTATATAGTTTCCTTTTTAATTCAAGAAGAAGAAAAAAAAAAAGTTGTTTTACCAATTATATTTATCTCGTAAGTGCTATTAGTATTGTAATTTCTTTACTTCTAACAAATATTAGTGTTATTTTAATATTTAATCATATACCAATAAAAAAATGTTATATTCTATTTTCTAAGTTTTAGAGGTGTTACATTGTGTCAAAATCCATCATATTATGTAAAACCAATTAAGGTTCTAACTGTGATATATTCGTATATTCTTTTGTGTTGAGTGTTTAATTAGTAAGACCATTTCCATGGTCTCACTAAGTATATTGTATATAATTCCATAACGTTATATTATCTTTTCCATATATGAAAAAGTCTAATCTTTAGATTTAACACCGTGCCCCTTTCTTTTAACCCCAACCTCCTTATAATACCCTGTATAATGAGTAAATAAATAAAATTAAAAACATTCTCTCTTCCCATTTTCCCTTTCTTTCCTTCTCCCTTTATCAATTAACTTTT
The DNA here is from genome assembly GCA_933207985.1 of Pelobates cultripes. Taxonomy (NCBI): domain Eukaryota; kingdom Metazoa; phylum Chordata; class Amphibia; order Anura; family Pelobatidae; genus Pelobates; species Pelobates cultripes. The sequence continues at coordinate 260,182,349 of OW240915.1, read as the reverse complement.
CTAGTTTTTATAAGTGTTACAATGTGTCAAAATCCATCATATTATATAAAGCCAGTTAAGGTTCTAATTGTGATATATTTGTGTATTCTTTATTGTTACATATTGTGTGTTTAATTAGTAAGACCATTTGCATAATTTTACTAAATATATTGTGTATAAAATTCCATTGCATTATATTAGCTTTTCTATGTATGAAAAGTCTACTCTTTAAATTTAACATCATGTCCCTTCCTTTTTAATCACATCTTCCTAAAGAATAGTGAAAAAACAAACAAAAAAAACCAAGAAATTAAATATAAATATGTCTCTTAATCTAGCTTCTATATATTAAACCAGGGGTAGGCAACCTTTTAGCAGCGCTGTGCCGATATAGGATTGTCATGTCCCGTAGCGTGCCGGTCCTATTTTTTTTAAATTGAGGTGTGTATGCTGCCGTATTCTGCTTGTTATTTTTACTGTTATTGCTTTGTATCGTATTTGTGCGTATATGAGCTATTATATTGTATATGTTCATTAGTATTTTGTGGTATCGTGTATGATACATATGAATGGGGGCTGCTTGTGGAATTGTGTGTGTGTGGATGGATATGTCACATTGTGTGTTTGGTAGTGTGTGGGGGCTGTTTGGGGTATTGCATGTGAGAGGCTGCATGTGGGTTTGTGTGCATGTATGTGGATTGTTACTGGTGTTGCGTTTGTGCAGATTGTATGTGGGCTGTCCGTATTATTTGTATGAGGGGAGGGTAATTCTGCATTTCTGTGTATGTCTAGCAGTGTGGGTGACTTCCCTGGGTTCCAGTGGGGACCAGGCCAGCCAAGTACAGGTCAAGGACAGGAGCAGCAACTGCAAACTGCTCTACTACTGTGTGCTCTGAGATCACTTCCTCTATGTGCTGCAATGCATAAATTGAGAATTGTCCTTCACCACCTCTTCGTATTAGCAGATATCTGAAGTTTTACTGGGACTCCTGATAGGCCAGAGTCGGTTTGGCTCTAGCAGCCTTGAGTGCCGTGCAAAGACACCTCGAGTGCCGTGCATGGCACTAGTGCCGTAGGTTTGCCTACCCCTGTATTAAACTATGCATATTTTTCCTTTTTTTCCCTCTTTCTTTTCTTTACTCTTGTATCAATTAATTTTATACAAAGGCTATATAATTATACAAGTGGGTCAGATATATAGAGATACAAAACCAAAGCAGGAGAGCATCTATCTCATATTGCCTCAAATATTATCTATATACCCTAGTTCATTTAATTAACAGTTCAAGTTTTCATGAGATTTTGAGATTATTAGGACAAATGCTTTTATGGGCAGGTTCTGTCATTATTTTTCTTGGGAGAAAAAAAAAAATCTTAAGGAAACCATCCTTGGTTTTGCTATGTTAAAATGTTCCACTTTTTCAGTTCTTCTTTTGCTTCCATTGGGTTCAAATAATTGTGCATTCTGCCTTTGTGATTTATTATTAATTTGGTTGTGAATCCCCATTGATAATCATTCTTCTTTTGTCTAAGAATCGTTGTTATATCTTGGATATGCCTTCTTTCTGTTAAGGTGGCTGCTGACATATTAGAGAAAATTTTGATATCTTGATGTTTTTCATCTGTAAGTGGATTATTTCTGATTTGTTTCCTAATTGTGTTTTTCAGATGATGGTTTGCAAATCGCACAATAATATCTCTACTGTGGTATCTTTCTAGCGGATGTGCCCCATATGAAAATATATCTGTAATTGAAGCAAATAAATCTAATAGATAAGTTTCAAGTTCTTGATTTGTGACACTTTCAGAGACACCTCTTATTTTAAGATTTTTCCTCCTAGATCTGTTTTCTAAGATATCTTTGTTTCTAAGGATTGAATTTTAGATTTGAGTTGAAGATTCTCTGTTTGTACTTCCATGAAGTCACTCTGAAATTTATTTAATAGATCTGCTTGTTAAGAGAGTTTTTGACTTATGTTAGTTACTTAATTTTTCAGTTCCAACATGTTCAGATCTAAATCTGAGATCATCCATCATAGAGATTAAGGAATCTTGAGAAATGGGCAGATTAGTCACATGATCTTCTTCTTGTGATTTCACTTCTGAGACAATTGATCTTTATTTAGTTCTAATGATCTTCTCGGAGTTCTGGAGCTTTAGGAGAACAAAACCGATATATAGATTTGTTTTTGTCAGGCATTAAGGATTTTTCTTTTTTGGGAGCCATTTTTTTCTTTTTACTTTTCCTTCTTTCCCCTTCTTTTTTTTTCCTGTTTATCTTCTCTTTTCCTTCTGCTTTTTACTTTCATTTTTTAGCCTCATTTTTATCACTACAGCTTCTCATCACTCTAATATATTGGCTATTTGGGATATTTTTATCCATATTGGATGATTACAGCTTTCCATTCCAGTTAAACTGTTGGTGTCTACTTTCTTGAAATAGGGTTTTGTTTTGGTTTGTTCTTGGTCGATATAGATGGTTAAATCCAGGAAATCCACTCTTTGTAAACTATGTGTGGAGATGGGAATATCCCTTATGTATTATCCTTTAAATGGCCTAAAATTGGGTTAAAAGGTCCTAATTTCTTCTCCAAATAAAAAAATATATAAATCGATGTTCTACTTATTAGTTACTTAGTATTGCACCCAGTTTCTCCTTAAGAAAATAAACTTTTCTTCCCAATAGACCATAGAGAGATTTGCATAACTGGGCACAAACTTGGTTCCCATAGCAAGTCAGAAGTTTGTGACACACTAGTTAACACAATAACACTTAAGCAGCTATCATCAATTTCAGTTGTACTGGATTTTTTATTTAAATCACTATGAAAAGTACGGTATCAGCTTAGGCAAGTGTGAATTAAAGAGATGTAAATGATGCCATCCCTGTTACAGACTGAAGGGGTAATAAACCCTGCAGTGAATCAAACTGAAAACCCCCCCAAAAAACAAGTCAATGGTAATTGATACTGAAGATCAGGTAAATTAGTTACAAGTAATCGCAATCCTTATTTGGATACCAAATTAAGGTTGGGATATGGGTTTAGTAGATAGCTCCCTATTTGGTATTCTTATAGGGCAATCCTGCAAAAAGATACAAAATTTGGGAGCTATGTAAAAAAAAGAAAAAAAAATTAATTGAAGAAGCTTTTACAGCGAAACACGTTTTGGCACACTAGGACTGGACTTCAAAAGACTGGATAAGTACTTGACATTTATTTGTTTTTATATTTCTATTTTATTCTTGTTAATTATAGCACATTTTAGCAGTCTGTCCTGTTCCAGATTGTGGAGTGTCACCCCACAAATTGACACTAGGCATTTCCACCGGAGAGCCAAGGCATACATTGGCTCTTGTAAAGAGAGTCCTTTTTACATTGTGATTTTAGGTCTGTGTTCCATATAGATATACTGCACCATAATCTCCTTTACCTGTTTATCTTGAGATCGATACTCATCCAAGAAGGTGAGGTGCTGTTTATAAGAGCACATCTGTGCTACTATAGAGCCTTATCCTCAGGCTCTGAATATTGTGAGTGTCTAATTATATCATTTGCATACTTGCACTTTTTTTGTACCAAATGTGCTAGTTCTATTTTTTTCTCTTTTCATGTTACCCCACATCAAGACTTGGATACTCTTTCAGAAGGGGTAAGCGATTATACATTTGTTTATTAGTCAGCAGTCCACTCACTGATTACAAGTTCATATCTTGTTAAATAATTTTTTGGGTATTTTTAGGGTGAGGGAAGGAAGGCATCCCCTCATGGGTGTTTAAGAGCAGCTACCTACTAAGTTTACTTTGAAGCTTTTTTTTGCACACTGAACTCAATTGTGAGTTATTACTGTTACCCAGACAACTTCAGCTCATTGAGGTGGTATGGGTGCATTGTTCCATATCTCTTAACCCTACAGTGGTAATTATTGCAGTTTGGGATAAACTACAATAATTACCTCTGAGGGTTAACTCCTTCTGCCTGGTTATAGGTTTAATCTATACTTTGAGCTGGAGAAATCTTCATCAACCCCTTAAGGACACAACTTCTAAATTAAAAGATCAAAGGAGCACTACAGTGTCCTGCATCTGTTAAGGTGTCCAGCATCCCTCCGAGTGTATGAAAAGGTAAAATTACTTACCTTTTTTTTTTTAAATCACTGTACGGCTTTCTCCATGGCTGCTTTCTTAGCGAAGATCAGAAATCTCAGCCAATTCAATGCTTCATCATAGGGAACAATTTGGGAGCTAGTTGCGCAAATCAAATGCTGCTTTAGGAGTTTGACTCGGTTCTCAATGTGGAATCAACTCTAGTGGCTGACAGGAAAACAGCAATTGGAGGTGTGTTATTCCTATAATGAAGACATTGCAGTTTCTTCAAAACTGCAATGTTTTACACTGCAGGGTTAAAACTACAGTGGTCCTTTAAATAATATATGCATCATATATAAGAACTGTCAAATAAATAAATGAAATTTGTGAGGGACCACCAGGTTAACTAGTACTAGTACATGTTTCCCCAACTTCCACCCCTCCATGGGTCTGCTGAGTCACGGTGCGCCTGACCAGGAGCAGCCCTGAAACGGATCACAATTTCCTAAGACTTCAATGAGGGCGCTCTTGGTCCCTGGACCAGCTATCAGGGCGCCTTTTGGAGGGGTAATGGAGGGAGTGGTGAGGCATCGAAAGACACCAGGGACTTGGGAGAGCTCCATGTTCCCACGGAAAGCGGTCATTTTAGGTGACTGGGAAATACTACTCAGCTCATGGAACCCCACGCTGGATCAAGGGCTAGCGACCAGCTAAAACTTGGACTTCTACGTAACTCGGGCTAGCCACACCCAATCCGGTAGCTTTTTTGACTAAGTGGGTGCTCTGATCAATGCTTCCTGGGGACACTGGTTGTGTGGGGATATGGGCAGGGGAACAAAGTTATATTGTATTTTCTGCACCAGTGCCAAGTTGTCTGGTCACTAATTAAATTACCAACTCAGGAACAGACACCAGGGATGTTGCAATTAACCCCAGGTATAAAAAGCGATGTTTTCCCAATAAACACTGTGCAGCACTGACCCAGGAAGCACCTCTAGTGGCCTGTGGTCTGGCACCAAGAGGTGTTCCTGGGCTGTAATGTAAATAGTAAGCTGTAGTTGTTATAGTGTCTCTTTAAGTGTGTAAAATATATGTTTGTTCAGCTTACATTTGTTTTCCTTAATAGATGACACCAGTGGTATCATAACCTATGATAGCCTTACATTATTGTTTTGTTATATTTTATTTATTTCTAATCTCATATGTAACATGCTGTTCTGCTCACCTTCTGACCATAGCCTGATTACAAATGCTACTTGCTTATTGCACACCCACTATATGTCTAAGCTACCATGTCTCAGCTGTATGAATATGTGATTTTACCCTGTGCCTTAATTAAAAAAAATTGACAATCGGAAGGATGACTATTAAACTTTTTTTCCCCCTGCAATCTATATTCATTCACCTTTCCATGTTTTGGACAATCAGCTCTGAGTGATACATTTGGCATTGCTGCTCTCTAACTATTCATATATTTGTACGCAGACAAATACTGACCCCTACTGGTCTTACTGCTTCTTTATGCCAAGTAGCAATTAAAGGGAAAGATTTTTACTTGTAGAGATAGCTGTGCTTAAAATAGGCCCTTCTCCGGGCTTAGAAAACAAATCTCTATGATATAAATAGTAACATAAGGAAAATAAGCTTTCTTTGTAGCACTTTAGTGTAGTAATAGACTCAGATTAAATTAAAATCACTTTACTTAAAGGGTTTAATTCTTTAAGAAGTGGTTGTGGTGGTAGGCGACTGTATGTGCAGCATTTTTGCTTGAAACGCACATCCATAGAGAAGGTTACCATCGTTTAACATCCAGAGAGAGCTTCAATTTAAGTCAAGGGCTAATTACTTCTGAATGAAAATTTGAAACTGTGGGCAATAAAATAATCCATAAAAGATTTGTTTTATGTATGTAGGCAGCCAGGGCCGCCATCAGAAATTTTGGGGCCCCTAACTCAGCTCAGGGTGTGGGCCCCGGGGGCATGCCTCCAAGCCCACCCACAGGGACCGCCTCCAAATTATGCCCACAGGAATACACACACAGAAAAAAATAAAAATAAAAAGCACTGATACAAAAGGACACAGATACACACACACATACATACTAACAGATACATATATAGGTATACATACATACTGACAGATACACAGACACATACTACCATACATACAGACTGACATGCATACATGCCGACATGCATACTGACATACATACAGACATGCATGCTGACAGACATACATACATGCATATGTACATACTGACATACACACAGCTCATCTACTGCCTCCCCCCGGCCCCCATCCCTGAGCGGTGGGTGGGGGCCCTAAAAAACAGTAAGGTGGGGACCTACTGTCCTCCCCCCCGGCCCCCACCCCTGAGCGGTGGGTGGGGGCCCTCAAAACAATAAGGGGGGACCTACTGTCCTCCCCCTGGCCCCCACCCCTGAGCGGCGGGTGGGGGCCCTAAATAAAAATTCCCCCCCCAATCAAGGTGACTAGGGGTCCCAAGCCCAGAGCACTGTGATTGGATGGATTTCAAGCCACCCAAACAGAGTGCTCTGTGTCATTTTACACAGCGTGGGAAAGTTCTTTGGAATTTTCCCACGCTGTGTAAAATGACAAAGAGCCCTCTGATTGGCTTAAAACAACCAATCAGAGTGTTCTTAGCCTAATTGCAAGGCGGGGAAAGTCTGCGGAGCCCTCCATGGGTGAAGAGGGTATAAGTTTTTTAGCGTCAGGTTTTTTCTTTTTCGTCAAGATTTTTTTTTTTTTGCGCTCTGGTTTTTTATTTTAAGTTCGACAGGTATGATGGCTTTTTATTTGGCCTTTTTTGGGGGTGAAAAGTGAAGAATTTAGAAAAAAAGAAGTCGTCAAATGGTAAGTTTAATTTTTATTTACAGGTTAGTTATTTTATTCCCCCCTCACTATTTAGGTAGGGGTTTGTTTTATTTGGGTGAGGGGGGTGACTAGGGGCTTGGGACCCCTAGTCACCTTGAGTGGGGGGTTATTTAGGGCCCCTATCTGCCGCTCAGGGCTGGGAGCCGGGGGGGACAGTAGGTCCCCCCCCTTATTGATTTTGGGCCCCCAACCACCGCTCAGGGTTATGGGCCGGGGGGAGGACAGTAGGTCCACCCCCTTATTGTTTTTTTAGGGCCCCCACCCACCGCTCAGGGGTGGGGGCCAAGGGGGGGGAGGACAATAGTTCCCCCCTTATTGTTTTCTAGGGCCCCCACACACCGCGCAGGGGTGGGGGCCAGGCGGGGGAGGACAGTAGTTCCCCCCCACATTAGTATTTATGGCCCCCCCCCGGGAGGAGGGGGGGATATGTTTTTTTTTTACATTTATTTACAGTGAGCAGCCACAGGCTGTTTAATAGACATGCCCCTACTCACAGTATAGCGAGTAGGGGCAGAATTTACTAATACGAAGTAATCTTTACTTAGTATTAGTAAAGTTGGCTCAAAGACCAATTTAGGTCTTTCAGCATTTTAGTAGATAACTCCCTGATACCATGGGAATTAAGGAGTTATCTACTAAGTGACTGCAAGATGCAGCCACAGCACGAATAGGATCGGAGTTTCATTAATTCAAATGAAATTGCGATCCGAACAACGTCCCGAATTGCATCCCAACACGAATGGAGAAACTGTTCTCATTCTGTTAGGATGCAAGTTGGCGGTTTTGTCGGCATTCTGTCTAAGTGACAGGACGTTCGGCAATACTGACAGGAAGCATCGTGGGAACAGGGAGGAAATCTAAGGATCATGGGAAAATTGCTCTGACCAGCGGAAATGAAGCACACTTTGTTCCTCCGCTGGTCAAGCAGAGGAAACCTCCATAAGGCAAAGAGTCCCTAGTTTGTCTTATGATTTTAAAGAAAACTAAAGAAGACAGGAAGAAAAGAAGAACAGATCCTGAGAGAGGGGGAGAAGAGGAAGAGATTGAGGAAAGGTAAGTTCGGCATGACAGTGCCACTTTAAGGAACTAAGTGTAGAAATAAGTGAACCTCTGTTTTTAATCTTTCAAGATTCTTTTCTTTCAGGAAGTGTTCTGGAGGATTGGAGGAAGGCAGATGTGGTTCCTATATTCAAAAAGAGTTCAAAATCCTTGCCTGGAAATTATAGACCTGTGAGCTTACCTTCTGTGGCTGTGAAAATATTTGAAAGGTTATTAAGGGATAATATTCAATAATTCCTTAAGAACATGGTTATCAGCAAAAATCAGCACTGTTTTATGAAGCACAGGTCATGTCAAACTAACTTGATTGCGTTCTACGAATAAGTAAGTAGAAGTATAGATCGGGGTGTTGCAGTGGATGTGATCTATTTGGATTTTGCCAAGGCATTTGATACAGTTCCACACAATAGATTAAACTCAAGGAAATCGGTCTAGATGAAAATGTGTGTTCTTGGGTAGAACATTGGCTTAAAAACAGAGTACAAAGAGTTGTCATTAATGGTAAATTTTCAAGCTGGACAGAGGTGGCAAGTGGTGTCTCAGGGGTCTGTTCTGGGACCCCTTCTATTTAACATGTTTATAAATGATCTTGAAGACAACATTGAAAGTCATGTTTCAGTGTTTGCAGATGACACAAAACTGTAAAATAATACAATATGAGCGAGATATTACTTTGCTGCAGAGGGATTTAGATAGACTGGGGGACTGGGCACTCTAACGGCAGATGAAATTTAATGTTGAAAAATGCAAAGTTATGCACTTCGGCGTAAAGAATGCACACGCAACGTAAACCCTTAATGGAAGCGAATTAGGGATAACAACACACGAAAAGGAGTTGGGAATTGTTATAGACAACAAACTATGCAACAATGTGCAATGTCAATCAGCAGTGGCCAAGGCCAATAAGGTATTGGCATGCATGAAAAAGGGCATTCATTCCCAGGACAAGAATATCATTTTGCCTCTTTATAAATCACTGGTAAGACCACCTATTCTAAAGAAGGATATTATGGCACTAGAAAAAGTGCAGAGGCGGGCTATAAAATTATTAAAAGGAATGGAACATATCAGCTATGAAGAAAGGTAAACAAATTTAAACCTATTTAGTTTAGAAAAACGTTGCCTGAGAGGGGATATGATAACATTATACAAATATATTCGGGGCCAATACAAACCATTGTGTGGAAATCTATTCACAAACCAGACTTTACATAGGACACGAGGTCACGCGTTTAGACTGGAAGAACGAAGATTTCCTCTAAGGCAAAGGAAAGGTTTTTTTACTGTAAGAACAATCAGGATGTGGAATTCTCTGCCTGAGGAAGTGGTTTTATCAAAGTCCATACAGATGTTCAAACAGCTACTAGATGCATACTTGCAAAAACAGAATATTCAATGATATAATCTTTCAATGTAGGGTAATAACTGCTTGATCCAAGGATAAATCTGACTGTCATTCTGGGGTCAAGAAGGCGTTTTTTCCTAGCTTGTTGCAAAATTAGAAGTGCTTCAAACTGGGTTTTTTGCCTTCTTTTGGATCAACAGCAAAAAACAAATGTGAGGAAGGCTGAACTTGATGGACGCAAGTCTCTTTTCAGCTATGTAACTATGTAACAACAACAATATAGGCGAGATGGAAAATGTTTCCAGAGCACTTATTGTGGCTTTAATTTGGTATTTTGGATTTCAATTAACTAGGTTCAGAGTCTAGTGAATAAATCCAAGTTATGTTTTCAATTCAACTATTCTAGTTTAAAACTTTACATTTACTTTGTAAACCTGTTAATTCAGATTTTTTAAATATTTGAACGTATCTTCCTAAACAGAAAAGCCATGACCCTGAAAGAAACCCCAACCTCCAAGATATCTTATTAGAAAGCCCCAGGTCAAGCACATCCCAAGCTGTTGCAGGGCTCCCAGTGAAGACATGGTTCTCCATGACAGGGCTCCCAGCGAGGTACTCGGTGACAGGGCTCCCGGCGAGGTACTCGGTGACAGGGCTCCCGGCGAGGTACTCGGTGACAGGGCTCCCGGCGAGGTACTCGGTGACAGGGCTCCCGGCGAGGTACTCGGTGACAGGGCTCCCGGCGAGGTACTCAGCGAGGTACTCAGTGACAGGGCTCCCGGCGAGGTACTCGGTGACAGGGCTCCCGGCGAGGTACTCGGTGACAGGGCTCCCGGCGAGGTACTCGGTGACAGGGCTCCCGGCGAGGTACTCGGTGACAGGGCTCCCAGAGGTACTCGGTGACAGGGCTCTCGGGGAGGTACTCGGCGAGGTGCTCGGTGACAGGACTCAGTGACAGGGCTGCAGGTAAGGCCTAGCTCACCGGAAGGGGGAGCGCACTTTATTATAATGTCCCTGGATTTGCGACACCTCCATTTGTGGCCGTCGCGCATCACTTCCGGCCGGGTAGCTGAGCGAGCCGCTTGTTCGCGCAGGCGGGAAATCGCTTTTTGCCGCTGAGAGCCCGGGGAGGTCTGCTGACTGACTGACTGGCCCCTGAACCTCCGCCCCCCGCCTGCCAGTGAACGTGGAGCCGGCTGTGTTTCCAAACAGAGCGTGCGGCCATTGCCCTAGTGCTCGGCAACGATGAGCGCGGCCACGGGGGAAGAGATCATCCGCATCGCCAGGAAAATGGAGCGGATGGTGCAGAAAAAAAACACGGTGAGTGCCTTGCCAGCGGCGCTGGAGGGGTGGGGAGGGATAATGGTACAGGCTGTCCGTACCGGGGTAACGGCGGATAATCTGAGTAAGGGGGAGCCCGCACCCTCCGTCCCCGGTTAGTTGGTACGGTCTGGGTTGCGGTGCGCGCCCCCCGTGTGTCCAGGCAGGTGCGCGCTCCCGTGGTAGACACTGTGCACCCTCTATCACATCTCCCAACATTGCAAAGGGACAAAGAGGGACACTCTCATTTTAAGGGTGGGGGTGTGAGGGACACTCTCATTTTAAGGGTGGGGGTGTGACCAGACAATGGGCTGTTCTGGGAAATTCTAGGTGACTTACTGATCATTTTATACAAATAAAATGCAATTTGGAACAAGAACAATGTATCTCATTCACACAGACTGATTTCTAAACACATTTATCGTAGTTTAAAGGAACACTGCGGTCACCGCAACAACTTCATCTTTTAAAGTTGTTATAGTGCCTGGAGACCACCCGGTGCATTCTTATCTTGGCCTCCAGCGCCGGTTCTGCACATATCCCAGCGGTGTCCGGCTTCTGAGATTGGATTTCAGGAAGCGCACTGGACAGGAGTGCTGCTGATTGGCTAGAGTGATCAATTGATGCTTTAAGTCGACCAGTAACTCCCCATTCATTAAAAAAATAAAAGTTGCATACCTTTTTTAATGAATGGGTAGCTACTGATTGGCTTAGAGCCCTCAAACACAGCAACAATATAGAGCTCCTAGAAAAGAGGGACAAGGGAATTTAATGGGTATACTGTATAAGTTATATGAATCATTATCTTCAGTGTGCACAAGGGTTTCGTTCCTTGTACTGGGGATAGTGAGTGAAGACCAGGGAATCTGAAAACTACCGAAATTAAAATATTATCCAATTGCCTAATGAATTCTGGGTTTAATGAATAAGCTAATCTGTTTAATGAAATAAGCTATTCCTATGCTTAGCGGATACACAAGGCCAGGGGTAGACAAAACCTTAAATAATGCTCTTACAGCCATAATGTTGGCAACGCATGAAGGGAGATGTAGTCAAAATTTGGAGTGCCGAAGGATGCCTAACCCTGCACTAGACATTTAACTGCAATATTATTTAGAAGTAGCCCCTAGTCTATAGGTCTGCAACCTATGGCACTTGAGGCACTTTTGCATTCACTCAAGGCTGCTACAGACAAACTAGCTCTAGCCTATCAGGAGTCCCAGTGGAACTTCAGATATTTGCTAGTGCAAACTGAGTGGTGATTGCAGTTGGTAAGGGATAATCCTCAATTTACGCATTGCAGCAGTTAGAGGAAGCGATCTCGGTCACCTCCTCCCAGCACTTGTCTACTAGAATCCACACCATTGCAGCTCCTGGCCTTGACTTGGCTAGATATACACAGAGCTGAAAAAGAAGCCTCCCCCTCTTACAAGTAATACAAACACCACACAACTGACAATCCATATACACACACACAATCCCACAAGCAGCCTCTCACATGCAATACCTCAAGCAGGCCCCCCCCCCCCACACACCACCAAACACACAATGTGGTATATCATCCACACACAAATTCCCCAAGCAGCCCCCTTACACAGACCACATTCATAGGTATCATACGCACAAATACAATGCTACAAAGCAACTGCACAACCCATAAATAGCACAAGGGCAATACAGCAACATACACACTGATTTTAAAAAAATAGGACCGGCATGCCATGGAACTTTAAGAGGTTTTTTTTGGCGCAGTACTACTAAAAGGTTTCCTATCCCTGCCCCTAGACCAGATTGATAATGTTTAGTAAAAGGAGCATTTTAAACTTTTGTAGCACTTCAGCTTTCAGTGTCACGTCTGGCTTACTTGGCACTTTTTTAAATTAATTTAGTGCTTCTCTAAGGGAATCATTCTATTGCAGGATTACTGCGCATGTGCCATAGTATATATGGAAAAAACAGAGGGTATATGGGATACGGCTGGACAAAATCTAAAACAAGGAACATAAAAGAAAATATAGTGTAACACAGTTATATACAAGTATTAATGCGACAAGATCGTATACACTCACAAGATAAAGACGTGTAGTGCGCTCAAGGGTGCCTCCCGTGATGTAAATGGGATAAATGCACAGCAAGACTCCAGTAGGTATACGTTGAAAAAAGTATCAGGAGCTTTATTATAAAAAGGTGGACAATAACCACCAGCATGAAGTATAAAAATGAGGAATACAGGTCCTACGCGTTTCGTTCTAACAGGGGAACTTCCTCAGGGACCAAATGGCAAGGATATTCCAACAATAAAAGCAAGTATAACAAAAAGTGATCTGATACCCCCCCTCCTACGAGTCTCTATTTATAGGGCTAATCCCTAAGTCCATTGGTAGATCCGTGGGTGTTATCAAGTATTAGGTCACACTTTGTTATTTTTTATTATTATTATTATTATTATTTTTTTTTTTTTTCTGATTTGTGGCCTATTCTTATCATATTTTAGGCTTAAAGGCTGGCACAATTATAAAATATACTGATATCTTGATTGCAAATATTGGATTCTCCTGTAAGGCTTCATTTTTGTTTTTTGGCACTTGATAGGATTGCTGCACGTTACTGCATTCACCTGCTCTTGTCTTACCTTCATTTATCTCCTTCTGTCTCCTTCTGTTCTTCTGATACATGTATTTCTTTTTACTTTCTCTACCACTTTGCTTGACTGCGTACTGCATTACAAACTGGGCTCATCACCAGTTGATATTTCTCTGTTTATTTTTCGTGTGCACTCGTTGATATATCAACGTTATGAGGATGAGTCCTGATATAAACTTTTTTTGTGTGTGTGTTTTGAACTCTGTTGTAACATTATCTGCATGTGTTCACAACTCATTTGTCTGTATTGTATGAGGTGCTTTCCTTTAAATTTTTTCTCAATAAGACTTATTACTATAAAATATGTTTAATAACTATGTGTTTTTAAATCTTGTTTTATTGATGTATTGCAATTATGAAGTGGTAGGCACACAGACCACTGTATATGCAAACATATCCATAACACCAATATATACATTTTACATAAGTTCAGTTACTTTGTTAACTCTTTGATAGTTGCCAACTTACGGTGCAGAACCGCCAGGTAACGGAAAATAGTATGGTAACATGATCTGTAGATCGATCCCCAGCATTAGCTGCTACCTGAGTTTTCCTTTATTAAAATAAGTAAGCCAGTGCTATGTGGGAAGTACAATCCTCCCATCACTTATCAGAAAAAGAGGGCCTGCTAGAAAGGATAGCGTAGAGAGAGAGATAGTATAGAAGTAGATGAAGAGAAGATAAACAAGGGTTCCTCAGCCTGGGCGGTTGAGCTCCTCCGTGAGCCCGCCACGTCTCCTGTCTGTTCAAGCACTATAGATCATGAGCCATATAAACAAACCACGGTTGCCAGGCCTCAGTGTGCTTTTAACCTGTCCCAAGCAGAGAAGCATGTAGCGCATCAGCCGCCTGCATGTCCTTCACCCTGCGTAACCAGGCCTCCTTTGTGGGGATCTGTCTTTTTCCAAAAAAGGCACCTTAGCCAATTAAGCAAGTGGTGTAGGATGGATTTCTTGTAGGCTGAGATATTTTTATTTATTTTTTGAAGACATGTGTAGCAGAGCGAGCTCCCCTGACCAGTCAACCGAATCCCTGAGAATATCAGTCACCTCGTCCCTCACCATGTCCCAAAAGGGGGCAATTTCCAGACAGTCCCACCATATATGCCACATCCTTCCTGGTATCTCCAGCAAGTGGGCGAGACACTAGGAAAAAATCCAGGGGAGGAGGGTCGGCGTCCTGTACTAGGTGATATTAATTTATAGTTAGTTTGAGAAGTGGAGTTTTCAATCTACTTTATTCCTCTTCATATGGGAAAACAAAGAAAGTGTGCAATAGCTTATAATGGGACGATGAAGTATAGTGTGATTTTGTAAAAGTACTACATATATCGGAGTGAATGATTGTACTTCTGCATAAATGAGATAAGCATTTAGAATATGGAATGCTCAATTTTAACCCAGTAATAGATTCCAAGGTATTGGCCCTCTGCATTTGTGCATGGAGTTGATCTTTGTGACTAAATAGATGTGTTCCTTATTTTGTGACTCAAAATATGTTTTTCTGCATACTTATTATTCGGTCTTGAGTTGACTTGAATCCATTTTATGCCTAGCTTTTGATGTTCTATATTATTTAATATACTGTACATTTAGCAGATCTTATTTTTATTTATTTATTTTTATTGGTAAAATTATGCATATGACATTGTTCATTTGGAAAATTAGGGAATTTACATTGGTTCCAATTACTGATGTGCCTGTTATCAGTGGGGCCATTGAAATGACATTGGGGGGATGGGACCATTTTTGGGGTAACAATCCAGTTGCTATGAACCACTGAGGTAGAAGAATCAGATTGGTGAATTGTCTTATTGTTTTTTATACCACTGAAATTTTCTGAAGACATAATCACAAGGGTTTCAAGAGGCCTATAAGTTCTCTGGAATAAAGTAGTGTTTTCTTACAGCATAGCTCACCATTTTTATTTATTTTTGTCCATCATTCAATTAGAGTTGGATTTTACTTGGTTCACTTTTTAATTTGATGTGCTTGAGTTGAGTATAATGTATAACATCTGTACTGGGGTGGGCTGCGGGGCAGGCAGGGCTTATACAGTTCCAGTGGAAAGGATAGTATTTCTTTGACCACAATCTAGCAAAAGTTTAGAAAGACAGGGAAATGTAAGGAGTAATGAAAACTCAGTTGAAATTCATGCTAATATATAATCTTTCTATACAGGTGGGAGCTCTCGATCTGTTGAAGGAACTTAAAAGTCTGCCTATGACCTTGGAACTTCTTCAGGTAAGTTTGTTATTCCGCATTTGAGTGAGAGAAAAATGTGAAGACTAAGGCTGCTACATGTTATGGTACACTATAATTCCTTGATTGTCGAGTATCCTCTATAGTCCACAAATCTCTGCAGCGCTGTGACCAACCATCATTTTAACGCACCAAACTACTGGTAAAATAAAAAGCATTAAACAGTTGTGTTTTTAACAGCAGCAATCATTTATAGAATGTAAAACAGAAAATGCAAGGTAGGCAAATGTTATTATAGCTCCAAAGAACCTGACAGCTTTTAAATCTAAAATTAATTCCATATGATGTCCATGTCTAATAATTCTAATGTCTAAATTGAAAATGCAATAATAAAAAAAATTCCATAGAAATCAAACGAAAACAAAGTACTTGATTGAAAGATTCAATCACAATAATAAATTTGGATTTATTAACGAGTGGATTTGAGTTAAGTTAGGTCTATTTAAATCACTAGTCTGTAAGACTCGATTTAAATAATGTTTTGTTTTAAAGGTAAATACTAATGCTTGCTGGTTGTTGTAATTTTAATATTTCCAACCAGATAGAGACTTCATCTTTAGAGTAATAACTGTTCAGACCTGTTTAACAATTATATCAGAGCGGATTTATTTTATTTATTTATTTATTTTTAAATAAACCATTGTAAATGACTAGATAATTTATTGCAAGGGGAACTATCTCCAATTTAATATGTTTATCCTAACACTATAGTGTTAGGAACACAAACATGTTTGCCTTGTTTTAAGCGCAGGTCCGCCAGCGCTGGACCTGCTCTCGACCCGCCTCTCTGCTGACATTACTAAAATTTATGATTTCAGCCAATCCAATGCTTTCCCATAGGGAAACAGGCTCAAATCGGAAAGGAGGCAGGGCAGGGGGCAGGGCCAAAAGCTAGCCTGGCCCATTAGCACCTCCTTATAGAAATGCATTGAATCAATGCATCTCTGTGAGGAAAGTTCAGCTGCTTGGAGACACTGTATGGAAGCCCCTCCAGTGGCCATCTGAGACATGGCAACTGGAGGTGTCCATAGGGGGCAATGTAAACGCTGCCTTTTCTTACAGCAAAAGGCCTGCAGGGAATGATTATACTCATCATAACAACTACATTAAGCTGGGTTTCCACCAGGTGCTCCTCGATGCTGGATGATATGCATCTGACTTCTGCAGAGTCAGATGTCGATCCCGCCAGTCATTCCATTGGCTGAACGTGTCAGCAGAGCTCATTTAGAAAATTAATAAACTTGTGTGTAAAGGATATACACAGAATTGACATTAACCAGCATAAAACTCTTGCTCTGTGCTTATTTTATTAAAAAATTCAGTGAAAAGGTGCATGTTTTCTCTGTGGAGTCATGGTCCATTAACTTGAAGAATTGATGTATATGTTACATGAATATACAGCATCATGCTACATAACTAATCTCGTTTTCATGCTGAATAACCTTTGGACTATCGTCTAGTTTTAAATAGATTTTTCACCCAAAATAATTTTATTAAAAGAAATCTAATTTTTGAAGAAAAAATTTAAATTAATATTTTGTTTTTTAATCAATTTTTTCCACCCTGACTTATTGCTGTGTAAAGCTTGTGCAACTGGTTCACTAGGCTTGTGACATTATGTGGTGACATATTGCACTACCAGCCAATACACAGAAATCCCCTTCTGCTTGTTCTTTCTAGAATTCTATTTGTTTCTTTGAGATTTAGTTTCAGTATTTATGTTGATTCTCTGAACTCAATGAGACACAAGTGACAATCAAACCAAAAAAGGTCCCTTTTCTAACTGTACTGAGTGACACATTAATTTTGAAGTCTGAGAAATTGATAATATATACACATTAACTTGATAATATATATACACAAAAAAGTCAATATTTGATAAATCCCCTATTGTAACTTCATGTTAATAACAGGAGTCCCTGACCATGATATCGGATAGCTGTAATTGAATATTCCAAAGGTTTTTATCCTTAAGGTAAATCGGATAAGTGGGAGCAAAAAAGCGAGAAACCAAAAAACTTTTTTGTCCAAAGTTTCTTTCAAAAAAAGTCAAAAAAAGAAAAAAAGGAAAAAAGAAGAAAAATATAAGAAAAAAAATTATATGAAAAAAATAATAAGGAAAAAAGTATAAACAGTCCCAGTGTGTACACACTATGGTATATTGATGGATCTCACCGGTGGAAAGAAAAGTTCTGTAGTCCAGTATCTTTTAATGTAGAAGTGATACCTCTGTTGTTATGAGGACCTCTTTATCTTCTTTCCTTCCTCCTTTGTCCGTAATGGGTGTAGTGTATCTCTTCACTTGCTCCTCCTTGATCCCTGGAATGACAGGATGCGTCCAAATATATCTTGCAAAATGAGTCTCCTGTGCGTGCTGATGCAGGGGCTCCTGTGTGAGATGTGGGCTGCGCGCTCGGGACCTATAAAATCCCTTTGATGGCCCTGTTAAAAAAAAGTCGTGTGAATCCTATGTTTATATGTAGTATGGCGCGCCCGCTTGTATGTGCGGGTCGCGCCCAAATGACATCATGACGTACGCGTCAGAGAATTGCGTCTGTTTTGGCGTCATGGCGCACACGTGGGGTTACTATGCCCGACGTGCGCGCCGTTAACTGTATACAAATGTCCATGTAGATGATCATATGCCACAAAACAAATCTCTTAAATCCCAATGTGAACCTCCTATCTTTTACATAGAGTGCAAAATCAAACTGGATAAAAACATATTTGCGATCCTCTAAAATCCATATATATGGAAAAAAGGGATTCCCTGATAAAAGAGAATCTTTTTGTATTCTATTAAAGAACACAATGATATACTACTGAATAGAGAGGATCATATTAACATGAAGTATTCAAATAATCATTTGCTCTAATAGAGTTTTATGTCCCAAAAGGGGATACTAGTCATATTTGTGTATATATTTATTTATTTATTTGTTTATTTATGCATACTATAAATGGTATATTTATACCTAAGGGAGCTAAAAAGGCTCATTGTTTCAAAAAGAGGAAAAGAAAAGGGGATTAAAGTTATTAATATGTTATAACTCTTAGAGAGTCTACGGACAGTAGGGGTACCCATGTTTCTGGTGCTAATAGACTGTTTTTATGTTTTAGGTACAAGATGTGTGAGGTTTTCCTTTAAAACTGTTGCCACTAATTTAAAGCCTTCCTTTGAAGATACCAAAGTACTAAATAAAAGGTCTTGAGAGACTAGGGATCTATTGTAATTGCAGCAGTAAATCAGTGGTGACCATACCCATTAATTTATCATAGTTTTGTTATTTGTTGCATACTCACCAGCAGTGTAGTGTATGAAACAGGGCATGTGGTTTCTCGCACGTTGGACCCCGTAGTTTCGAGGGTGACGGACCATGAGATGGTCAAACTCTTAAAAGGTCTTAAGGAGTAAAAGTGACAGGCATGCCATATAGGGTCCCAATGACTGACTATGGATATAAGAAAATAGCCCTGGTTAGTGGACTAAAAATAAGACGTTCAAACAGTACTGTAGTGTCCTAGGTTATTCTACAAAAAGTGTTTGAGGTCATAGTCCTCGTTCAGACCATCCGGGTGGAGTGTTTCCAGAGTGCTGATCCACTTTGTCTCTTTACATAAAAGAGCTTTTTGTCTATCTCCACCCCTGCGTAATGGTTTAACACCATCAATTACCTGGAATCGTAATTGGTTAACACTGTGACCATGCTGTAAAAAATGTCTGGGTACTGGTTTGTCACACGTCCCTTTCTGAATGGCAGCTCTTATGTCCCTCTTATGTTCTCCTATACGTATTTTCACGGGCCTAATGGTTTCCCCAACATAGAGAAACCCACATGGACATTTCAGAATGTAAACCACATATTCTGAGTTGCAAGTGTAGTATTCTAATATTTTAAAAGGTTTACCTGATCTAGGATGTACAAAATGATCACCTCTGATTATACTGTTACAATGTATACAGTTTAGGCACGGAAATGTGCCTTTCTTGGGTTCAGAAAAAAAATCTTTTCTGTTTTTTGTTGCTACCTATATCTGAATGTACTAGTTTATCCCTAAGGTTTTGTGCCCGTTTATATGAGAACAGTGGAGGATTTCTAAATTCACTCGGTAAATTTGGATCACCCTCAAAGATGTTCCAATGCTTTAATATGATCTTTTTAATAGCATTACTCTGGGGTGTGTATGGGGATATAAACGGAATCCTCTGTATTATGTCTTTGTTGCAATAAATAAATTTATTGTGCAATAAATTTATTGATAGGGGTTACCCATCAGAACTTGTGACAAGACACAGAGCTAGGATAACAGATATGAACAGGGAAGAAGTACTTAACCCTACGGGCAGAAACAAAGACATAATACAGAGGATTCCGTTTATATCCCCATACGCGATCAAGGAGGAGCAAGTGAGGAGATACACTACACCCATTACGGACAAAGGAGGAAGGAAAGAAGATAAAGAGGTCCTCATAACAACAGAGGTGTCACTTCTACATTAAAAGATACTGGACTACAGAACTTTTCTTTCCACCGGTGAGATCCATCCATATACCATAGTGTGTACACACTGGGACTGTTTATACCTTTTTCCTTATTATTTTTTTCATATAATTTTTTTCTTATATTTTTCTTCTTTTTTCCTTTTTTTCACTTTTTTTGAAAGAAACTTTGGACAAAAAAGTTTTTTGGTTTCTCGCTTTTTTGCTCCCACTTATCCGATTTACCTTAAGGATAAAAACCTTTGGAATATTCAATTACAGCTATCCGATATCATGGTCAGGGACTCCTGTTATTAACATGAAGTTACAATAGGGGATTTATCAAATATTGACTTTTTTTGTGTATATATATTATCAAGTTAATGTGTATATATTATCAATTTCTCAGACTTCAAAATTAATGTGTATATATTATCAATTTTTCAGACTTTAAATATAACCTCACTTATGAATTACATTTGTATAAGATAATGAATTCACTAATGATTTATTAAATTTAGCCATGAATTTCTTCAATTTATGAGTGCAGTATCATTTTTGTATTTTTCTGAGGTATTTTTGGCCACCTCGATACTTTGCACCAACAGGGATAAAAGAGTGCTTGTACATAAAAAAATCTTTTGTAATACACTACACTTAGGCATACTGTATTTAGATGTGTTGCAGTGTTGTACTTGCTGCAGCTGAATAGTAGTGATTTTTACTCTACCATGGCAAATAATTTACGCAGGAGTTGTTTACATTAATTGTGGTTCTCTGCTTCATGGCCTCCATTGGGGCTACCACTGGGGCTCTGGCACATTCCTCTGCCGTATGAGGAAGGGTTAGCTTGGAGGCCGCTGATGGGAACAATGGGAAAAACAATATATCAGGCAAGAAACGAAGACGGGAATCAGAAGTGCCGGGTGCCAGAGCCCCAACTTTAGGGTTAAACAGTTGCCAATTATGGCAAAAATGCACCTTAAGTGGTTCTGGGGGGTTGGAGTGCTGATTTAAGAGCTAATAATGTCACAACAAAACCAGCCTTTAAAGCATCACTGTAATCACTACAACCTGCTTATCTAGTGATGGCGCCAAGTGTGCCTTGGTGCCATCCCAGGGTAAGTAAGTCAAAGTGTTTGAGAACGGTTTGACAACTTACTTGACAAATGCCAGTCTCATCATTGACTAAGAGCTTTAGATTTCTCAGTACAGGTAGCTTCCGGGGGCACAGGAGTAACCATTGGCATACTCCAGGTAAAATGTGAGACTGTTCTCAAATTATTTAACTAATCTGCAGTGGTTATGGTGTTTTGCGTGTTCCTTTAACGATTATGTATCAAACTGAAACACTCTCTTCATTTAATAAAAATCCAAATCCAACCAGGTTTTGAATCTCATACACTTATGCTTTTTGTTTCCGATCACTTTAGTTTTCCTTCTTTGGCAAAATGTACCCATTTCTCATTGTGCCCTGTTATATAACTTGATCTGTAAGGTTTAGCAAGAAGGGAAACACAAAATCATTTAGTTTAAGTTTAGAACACTAGATGGTGCTGTTGTGCCCCACAAAATAACCCATAACTTTTTTTTTTTTTTTTTTTCTCATGAGTTGCTTCATTTTATTTTACATTTTCAACAAATAAGGCAAGTGACGTAATCCGTTTCCGTCAGTGAAATACGAAAAATAACTTATTTTTTTCATTTCTCTCCTCTGGGGATTTTCACTTTACTACCTGCCAGATGCACAGGGCAGATTGTGTAACGATTGGTAGATAGCTTAGATAAAGTCCCCAAATTGCAGAGCATAGAAGTGTGGATTTCTACTTTTTAAAGGTTACTCCAATCGTCATAACCACCACAAACCACTGTAGTGGTTATGATGTAAGGGGTGTATTTCAGCTGGATGCATGGAATAGCCTTCCAGCTGAAGTGGTAGAGGTTAACACAGTAAAGGAGTTTAAGCATGCGTGGGATAGGCATAAGGCTATCCTAACTATAAGATAAGGCCAGGGACTAATGAAAGTATTTAGAAAATTGGGCAGTCTAGATGGGCCAAATGGTTCTTATCTGCCGTCACATTCTATGTTTCTATATGTCTTGACCCGGTTCCCAGTAATGAGGAAAACCCTTTAGCAGCACGACTGTCCACTGACCTCTCTGTTAATTAATGCAATTCTGTGCAATGGAACTTTAGGGCTGGCTGATAACACCCCAATGATGCTTCTGGAGGTGGACTTAAATGTGTATGTGCAGTGTTTCATAGCAAAATGCTGCACATACAGACTTAAGGCACCATGACAGCTTTAAATCACTGAAGTGGTCATGGTACTTGGAGTAACCCTTTACATTTATCTTTTCATACCACACATGCATATTTGTTAAATATAGGGAAATGTAAATTTGCAGTCGTAAATGAGTCTGTTGCAGTTTCAACCCTCTGTCAGTTCCAGGAACGTTTGAGATGCTAGTGTCTTGCATCACACCTGCAGATAAATCAGAACATATTTTAAACATGTATATTTGTTTCTGACTCAAACATTTCCAGAGAAAACGAAACTTCTTCCCAAAAGCCAAGTGAGAGTTTTCATTTTCTCATGATACGTTGAGGTAAGAAACCATGCCATTTAACCCAATAACATTTCACTTTCATTTTGATTTTTAAGCTTCTATTTAGTCAGAGCATAATTACCTGTGAACAAAAAGCACAATACGATCTTGGCAGGCTGCCTGGCACATGTTTACACACACGTCCAGTTTTAGGGTTCTGGTTTTATTTTTATTTTCCTAGCTCCCCTTTTCAGCTTCGTAAGCGTTCTTCTGCTGAAACGTATGGTTTGTGATGTTAATGGAGAGCTTCAATTTGTAAGAAAATTGAACGTTGCATTGTATACAGGATCATTAAATTGTTGCATTAAAATGCTGTTTTACCCTTTATTATACTCTATTTTATGTGTGTTAGTTGTATTTTATGTATGTTCTATTTTAGCTGACGTGCTCAGCTAATGAATGATGTTAAAATATAGATAAAACTAATATTGTTATTGGCTTTTTTCCCTCTCCTGCCCACAGCATAGTAATAATCCCCCATGCCTTTTATATTTGTAATCTGTGTTTTTCCTTGTGTTAGATCTCCATACCTAGGCACAGAAATTTTCTTCTCCTCTGCCCATAATGTTTACTGTTTGCCCTTCCGTGGGATTCATACTACTGGTGGATTGTGGGTGCTTTTGATTAGCAGCTGAAACCAAGCCTTGTTTAAGAGCGATGCTCTGTCAGCTTGTCTGCCATAATTAAAGGACATCTATAGGCACACAGACCACTCAATGAAGTGGTCTGGGTGCCAGGTCCCTCTAGTTTTAACCCTGCAGCTGAAAACATATCAGTTTCAGAGAAACTATGTTTACATAGCAGGGTTAATCCACCCTCTAGTGGCTGTCTCCCTGACAGCCACTAGAGATTGCTTCCGCGATTTTCCGAGTGAAAATCGCATTGAACTCACGTTGGACGTCCATAGGAAAGCATTTAATAATACTTTCCTGTAGGCGGTTTGAATGTGCGCGCCTCTGATGTCGGCAGAGGGAGGAGAGGTCACCAGCGCCGGGCTCCTTCCCTCCCTTGGAATTTGCATGTTTATTATTAACTATTCACAGTTTAACTATTAAACATTTTGTGGATTACTACCTGCTTGCTACAAAAAAATAATACATAAGGTTATTAAAGGGACATCAGCACTGGATTAAGGTAAGTGGCTGAAGGGGTTTTAACTCCTTTAGCCCAGCAGGAGGGGGGTCCCGGCAGGACACACCTAATAACCCTATAGTGCCAGGAAAACGGGTTTGTTTTCTTGGCACTATAGGATCCCTTTAAGGAAAAGTAGTCCCTACTTTTCCTTATATAATCTATGAAAACTAGAGTCATCAGGAAAACAAATAGAGATTTAGACGCAGGAAGATATATAGAAGCAGATTAAGTAAATTTTTGGTGAATTAGTTGCTTTAGTCCAAAAGTGGAATTTCTGCATTGACTTTTTAAATCTGGCGCTGCAGGACCCCTAGTATTACTAACTAAGTTTGTACTCAAAAGTCAGGCACCTCACTTTATGGTACCTCTGCCTTCAGAAACCCACATTACTTTCGACTTCTACTTGATGGCGTTCAGCCTAATGGCACCATAGCCCCTACATCGCCGTGTAGAGCTTATGGTGCTTAAATTTCCCCTTTAAAGAGGATCTTTTTGTGTTATATATTTACTAAAATCATAAAACATTTTAAATTTAATTTTCAGAGGTTCCTAAAACTAAGTTTGACATTATTTGACTATATCACCAACTTGAACAAAATATTGGCACTGTCTGGTATCCAAATGAGTTATGGGGTGTGGGGGGAGTTGGGGGAGTAGATAACTTTGGAAAAGTAAAAAAAAAAAAAACATTCAGAACACTGCAATTAATGGATCTTTGCATATAGCCACTTCAAATACAGTTTCACATTATTCTTCCCCCATTGTTTATTCTCTTTACAGTCCACCCGGATTGGAATGTCTGTGAACGCCATCCGCAAACAGAGCTGTGAGGAAGAAGTGACTTCTCTAGCAAAGGCTCTTATAAAATCCTGGAAAAAGCTATTGGGTATGTGAAGGGAGAGATAATTAAACATGCAGTGGTTAAATTGTGTAGAACTAAATAATCACTTTACCATAACTTAAATATATTTTATTCTTTATTGTTTTGATACAGACCACAGTAGCACATGTATCAGACACTTGCAATCTACTGGTGGTAGTCTGTTTCCAAAGTACTCTTAATTTTAATAGGGATCTAATCTAAAATTAGGGGTTTAATGGACCATTAATGTCACATAGACTACTTCATTAAAACATGGTCATTTGATGCTTCAGCTCCTACTATAGAGTTAGGAATACAGTCTTGCCTCAGTTTTAATTGGCATACAAGATTGCACTTCAAACGGTTCATGGTGAAAGTGCACTGTGGCGTCTTATAAGTATTTTTTATTCCAACAGCTGTTTTAAAACCTGTAAGAACAAATACCTTTTTATTAATTTGATTTCCTATCTCTAGATGGCCCCTCTGGTGATAAAGAACAAGAGGAAAAGAAAAAAGAGCCTGCCCTTCAACCTCAGAGCAGTCCAGAAGTGAAAGAAGAGAGGTATGTTATGGGTTCTTGGTGCTGTAATTAGAAAATTAAATGTCCAGCATAGCTGTTTGAGCGTAAAGTTTGGAATTCGCTTGTTTATTCACAGTTTAACTATTAAACATTTGTGGATTACTACCTGCTTGGTACAAAAAAATAATACAGAGGATTATTAAAGGGACATCGGCACTGGATTAAGGTAAGTGGCTGAAGGGGTTTTAACCTGTACCTATTAAACCTATAGTGCCAGGAAATCGGCTTTGTTTTCCTCACACTATAGGATTCCTCAAATGTTAAAGAAATCTCAGGTTCTATATTTGAACCTAACACCACATACATTTATGTAGCCATTTATACTCCATTCAGTTCTTTGTGAGCTTAAAAAGAAACATGACTTGCAGACGTGCTTTAAGGGTTAACAGGGGGTTTTCTTCTTTCTTTATGAAAGTGCCGATTTCTTGAGAATCTGCACTTTTCTAAAGCTCTTAGGTTTTACTCTCCTGGCTGTTAATCAGACTATTTCTGACATGCTTTGAGTATTCAATGAGAGTTATGAGAGTATTGCTTTACGTGGGCCCTGCTCATCTATGTGAAACATTGATTTGTGAGTATCTCCTGGAGGGGAAGCAAAGCTGCAGCAAGGGATTCCTCTCATGACTCAAATGGAGGAAACCTTAAATATATTATTTATTTTAGGAGAGGGGGATACAATGCACTTTACAACACTCCAGCATTATCAATGTATTTATTTATAATGCTGGAATGTCCCTTTTAAACAGTCTGACTTTTTGAAAGCTCGCTGTTCGGCACAGTGCACAATTTTGAAATGTTCTGTGCATGTGTATAAATCACTCCCTGGTAAACTTCAGTTACATGAGAATTACATTTTGTTCTCTGGTTCCTTATTTACTAATGCTTTAATTTAATGGATTCGTAAACACAAGTAGACTCCAGAAAAACAAATCGTGACGTTAAAATAAGACTGCATCAAAAAAAAGCAACAAACACACATTGGAAAACGCTCACCCAGTCACAAGCAGGGGAGTCCTAGAGCGGCGGAGGTTAATCCCAATACTACAGATTAGGCATAAGGGTGCATTCGCCTGCTGACACTGTTCCAACATGTAGGCATGTCTGTAATTTGTTAATCCGCGAAAATGTTTCGTCTATTTAAAAAATGATCACACTGCAAACTTAACCTAAAGTAATTGAAGCAAAAAGGAAAATCATATTTCCAGTGCAGCCGCCTAACCCGTTCCCTGCTACATGGCACTTAATCTTGGGCATAAAATGCGAACATACTGCTGGGATATTTAAACACTCAACCTAACGGTTAGTTAATTGTAATTGTTGTTCTGGTGACTATAGTGTCCCTTTAATATAAGCATAATAATGAATTAAAGATAATCAGCAGAAAAAAGAAAGACTGGCCTGGGAAAATGCGCAATTGAAAACTAATAACATTGAAGTAAAACATTGCCTAAATGGTGACTTCAATGTAGCAATCAAAAACTGGCTACATATTGTTACAATTAACCACATACATGAATCAAATCTTATAAAGAAACTTTGTATGGTTTGTAACTTAAATGTTACAAATCACTGTGTGAAGTTCAAGAACATGTCAATAAATAAAAAATAGGATTCCGATCTAGTTAAATATAATTTATGTTCTATTGGTTTTATTTTTTTAATCAAGAAAGCTGTTTTTCGTGAAGTGCCTAAAATGCCTTCCTTAGTATCCATTGAAAATTTAAAAGCCTAATTTGTAGAAATAAAGAGTTCATCAATAGCGATACCTAAAAATTGTCAATAGACCTCCCCGTAGGAAAGCATTATTCAATGCTTTTCTATGGGGATTACGGCGGGGCTGGAGGTCCTCATGCAGAACGTGAGGATGTCCAGTGTTGTTTAAAACACTTTTTGTGTTTTTAAGAACCCGGACCTCCCTCTAGTGGCTGTCTGATAGACAGCCACTAGAAGAGGACTTAACCCTGCAAGGTAATTATTGCAGTTTATAAAAACTTGCAGGGTTAAGGGTGATGGAAGTTGGTCTGGGTGCCTGGAGTGTCCCTTTAAGTAAAACTGGAACATACTTTTTGAAATAAAATAACTTATTTGCCTCAGGTGTTTTATCTTTCAGGAGGGTTGATCTATCTGTATCAAAGCACGTTGAAAAGTTTTATCTAAAGCAGATTTGAAATAACCTCTATCCTTAAATGTTTGCCTGAATGATGCAATTTAATAATTTCCGACAGTCGCAAAAAGTGTCCTATTGGGATGTTCTTAGTCTGGTGATGTGGATGGCTAGATGTAACTAGCAATAAATTGTTGCCAGAGCACTGTTTCCGAAACAGTGTGGTTTGAATAGTTATCACCACGTGTACTGTGCAATAAGTCTAAAAAAAGGGAACTTCAACCTGATCAAAACTAGATGTGAATTTTAAATAGTATCCACTGAATTGATGTGGATGGACAATAGATCCACCCCAAATTATCAAGAGTTCCTCAATATGACACTTCTATAAAATTATATCCGAGTTATGGGTGAAAGTGCCTCTAAAGATGCTGGACCATTCCCACCACCTCAGAGATGGCTTTTTGTTTTTTAACACTTATTTGGTGTTTTTTATGCTATTTTAAAATCGAATTTTTCACTTTATTAGCTGTAGGCTAAGAATCTTTTTTGGGGATTCAATTATTTATTAATGCCTATATTCTTATGTCAGCAGTTCCAGTAGTAACTCAGGCATCCGGAAAGAAGAATGTCCACCCCCCTCTGATGGATTTATTACCTCATTTCCACGAGCACCAAGCACTTCCGATTCAGTACGGATAAAATGTAGGGAGCTATTGGCTACAGCTCTCAAAACAGGAGGTATGACAATGAAAAGTATAAACAGGTGTTTATATTAGTCACCTTTCTTTTATCCTTAATGCAGAATGTCAAAAAACATTTTATATGTTTCGTTTTTCTTCTGTCAATAGATGTTTTTATACTTGAACATTAAGCTTTAGCGTAATTAAGTGGTTTTGGTGTATAAATCATGCCCCTGCAGTCTCATTGTTTGATTCTCAACCATTTATGGGTTTACAGAAAAAAAATCTCTGTAAAACTCACTCCACTAAAATCCAGTGCCAATGAACTTGCCTGCTAGGTATAGATCTCTTTTCTGTCCCCCTGGTCATCAGAGCTGATAGTCAGCATTTTTTTTCCACCCCTGCACCATATTATTTGTACTCAAGGCACCAATTGTTAGATCATTTCAGAGATGCTAAATCTACCATGACCCACACCGGTAATCCTGTTTACAATTGTTAATAACCCTATAATGGTGCACTGTGTTCTGACCTCCTATTGTGTTTTCTTCTTTATCTTAGATGACTACATTACTATTGGTGCAGATGATCAGGAGTTGGGGGCTCAGATCGAGGAAGATATCCTTTTTTTCTTCCTTCCTTCCTTTTTTCTTTCTTTTTTTTCCTCATTGATGTTTCAATTAAGAAAGTGACCCCAAACCTGTATAACACTCATACCAGTGATGGCCAAAGGTTTTTTTTATTAGATTCTAATGCACATCCATAAACATTTTAAATAAAGCTGAATTAGTCTATTGTTGTAGTACTGGTAGTGTTATTGATATTTGTAACTGAAAGCTACTTGGCTATGCACTGCATGTACAGCAATGACAAATAATGTCATCGCTGTATGTTCATGCAGCAAACAGACAAAAGAGTGATTTTGGGTTAGACAGCTGATGATTTCCATTCAAGACCACTCAGAATTGCTGCCCATATTGTGTGAAGAGGTGAAGGTAGCAGATGCAGTATCTGCTTAAGTTTTAGTAGACATATTTTTTATAAAATACTAGAAAGAAAGCTGACATTTTTGATACAATATTTAAGAATACTGTTGTGGGCAGCAGTAGGTGCTGTTAACAAGATGATATTTAAACCTTTCCACATTGCATACACTCTTGTACGAAGCCTCTTATTTCACCCCGCACATTAATGTGGACCTGTACTTGGTGAATTGCATTAGTCACCTGAAACGGCTAGATTCACTTCTGCCATTCATATTCTCTACGTAAGCGTAGCTTCCATATGCAACATTACAAGCAATAATTACATGTGTCAGAGGGTCATGGTATTTCATGTAGTTAATATAACACTGGAAAACCTACAGTATGCCTACACTCCTGCTAGACCTTTTGTGCTACTATTCTGAATTTACTTTCCTGAGGTTAGCATGTTTCCTTAAGTCCTCTGCACCAGTGTTCCAAGAGTTTAAAAACACAGACGCAAAATACAAAAACAGAGTGCGAAGCAGAATTGCAAACCTCAAAGATGCAAAGAACCCAAATCTGAGAAGAAATGTGCTATGTGGCAACATAGCTCCTGATGTATTTGCTAGAATGTCTGCAGAGGTACGTGTTTATTATAATTTTTTTTTCTGTACAGTTGCTCCAACTCTTTTGCATGTAAAAGGAGTCAACAAAATGCTTCCTACTCAGTAATCGTTTGTTAAAACGTATCTGAAATCATGTCACTTTGATCCCACAGCAGCTGGAGCACACTGTACTGTCTTCTCCCCAGAGGCCATAGCCTGCCCTCAAATTCTCAGTAGGGACTTGATGTAAATGTTCCAATGACGTCAGATGCATTAATTGCAGACTGCTATAAACATTCAGCCTTTCTGACCACTTTGTCTGCATAGACTGTATTTTAAAGTCTTTTTAAATTGAATCCAGTGACATTGACTGTACGTTCTTCTGTAGTAGCCTTCTAATTTTCACTGATAAATCTAGAGTAATAGGTAACAAGGAGGCTCTCCATCAAGGAGTCGAAATAGCAGTAATGGAATGCCCACTCAAGGTTCTCCCTAGTATAAAGAAAGTATAAATCTAGAACAGCTACCTTCTAGGCTTCAGTCAAAAGTTGGCAATGTTTAAATGAATTAATGAAATTAATAAAAATAGGAATGGCAAAATTTAAGACCGCCCAGTTGGAGTTCTGGATTTATTATTGTTTATTTTTTATTATTTCTAATCTGTAAGGGTTACAGTTGTTAGCATGCTTGTAAAGACTAACTTGAAAGTATATATTGCTTTAACTTTTACTCAATTCTTGCACTTGACAATTTTATCTCACCGACTGTAGACATAACTTGATACATTTAAGGATGGAGGCTTTTTTTCTCTTTGTTCTTGTATGATTTGTGAGGAAACTGCATCTCTAATAAGATATTTAGATTTGATATTTTTGCTTACACAATCTCTAGGAAATGGCAAGTGATGAATTAAAAGAAATGCGCAAAAACTTGACCAAGGAAGCAATCCGAGAGCATCAAATGGCACGGACTGGAGGCACAGAGACTGATCTGTTTAGTTGTGGCAAATGCAAGAAGAAGAATTGTACTTACACACAGGCAAGTGCACCATTGTAGTCAGCACCTGCCAATTGCAGCTGCATAAAATTAAAATGATCTCAACTTGAGTTGCATATTTGGATGTGAATCTGGCATAACCTCTCCCAATGTGGCATATAAACACACTTGACACTATCTATGTTTTGCATTAATTTTGGTCCTACAAATCTCTGCTTATTTATATGGTTATGGTATAGGGAAGTTGGAGTAAGTTTTAGAATGCTCAAAAGGGGAATTTTATTCACTCGTCCGAAGTTGAATTTCAAGTTTAAGACCAACATAGCTAACTTTTTTCCAGTTCAGCCATTTTCACCTTAAATTGAAATTCACTTTTTAATTCACACCTTAGTGAATAACCCTGTCGGTTTCTTCAAAGTAGGTAGTTTTCCTTGTATCGCTTTAATTTTTCTTGAATCAGATATTTCATTGATAATATATTTGTGCAAAATTTTGAATTCTAGCAATTGTTAAAAATAAACATTTTATATCTTTGAATCTCAGGTTCAGACACGCAGTGCTGATGAACCTATGACGACGTTTGTTTTCTGTAATGAATGTGGAAACCGGTGGAAGGTAAGAATTTTTATTGCATACTTACAATGTTATTAAATTAAATACTCAATCAACCAACTTAGAAATATCACCAGTGGAGAATGAAATAAAAAGGCACAATTACCCTTTTAAATTCAAAGGATTTAAGAGAGTAATATATTCCTCCAAATCTTTAAGACTGAATAAAAGTTGGGAGTGGGAAATATATATGATTGCACTCGCAGAATATAAAAGGGAGTAGGCATATCTACCAACCATGGGTACAATCAGTATTTCCAGGTTTTTTTTCTGAGAAGATTTTTCTAATTGTGCATGCACAGAAAAAGAATGGTGAAACCTAGTATGTACCCTTTTATAAACAAGAAACCTTTAATAAAATTGCACTTAAAAGAATAAACGACTATCACCAATAACTGGTATCTTCAATGGGAGCAGGTGTCCATCAGGAAATAGCCCTATGCATTTCAGTCTGCACATGCCTAGCCTTGGGGGCAACAGATTCAATGTAGTGAGAGTACAAGCGATGCAAAATCACACCCTAACCAACTTTTTTTTTTTTTAAATATCCTAAAAGTCCTTTCAATAAGAGATTCATCTTGTGCATGCCAGCATGGGCCTGCTTTTATTCGCTTCCACTTTTGTTTTCATGCCTTTTGGTACGTTGAACTACAGAAGATGCTGTTTCTATGGTTCCACCTTCAAACTCAGGCAGCACAGTAGTACAATATATAAACATAAAAAGTGAGCAGATAGAGTGAAAAGGCAGAATGGAAAAAGGAGAGAGATTGGATTCACAGCAACATAATCATGAAAAACAATAAGAATGAACAAATGACAATAAAATAGAAAAGGTTTTTGTTTTTTTGTTTTTTTCAAAAGGAAGAATTAAAAATTTCAATTGATAGTGAAAAATATAAAAATGAATAAAAGAATATAATTTAATATTCTTTGATATAAATTAGAAATAGAAAATAAAGCCATGACCAAAATTGTTTAATTAAATATATATTTATATTTTGGAGGTGGTGGGGGGGGATAGTTTTTATTAAGCAATTAAATAGTGGTTTACCTGAGTGCTATATTCTAATAGGGGGTTATCAATATGCAAATACATTTGAACTAGTTTGGTGCAGGGGGCAGGATCTTGGAAATAGATGGATGATACAATACACCTGTCATCCATCTTGCATCTATCACACCTTTGTGAATCAATGTCGAGACCAATTTATGGATATCTCTCCGAGCATCTCTACCACTTTTCCATCTTACCTGTTTTAGTCTCTTTGGTCTTTCTGTCTTCTTTTTTCATTTACCCTCCCTCCCTGTGTCTCTAGTTCTGTCTTAGTCTTTAGAAGACCTTTATTAGTTAAAATAAACATGAGATGCGAGAGACCCAAAAAGAGAGAAGTTCAGATGCACACTTTGAAGAATCCAAGAGATAAAAAATAGGCCCATCAGAGATAAAATGGAACAAAAAATAGACTGATGAGATGGAACAGTCTTTTTTTTTTTTTGTGATTAATTTGCCCTCCTCCCTTAGGTTATCGATCTCTCCATCATGTGTCAGTTTTCCTATATTTTCTTGAAATCTGTCTCCCAATTTTTGTTGCATCTAATATGAGATGCAACAAAATTGTGAGTTGTCTTTTTCCCTTTTTTTTTAATATTTAACAGTATATTTACAGGTTTTCCTATTTTATTGTACTTTCTTGAGATCCATGTATTTTATCACATTATTGCATACATTAAGCCCCTCTTTCCTACCTTTTGTTCCTCTCATCCCTTTTCTCAGTTTAACCTCTGTCAGTGTGTCTGCCTTTCCATTTTTCCTATTCTCTCTTTTATTGTATCATTGTCAGCTCCCTTTTTTTCTTGGTATCTCCATACCCAGCACTATACCGATCTTTCTCTTGGCTCCCCTGTGTCTATCTGATACCCTCTTCAGTCGCTCTGATGCCCAATTTGTTTCCAATTATTTCTTTTTATGCATTTGTTTCAGTCCTCCACTCATTTATGAGTCCCCCACCATCTGGTGATGTCACAACTGCCCCTCACCTTTGTCTTTGTTTTTAATAGTGTTTCTTACTTTACATCAGTCCCATTGCACTTGCCATATTCTCTTGCTTTGTTGGTGCCCAACCCGAGGAAACCTGGATGGATAATTTATTGTTGCCCCTGCTACTTTGCACTCTAGAAGGGCCTTGTGAGATCACATTTATATTCCAGCTTGAGGCAAATCTGAACATCATGAGGGTGTGGACACTTGGGTAACCGGGTGGATTTAATGTTCAGTTTTCACACTTTTTAAGCCTCAGGAGATTTGGGAATTGTAGTTCCCAGATCTCATTGCTATGTACACAGTGTACAGATAGATCATGTTTGTTTTTCTTATCTAAATAAAAATTTTCAAGCGACAGAATATTAAACTGCCTTTGTAAATAATGTATCTGATATACCTCCGCGCAATCATTTGAGACTGCAAATCTTCTGTGGCTTGAACTCTGCCATACAGGGTTTCATATCCTTAAAACCTCTCAGACTCTGCCCAGCTGCATCACAAACTATTAAAACCGCCCTATTTAGATAACTTTAAGTTGTTGTTGCTGTTGTAGACCTTCAACTCCCATGATGGATGGACTGTGAGTTAATTATCTTATGGTAACTGTAGTTGCATAGCAGCTGGAGTGCTGTGGTTTATGCAACCGTTATCTTATTCTTTAGAAGTCCTATCTCATCATTGTAGTTGATGTTAAGGGGTCTCTCTATTCAATAAAAAACAAACAGCCACTGAATGCTGTTCTATTGTTGAGCCAAATTATATCAAGCCAAACTTATATTGTAAGTATTTTGTGAATAGGCCCTGAAGTGTGCGATCAATGTGCTTGTAGAAGTTCTTACAATGTGTATCCTCTAGTTTTAATAGATGCATTTTCATGTATATTTTTTCTTTTTCTGTTTTTCAGTTTTGCTGAAAGGATACTGTTGCAACCTCTTTCGTGACCTGGAAGAGACTTTTTTTGTAATTTGGTAAATCAAGTAGTTTTCTGAAAAGAGAATTTTTTAAAACATGGATTCAAACCACATGGATATTTTTGGGGTTTTATGTCACAATCACTAGTAAATAAATAAATCTTCCTTTTCCCAAAAGGAAGAGAGAGCCCCAATTTTTATGGTGCGTGCAGATGGGTTTAATTTTTATAACTGTCACCATTAAACTTTTACCAATAATGCTATGGCAAATGTTTTTTTTTTTTTTTTTTCCTTGAGTGTACTAAACAAATGTTGTTATTCCTGAAATAAAATAGAAAGGTGTTTTTGCACCAAGGGATATACCGCTGCATTGTAATGATATTTGAATTCTGGGAAGTGTCTGTAAATTAATGGAAGATGATTATTGCTGTTAATAATTTTGCAGCTGGTAATTTCCTCTACCCTCCCAAATATTGCATCAAGCAGCTTATCATTCCAGCTAAATTTAAATTCTTACCCCCTTAATTCTACATTGTCCTATTTAACTGGAATATATTCTTGCTTGAAGCAGATGTCATTTTCATTTTCCCTTATAACAAACATACTAAGGAAGTATACTCCAGTTTTTAAATCCAGTTTAAGAATATTATGTAAACTCGTGATTTTTTTTTTTTTTGTATGCCGCTCCTCCTCATCAATACTTTTCAGCAAGTGTTATGACCATTTTTACTTTATAGTTTCTCAAAAGATGTACATGAAATGTTTTTATATTTTATTTAAATAACGGTCTTGATAAAATGTGCAAGACACTTACAAAAGCATGCAAGACAGTGAAAAGAAATGCTACTTATGTTGGAACTGCAAACCAAAGAATGTGAGAGTGTACCCTTGGCCATGCTGGTGGGGCCAAGTGCTTTTTAAATCCCATAACAGGGCATGCAAATTGTCTGTGGGTGTACTGGCCATCTATGATTCTCTGCAGTACTTTGCTCCATGGTTAGTAATTCCCAAAATGGTAGCCTATTCATATACCCATGCTACGCAGTCTTCAGGTTCCATGGCAATACACAACTTTGCCTATATCTGATCGATTTAAGTGTAACTTGTAAACCTGTTAGGAACCACTCATAAAATGACCCATTCCAAACTGAGAACAAGTATGTTTTGTTTTTGTTTTGTTCCCTAGTTTTTTTGTCTTTACTTTTTTTTTTTGTTAATTTGGTGTTTCATATGCTCTAAATGTAACTTTATTAAAATGATCACAAAGACCTCTGCAGTTTGCACATTGTTCTGCTTTTATTATCACTTGTCTATATACTTTATCACTTCCTGCTTTTATTAAGTTTGTGGTTTGCAAATCCTTATGTCCTTTATGTCTCACAGATGTATTTTTAAAGGGTTACTCCAACCAAAAAAAAAAGTGTTTTAAGAAAACCTACTAGTTTTTATTAGAGTAACACTTCCTACCTTCCCATCCTCCCCCCTTTCCCTGGGCCCAGTCCTCCTCCTGCTGATGTCACTCCCATTAGTTGCTGTTGGAGTAACATTGGGGTATGATAGATGTAGGAAGGACATGGGTTGCAGTCCTTTTTATCCAGGCTGGCTAATTACATCACGATGATGCTGCTTGAGGTGGAGTTACACCTCTGGCAGCAGACAGGTTAATCTCTGTATGTGCGGTGTTTCATAGCGAAACATTGCACACACAAATTTTTTTTTTAATTCTCCAAAGTAAATTAGTGTTACTAAATTTGATTACATTTTTTGCAACTTATTCACATTCTTATGAAACCAGGAGAGGCCATGTATCTTGATTAAAAAAAAAAAAAAAAAATGAATAAAATATATCATATAAACATAAACACTGGTTCCACATTCCTACTGTAATTCCAAAAAGAAGTTATTCACTAAACTGTGAATCAAAATGGAAACTCTAATTTTAGCCCAGAATAGCAGAGTTGGGAAAGTGGTGGCATTGGATATTTTTTCCATCTGAACTTCTTATCACTTTCAAAAGCTCTCTAATTTCTGAGAAAGCCCCAAGAGTGTATTCTGGAGGGACTGGAAATATGATTTATTGACCTGATTTTCTGTAATTCCTTAATCTTAAAATGAACATCAAACTGAGACCAAAATATTAAAACTGATGGTGTTTTATTCTTGTTATATTTACTGTTTTGTAAAGTGTAGCTTTGCTTCGTCTCTAAATAAGAAGTAATGCAAGCTTTACAAATGTTTTCTCTATTGAAGTGTACCTGTTGAAACAAATATAACTTCATCTTGAATCACGTTTTTTTTTTTGTTTTGTTTTTTTTTTTTATACATTGTGCTAGCAGAATTGCAGACTCCCTTCCTGTCAGTCATTTTAGTCTGTGCTTATCCTGTATATGTGATATGTCTGTTATAAGTGGAACCCTTCTCTGGGTGTCTCTCCTGTTTTAATTCAGTCTAAGGGAAATAAATACCTGCAAGTGGAAGTAGGAAGGAGGGGCAGGCTCTGAGTGAGTGCAACAG
The DNA here is from genome assembly GCA_933207985.1 of Pelobates cultripes. NCBI lineage: Eukaryota > Metazoa > Chordata > Amphibia > Anura > Pelobatidae > Pelobates > Pelobates cultripes. The sequence continues at coordinate 260,145,662 of OW240915.1, read as the reverse complement.
CATGGAGAGAGGAGAGAAACAGCCTTGATTTATTGCAGCAACTTTGGACAGGCATCTGAGAAAGAGAGATAACAGATGAGTTTTAGTTACAAAAAGTCATCCTAAAGTGTTGGGGATTTTAACCTGTTATGGTGAGTAAGTCTGTGCTTCCAAAACAGGGAGTTACAGAAAGTGTAACACCCACTGAAAATATTGGTCTCCGCAGAAATGGAAAAAAATTAAAGGGACACTAGGCACTACAACTTTTTCTTATTGAAGTTGTTATATTGCCTGCAGTCCTTCCCCCTTATCCTACCCCCCAAGAGCCAATATCAAACTAATTGGAAAGCTTGGAAGTGCTCCTTCAAACCCTCTGAGTATGAGGGCCGGGAATCTTAATTCCCGGTTTTAATACAGTGACATCACGTTATAAAATGATTCTTTAAGGAAGAATTGTAGGTGCACTGCACATTCACCTACATTCCCCAATGAGGAACATTAGATTGGCTGGAAAAAAGGTGAGTAAATTGTTAATTTTTTTTTTTTTAAATTTATTATTTTAGTGCAGATGGGACCCCCCCACCCATCTGCACAAAAATGAGATTTAAAAAAAGTGAGGACTGTAGTATTAGAAATACAGATACGTATTCCTAACACTACAGTGTTCCTTTAATATCTGAGCTTTTTAAAGTATTTAGGGAAGAAACACTAAATTGTATAACATGAGTCAAGCCAGATTAGAAAACTGCAAACGTATACCTGGCATGACAGGTTCACTTTAAAGCAACAAATCTATAAAAACATTTCCAACATCATTGAGTTTAAAAAAGGTTTTACATAAAAGTTATATAGTTTGATTCATTTGGGAATGCAACTTATTTTTCTAGGTAGATTTGGCAATCTTCAGTGGTGATGGAATTTTTAAGTACTCTGACTATTACAGATTTAAAAAGTGTCGAAATTGTGTGATGTTAACAGCTAATCATAATCTAATTTGCTTATGAATTTACAGCATGCATGTCAAACTTGAGGCCCACAATGAATATATTTGCGGCCTGTCTGCCGCTTTGTGCTGTGGTATATATATATATATATATATATATATATATATAATATATATATCTATATCTATATATCCTGTCTGATTCTTGCCTTCCCTCCCATGGCCACAAGAGTGCAGAGTAGGTCAGCCACTCCCCCTTCCCTCCTGTTCGCAGTGCCAGAGGAGCGTCTGGCCTGCTTGCAGAGAAGAGCTGGAACTGGAGGACAGGCGGCTCGTCTTACGGTAGGAGAAGAGGGGCTTGGGGGACCTTCCTGTGTAGTGTTTAATTGGGGGTGGGGTGCAGTGTATTAATTTAGGGGTGGGAGGGGGCAGTAAATTAAATTGGGTAGGGTGAGGCCAGTGTATTAAATGGGAGCAGGGAGTGGGGACTGTGTATTAGATTGGATTTGGGTAAATGTATTGGGTTTGTGGGCAGTGTATTAAATTGGGTCTGCATGGAGGCGCTGAACGCTCCCCATGGAGATGCGGATTAGTCGCACAGCTTTTTGCCACACATGCACAATAGCCTCCCAATGCTTTCCTGTGGGAAAGCATTTGATTGGCTGAGATCATAAAGTGTGATGATCTCCGCCACACTCATAGGACTTAAAAATCAACAAGATAACGTAATTTGTTTTCTTACAACTGTGCAACAGCATACATTCACCATTACCAAACTTTTCTTAATATGTCAAGGTAGTTTGACTGAAACATTGGTTATATGCAAATGCTCGTTTCCTTAAAATAAATCCGCTCTTTTGTTTACTTTGAAGCCCTACAAGCGTGAGAACGTCCAGTGTCCGGCAACTTTTATATTTATGTATATGTAGAAAGGCCATTAGGCCTGAATTTGTGGGAGGAGTAAGTCCCCTACTTAAACGCCAAGCCCCTACTCACCGCTGCCGCTCAGCTGATTGTCCAGCACTTCCGGTCCAGCTTCCCGCCAGAACTGTACCTGTTTTCCAGCAGCCAGACGCATGGTTCAATCCTCCGTCCGTCCGAGGTCCATCCACTCTGTTTTCTCCCCGGTCAGGGTACCCGACTTCCGGTCACGAGACCGGCACGTTCACGTAAGCAAGGCGTGGGAATTAGCGTTCGCTATTCCCCGCCGTTCGGGCCTAAAAACGTAGGGGTAGGCTCCCTCTTTCGCATTTACACGAATACATGCTTTTTCGTCTAAATCGCCATTCATGCCAAAAAACGCACGAACGTTCGGCTCATTTCACTATCGTTAAGCATATTCGTACGGAAACTACCGAATATATATTTAATGTTTTAAGCTCAGTATTATCTGTATTCCCTTTTTTCCGTTCGGTCATTTCAGCACCAACCTATTCGTATGGTTAAATACACGAACACCGTCTTACTAATTTACATTCGGTTATTTCTATTCTTTCAAGCTAAGCATGCATAAGTTCTAATCACACAAATTCTACTATTATTTTATTCCTTCACATCAGTTTGTGGTTATACTATCTGTTTTTACTACCAGCATGGTGTTTTCCTACCTTTGATAAAACGATTAACGTATTTTTCTGTAAATAAACATACTGTTTTACCGTGGTTCATAACTTCATACGTGTCTAAATGCCAGCTATACCATTCTTTCCAAATAACACTCAGTTATAAGTCATTTAAACACTACTCATAAGTAATACCCATTACACATAATCCGTACTATTCCTTTCACATAAATCACGCTGTCACATTTTGGCTTTTACAGATTGCATCGGTCTCTTGCTTTTCTGCATTAAAGTTATTTCAAGGTCCTTTTATTACAGGAACAGGTATGGTATATTATCACTTTGAGTTATCAGGTTTTTATCATTTACCTTCACATCTATCGCTAAATATGGAAATTGTCTTGGTTAAACCCTTAGATCCTGTATTAGTCTAAGCTTCCACCGTTTCTACGCAGTTAACCTGCCACGATTAAACATAATCTCTGTACTTCAAAACCAAGGTATAGTTCACTCTCTTTTCAATACTAGACCTCACGCGGTCTCAACTCCATTACTACCTTTCCTCAGGCTTACGCCCAAGATACGTTATCTCTTTACTACTTGTCTACACAGACTTTCGGTCATACGGCCATCAGGCTCAGAAGACACCAATAAACCTGACCCGGTACTCAGCCATACCTTCAGGTACTTACGTCCTTACTCAAGTACGTCCATTCGCTACCCCAAGGCCTCATTCTGCCTTCTCACTCATATCTAAAATCATCCTATTCCTACACCTAAACCTCTCAGATCCCTCAATGCAGGATCTCACGTGGCGCCCCTAACAAACCTTCTCCCAATACTATTCATACGACATCACGATACGTATAAACACATCAACATCTGTCTTAAACCCCCAGGATTCTTCCTCAAAGACAGCATTAAGACAAGACTCTCTACACTTATCAGGAGGCTCCAGATACCATTTGCGACCAGTCAAGGTTAGTATCCACACACCACTCCAGTCCTCTCACTTTACCCTTAAGCATACAATCGAACTGGCTATAGGGCACAGGCTAATGCCTTAGCCCACCCTATCAGGAAATCCGATCCCACGAGGCCTATCACCCCCACCCCACCTCAACACAGAGGTACGGCCCCACGCCCAAACCATAGTTAAGCCTCGCATGCCCTACTACAGGGCTCTAGTTAGGGCCTCACCTGTCACGGCCACACGTTTTGATTTCTCTTATCGTCACCGAGAGGCCAACATCCCGACACCACGTCTGTGGCACCTACGTCATAAGCCAAATCATAGGTAGAGCCTCTCACCGCCACTTGGCATTAGCAGGGCCTCACCTATCCAGTCATTCAATAGTTACGTTTTTCGCCTCGGCATCTAGCATTACAGTCCAGTTCTTTCAGATACACCACTCCCCATACCCCCCCTACTTACCTCACTCCCCTTCTAATATATCTTTCACATAATCATTCCTTTTTAGAATGTCCCAAGAACCAATTCCAACCGAAGAACTGACAGAAGAAACACCATTCACGCCAATCAGACCCGTGTCTCCAGGCGAATCACTCACTCTTTCAACCCCCACGTCCTTGAGAGCATGGACTATTCCCAAAATCACGGCCGAGCTTAGGCTCAGGGGAATCCCCTTTCCGGCCACAGCTAGAAAGGCAGAACTTTACAGGCTGCTTACCCACCAAGTCCCTGAGCCTAGGCCGGGAACTAGCTCTCAAGGACAACCACCAAGAAACAGCACGGCCACCCAGGATACCCTGGCAGATATCTTGGCCAATCTACAGACCCTCAATAGCAGGCTGTCTAAGGTGGAGAGCGCCATCTCCTCCTCAGGTACTAACACCGTAGTCCCAGTCTATACCACGGCTGCACCTGCCATACCTACTTGCCCCTCTATACTCCCCCCTCCAGCACCTGGCACAGCCATCACACCATTCGAGTCACCAGCACACTCCATCCCAGACTCTATCAGGAAAGATATCCTAGACGGGAAGGATGTGTGTCTGGTGTCTTTACTCATAGCCTCTCAGGATATACTCGAGAACAAGGCATACAGCTATGGTGACATTTCAGTTGTGCTCAAAACGAGGGATCCCAGGCTCAATAAAAAATTGTCTATCCCACAGTTTGTGATAGCTTTTGGGATATACCGCGACGTCATTTGCACGGTGTATCCCCATAGGAGAGAAGAGCTAGATCTCTATCTCCACAAGGTAGTGGATCTAGGCATCAAGTACGGGGGCTCTTCCTTCTATGACTACCACAAGTCAGTTTCGGCGAAGGCGGCGACCCATCTCAAGCAGTTCAACGTTAGAATGAACTGGGGTCAGATGGACACAGAACTTTTCTGTCGCCACTTCGCTGGACTCAGGCCCCCGGCTTGTGCCATCTGTAATTCTACATCCCACATGGCAGACTTATGTCCCGTCGAATCAGATCCCACCACCTCCACTCCCACCCCTCACCCCACGTTCACACCTCACTCCTCTTTCACCCCTCACAACAAGCCAGTGGGTGGTCTTCGGGATAAGCTGGGTAGGCCCATCTCCTTTTTAGGTAAAGCGCAGGTGTGCAATAATTTTAACGCAGGCTCCTGCAGTTTCAGCGCCTGTAGATTATTGCACATCTGCTCCATATGTTTCAGGGCACATACCAAGACCATGTGTCCAGCCAGGTTGTCACCAAACAAATGACTAACCGACATAAATATCGACAACCTGGTTTTTTATCTAAGGTCTCACCCCAGCAGGCACTTGGTGGATTTTCTCACCACAGGTTTCTCACAAGGGTTTCACACAGACATAGTAGCCATTCCCCCAGGTACACTAGAATGTCCCAATCTCCAGTCTGCACGTTTAGACCCAGTCGCTGTAGACACTCTCATTTCCGCAGAAACCACTAACGGTTTCATGATCGGTCCCTTCACCTCTTCACCGTTTTCCTCCTGGCGCACTAACCCTTTTGGTATTGCTATTCACAAATATTCTAATAAAAAATGTCTTATTATCGATTTATCGGCACCGCACTCCTCTTTTGTTCCAAGCATAAACGCACTCATTCCAGCAGACGAATTCTCACTTCAGTATGTTACCATCGACGACGCCATACAGTCCATCATTACATCTGGTAATCGACCCTGGCTCAGCAAAACAGACATCACTAACGCATTTAAATTACTGCCCATACACCCCTCACTCTGGCACTTACACGGTGTTAAATGGCGAGGGAATTATTACTTCTCAACCGACTCACTTTCGGTTCTCGAAGCAGCCCCAAACTTTTCGACATTTTCGCAGAATCACTATGCTGGCTGCTTCTGAACGTCATCAGGTGTCACTCTGTTATTCACTATCTAGACGACTTTCTACTTATAGAGCCAGGGTCATCAACACCCACGGCAATCAAAAGTACTACTGCACTATTTTCCACACTTGGAGTCCCTTTGTCCCCAGCCAAAACTATAGGACCCACAACAAAGTTGACCTTTTTAGGCATAGAGCTCGACTCTGTCAAACTCAGAGCTAGCCTTCCCGACGACAAACTTTCACGATTGAGAGGGGAGATAGACACGTTCCTGCGGAATGACGTTTGCACCAGGAGAGAACTTCAGTCCCTTCTCGGATCTCTGAACTTCGCCATGCGCATCATTCCGCAGGGAAGGTCTTTCATATCCAGACTTCTTTGCCTGCTCCACGGAGTCCCGGACTCCGGCACAGTTTCTTTGGACCCCCACGCCAAGGCTGACTTAGCTATGTGGGGGAAGTTTTTGAAAGACTGGAATGGTATCTCCATGTTTATCCCCCCTCTCTCCACCTCTTCACCCATCATCCACACAGACGCAGCAGCCAACACCGGTTTCGCAGCCATTTTCGGGAACCACTGGTTTAGGGGCCACTGGCCCACTGAGACGGATGCCTTGCCAGGATTCAGGGAGACCTCAGCCCTATTTGAAATTTACCCCATTGTGGCGGCCGCACACACCTGGGGTCATCTCTGGTCCGGCAAGGCAGTAAAATGCTACTCAGATAACTCGGCAGCTTGCGATATCATTAACAAAGGGCGCTCATCATCCCTGACCATCATGCGGCTGATTCGCAAGTTGACCTGGCTGGCAGCATCCGGTCAGTTTCACTTAGTATGTTCTCACATCCCGGGTATTCACAACACCGCCGCTGACGCTCTTTCTCGTTCTCGATTCCAGGCATTTTCTCAGGCACTCCCAACGGCTCACCAACAGCCATCCAGGACACCACGGTTTCACGAACTAATATTGGATTAAGCACACTCTTGCTTCACGCTAGATCACTCACTCACCAAGCATTATCACCCAACACTGCTATCACTTACAATAGGGCACTTAACATATTTAACAAATTCACTGCAGAATTCGGGCTACAAGGTGACTTTTCTATCCAAACCATGGTGTCTTTTGCCTCTTTCTGCCACCTACACCTTAATCTATCGCACAACACCATTAAACTTTACCTCACCGGGGTTCAGCACCACAGCCTCACCAATTTTCCTAACAGCACTCCTTTTTTGTCTTCATACCCCATTAAAAAGGTCTTGAAAGGTATATCAAAGATTTCACCTCCACTCACAAGCACTAGATTACCCATAGACGGGCCTATCTTCAGGTCACTTAGCAATCTCCTTGACACAGCCCCATTTGATAGCAACACCAATACGGTGATCAAATCTGCTATATATCTCGCTTTCTATGGTTTTCTCAGACCTAGAGAGTTCACCGTGGTTTGTCAAGGAGATATCGCGCTAAGCCTTAAAACTTCACACCTCACCAAGATAGAGGATCACTACCTACTTTCTATCCCTACCACTAAAACCAACCGGTCAATACACCCTACAATAATTCCTCTCTTCCCTACTGATAATGCCTGGTGTCCGGTGAAAGTTCTCGACCAACTACGGTCAACTCTTCACGCTCACCTGCCAGACTCTCCGCTCTTAACATTACAAGGGCACCCGCTTACCACGGCAAAATGTATGTTACACGTGAGAACCCTGTTATCTAAGCTCGGACACAACCCGGCCGCATTCTCCAGGCACTCCTTCCGCATAGGAGCCGCCTCAGCAGCCTCTAGCACAAATGCACCAGTCCACATCATCAAAAGGCTGGGGCGATGGAAATCCTCCATATATAACGCATATATTCCACAACCAGAGAAAGAACTTCGCCAAGCTTTCAGGAACCTGGTCTTGTAAAATGCAATAAAGTGTGTATTTTCTCGAATTTATCTTTTGCCCTCTTTTATTTACAGCGCCACTCGTACGTTGGTTTCGGCACACCACAACCAACTTTGCTCACAGATACTATCCTTTACGTATTTAAATTCCGAGCACAAGTAGAAAGGCCGTTAGGCCTGAATTTGTGGGAGGAGTAAGTCCCCTACTTAAACGCCAAGCCCCTACTCACCGCTGCCGCTCAGCTGATTGTCCCCACCCACCTACACCCTGTTTTAAATACATTATCCTTGGTGGGCCCTCTTTTATTTACAGGCCCACTCGTACGTTGGTTTCGGCACACCACAACCAACTTTGCTCACAGATACTATCCTTTACGTATTTAAATTCCGAGCACAAATATATATATATATATAGTAATTTATTTTTAATAAAATGTTTCTATGAAGACGGAAGTTCTTCTTTTTTTTTTTTTTTTCTTTTTTTTTTTTACGGCCCATATAAACTTAAACCTTGTTTATTTGGCCTGTGTTAGCCTTTGAGCTTGAAATGCTTAGTTTACAGCATTTTAACTGCAGGAATAAAAAAAACCTCAAGAATCCTTTCATTTCCTTATACAATAAAAAGAAACAGCTAGAAATCTGACTTCCCCCTGCTCTCTGGTATACCCTGTTCTCTTAACACTAGGGTTGCCCGTTATGTGAGTTGTCTGGCCGGTGTTGGTAATGCAAAAATACTTGCAATGCAAAGGCTGGTATTTTTCTCTTGGCAAATCTCTAAACCGAAAGTGGGAGAATAGGAGGACCCCACATAAACAAAAATAAATGAACTGATTTTATTGTAATAGTCCATCAACACTAAAATCACAATAGAAGTGAGAGCAAATCGTAATTCCACTCCTTAGGTAGAATACCCGAACAATGACCTCAGCACACTCAGCCTCAACATAGACAAAAACAGGCAAATTGTTTCCATACGTTATCTGTAATATGGAATAAAATGAGATCACCAGTTCTTCTATACAATTGCTCTTACTGTTCTATGTAAATGTTCTTCAAAATGAAACATTGTAAAACAAATGTAACTATTACACAATGTTTATACTTGCCTCTTAGTAGAATGGATGCAGGGAGCTTGAGAAAAGGGCAGGGGACAATGAATTAAATAGTGTGTAGAAATTGGAAGAAAAAGGTATTTCTAGTTCAGTCTAACTCTAGGTACCTAACATTCTACTACAATACCTAGACCGCGTTAAAACTGAAACCGTGTACAACAAGTCAGCCGTTAGTCTGTATTACTCAGGGCAACTGCTTAGAACATAAGTAAACTGCAGGACCATCTCCTAATTAATTGTGGAAATAATCTATAGGAACTAAAATAAGTAAACAGCCTGAATGTATTTGCAACAAGATAAGTTTGCAACAGGGTCCTGCTCAAACAAGGTTACATATATAAAATAAATGGCATATGTGACAGAGGACCAAAGAGAAATGGAAATGAGATCCAAGAGTCTATTAAGAAACCTTTTGTTAAGGCTACAGAATAATGGTACTGTTCTATAGACTTCTCATGGTGGGGGAGTTGGGGTATTGGCATTAGTGTTTTTTTTTGTTTAGTTTTTTTTAAATGGGAACTCGCTTTGGGAGATATCACTGAAATGTCTTGCACTAAAAAAGTATCTTATAAATGGGGTTTCCCAACCAAACTAATTATTCAATTTGGTACGGAGTTTAAAGTAATCAACTCTCCACTAGAGGGGGAAAAGTTCCTCAGAGATATAGTCTAGTTGGGAACTGCTTAAAGTATTGTTATACTGAGATATTTGAGGGAGGGCGTAGTATTAGAGGGTGGTAATGAGTATAGAAATGTTCTGCAGTAGATCTTCTGTGGGAGGTCTAAATAATGGTTTTAGAGGGGTTATACCTCTTCTATTTTAGTTAATAAATTATGACACTTGGAACCAAATAACTGGGTGAGGAGAGATAATTAGAGGGTGATAACGAACATAGAGCTCTGTGAGGTCCGAGTTCCTGGGGGAGATTAAAATTTTAGTTTAGGGGGGGTTATAGTTTTATTAGTCTTTTGATAGGGTAGCTCACGCTAAATAGAAATAAATAATTTACTCGTTAAAAGGATCACTGGCTGATCGTTTGTCACTTTACATTAAGGTAATTTTTAGTAATAATTAAGTATTTATTAAACTATGTCAAAGGTTGTTTTTGGGTAACATTTTAATATTACTTATTAGAATAGAGATACTTGAATTGGTTTCAATTTATTGGAAAATTGCACAAAATTAGTTAGTTTTGTTGGGTTAAGGGATATGTGTATTAAATGGATTGCCCTTTTGATAGTATTGAGCTACCTTAATGGAAACCCAGCACTGGTGGATAGGTAAATTTTAGCTAAGAATTTCATTAAGGGTAAATTAAGGTTTTATAAAACGGCCTTGAAGGGCCTTTATGGGTTTAAATTTATAGTCATGTATTACATCAGAGCAAATATTATTTGTTTTTTGCACTGGAAAACTGCACAAAATAAGTTATTACTATGGATTAAATGTTTATCACAAATTAAGGGGGATATTATAGTAGAATCTTTGGTATAGAAATTATTTAGATTTATTTGTATATTTTGACACATTCAATGGAATGTTTAGCACAGTTGGTAAATCCCCAGGAATGATAGACAATCTTGATGTATTTTCTCTCCTACCTCAATTTGTTTGTTGTTTAAAGCTGCACTATGGTTTATAAGTGTGTTTACATGACCTTTTACACTCACAGATGAAAAGAGGATGGCAATTTGGAGAGTGGGCTATGATAGGGGTCTTTACCCGTTGGGTTTTGAACATAAGGATGCTTCTCTCCTTCATTCCCTCCTCTTCCCCTTCTGCTTATGAGTTTTGGCTTCTGGTCCTTGTGGCTCTTCAAGTCTTCACGTAGAATTTGCTTTATTAGTATTTGTTATTTATTAGTATTTGTTAATTATTTTTATCATGTGATATAGATAAGAAGGGCTTTACTTTGGGCTGCTGTTGAGGATGAATAGAAAGATCACCGGCAAGTCTGACGGGAGACCTCTGCCAAGGTCTCGAACTGAGGTAGTTCGACGAAACTTAGATTTATCTGCCACTTCTAGAGGTGGTATAGTGAGAAGTGGGGCCTTTCTAAGTAGGTAGATCCTTTAAGAAGATGATTGTATCACATCAATTTTTTATTTTTATGGATGAATGGGTGCGAATGTGTTGGTTTTTTTTTGTTATTTGGGAGGTTCTGAGACATGGGGTGGGAGGTGCTGATGGAGGTAGTTTAGATGGCCCTAAGAGTCGTGGTGAGTTTGGTTCACTATGACTCTCAGGGTTTAAACACAATGGGTAAAAGAAGTATAGCTTTTAAAAACTTGTTTAGGGGTAAACCGGACGTTATGTTTGCAAGAAACTCACTGGCTGACTAATAAAATTCCCTTTTTTGGTAATAGATATTATTCCAATCCTTATAATGCTACTTACTCGAAGTAAATCGAGAGGGGTATCAATAATATTTAATAAAACATTAGATATTGTCATAAATGATAAAGGACGATATTTACTATGGGCAGGTTTGATTAATTCCCAGAAATTTACAATCTTAAATATGTATGTCCCTAACAAAGGGCAAATTAAATTTATTACTCAGACAGTGAAAGTAATGAAAACATTTTTTAGAGTGACCTTAGTCGTCTGTGGAGATTTTAATGTGCCTTTGGATCCATCTGTAGATAGAAACTTTATGGGAGAGAGAAAATCGGATCCTCATCTAGTTCAAAATTCTAAAAAGTTTAATAAAGTATTATTAAAATATATTTATTTTTGATACATGGAGAATTTTCCACCCTTTAGAGAGGGACTACTCATTTTTTTTCACATAGATGTAAAATGTATAGTAGATTGGATTATATTTTTGTGGATGGGCAGGGCATCTCAAAGATTAAACATTCAGAAATAGGGGTGATCACTTGGTCTGATCATGGTCTGGTTGGAGTAAGTTTGGATATTGACCCTCCCGTTAAGAACAAGAGATCATGGAGGATGAATACATAATTATTAAAAGATCAGGAAATACTTAAAAACTTAAAAAATGAAACGGCTGCTTTCTTTTTAAGAAATGATGGAACCGTAAATTACAAATAAAAAGAATTCAGCAACTATTGGTGGATAAATCTTTATGGGCTGCCCAACAAAGATCATGTCATGGCCAAAATAGAGCAGGGAAATTGATGGCTAGTAAGTTGAAACAAAAATTAAACAATAATGGAATAAACAAGTTATTATGTAATAAACTGTTTGTTAAACCTGATGATATTGCCGCATGTTTTGAGAAATATTACCATTATATTTATAATTTGAATTCCTCTAATATAGATGTTAGTGGGGAAAAAAAGGAGAATTGCGGAATTTTTAGATAAGATCTATCTTCCCAGGGTTTCTCAAACAGAGCTGGTAAAATTAAATGATGATATAACGGAAGTTAAATGGACAATCTCTAAATTGAGATTTGGCTCAGCTCCTGGATCTGATGGCCTAGTTAATCAATTTTATTCACTTTGTCAAGAGGAGATCTCCAGCTATCTGTGTCAAATTTTAAACAAGATTAAGAAGGCTGGTCGAGCACACCCAGAAATGTTAGAAGCTCAAATAATAACAATTCCCAAAACAAACAATCCAACCCCTGAGTGTAGGGACTTTAGACCTATTTCCCTGCTAAATGTGGATATTAAGATTTATGCTAACGTTTTAGCGGAAAGATTGAATAAACATATCCACAATCTGATCAATTCTGATCAAACAGGTTTTATCCAGGGGAGACAGGGCTCAGATAACATTAGGAAACTTTAAAATGTAATCTCAGTGGTTAAAAATAAAAAAAAAAACAACTGCAGTATTCGTGGGACTGGATGCTGAGAAAACATTTGACAGGGTGGATTGGGACTTTGTTCCACACCCTGTCAAAATATGGCTTAGGTGACTTTGCCTCTAAGCTGCTCTATATACATCTCCAACTGCGTGTGTAACGGGTCAAAACTTTCGGTCTGAAAGGTTTGTCATTTCAAATGGTACTAGGCAAGGTTGCCCATTGTCTCCACTAATTTTTGCTCTGATTATTGAACCACTGGCGTGTGCGATAAGGGAATCTCTTGATATAACAGGAATTGTAGGAAATCGAAAATCCCATGTAATCTCTCTTTATGCTGATGATGTAATAATAACAATAGAAAATCCAGAAAAATCAGAAGCGATGTGCCTTAATATGGGGCAGTCTGAGAAAAACTTTCTTAGCCAACTATATCAGTTTAATTGGCAATATTCAATAATTCATTTAGGAATTAAATTATTTGCTGAAATGAAAAAAAAACTATATCAGTTAACTTCCAATCAGTTTATTTTTAGATAATGCAAGTGCTATCTACATGGAAAAATCTTAAGATTTCCTGGTCAGGTAGAATAGCAGCGATTAAGATGACTATATTACCTAAGATCACCTATATTATGCGATGCGTACCCTGTCACTGTCCCATTTATTTGTTGAATAATTTACAACGGGCGATAGATGTATTCATCCATCAGAATAAAAGAATGCGAATTAAGATACCAATATTTTAACACTGCCACCACCAAGACAATTTATAATTGGGGTGCCTCTGTCCCCCAGGTAAATCAATAATAAAATCCCACCAAATATTACTTAGCACAATATCTATGTAATTTCAAAACACTAATTAGTCACTTAAGGTAACGTGATTCTTAACCAGACAAAGGCAGAACTTAATAAATGAAAACAGTCACAAAAATATATGATAAACAAATTATTTACACCAACAACAGATAAAAATAAAAAGGATACAATAACAGAAGTCCTAATTACTTGTAACGGATCGCCTGGCACCCCGACTGGGTACCTCCGTTGAAGGATGCTCCTAGCGCTTCCAGAGGACTCCAAGCACTGCAGCAGACACCACAACCACCGAATTGTAGGAGTATATGAGTGCTCTCAAGCATATGAATGCTGTAGACAGTTGAATAGGAACCATACGAATAGGTTTACTCTCCTAGCAGTCAAACTGGAACAGCATACAATAAATCCTTCCCCCAATAATGAGACGACACTTCACTTTGAGGGTTAAAACAGGAACTCTCTGTACTGTCACATACAGTCTCTTTTATTCCCAATCCACAAACATAGTACAGCCCACAGGGCGTTACAAAACACCAATCACATCACAGTTACATCCCACATATTCCCTCCCCTTATCCTGAGAGGAAACTCAATTATACATACAGTTAAAACATACTTTCTACCCAACTTTCATAACTCCAAAACCATACATCACATTCACATAAAATTACATATTCACAATCAATCCATTCAGGGGAACAACATATTCAAAAATGGCACAAATCAGACAAGGGGTTCAAAAGTTAGTAAAAAGTCCTTTGTGACTAAATGAAGCATGGCTTTCTGGCCCAAACCAGTTTCAGAGTCTTCTATCCTGGAGAGTAATTCAATTATCTCCCAGGATAGACACAAGACTCCATTAAGCACATGGTTGCAAAAAGACACAAAACACTTTAAAATACATAAAGTCACATTTACACATAACACACAGACATTTCACATATCCCCAGATAGCTGGGATCTGAGTGCACATTATTAGATGAATGGCACTCAGATCACACAAATAAGCCTTTCTGCAGGGGAAATAAACGGTTTAACCTGCAGGGCCATAGTCCAAAGGGAGCAGGCGAGCAACCAGGCTTCTCCAGTTCACAGTGGCGAGGTTGGTTTCGCCACACTTCTCCCCTTTACCAACTAGACTAACAGGGTATCTGACCTCCTGCCGGTCAGTGCCCTGGTTAGTCCAGCAACCCACCCACAAAACAGAAACAGCAGTACAGCCCACCCACAATAACTGGTTACTACACCTGGGTAGAGGAGAACTTTGTCCATGTCCAGGTGCCTCACCACGACTGTGTGGGCAACTGTTAGGCTGCCTTGGTGGGTTGCTGAGTGGGCAGAGACCAGCGGTACTCTGCCCTGATGCCAGTGCTACCACGGAAGTAGCCTGGTGGGAGCCTGGTTGTGGGAGGGAGAGACCGACTGTCTCCCCTCTGGATACACTGCTCTGTGGCTGGGGAACAGGACCAACTGTCCCTACCCCTTGTGCTGTAAGTGCAGAGACTACAGTCCCATCTGCACTGTTGGGGGGTGTAACATCTCCCCTTGCTGGGTTAGGCTGCCGCTGGAGAGAGGGTGTAACAAGCTCCTCTCTCTGAACTGTAAACTGCCGCTGGGGAGAGGGGGTATCAGGCTCCTCTCCCTGACACTCTCTCTGCTGGTGGAGAGGGGGACCAGCTGTCTCCCCTTTCATTATTTTGTCCTGTGGTTGGGGTGCGAGACTGACGGTCTCTGCTCCCTGCAGGACACTCTGCCGCTGGGGAGGAAGGACGGCACCTTCAGCTCCCTGGGGTACACACTGCTGCTGGGGAGGAAGGACTGCACCTTCAGCTCCCTGGGATACACACTGCCGCTGGGGAGGAAGGACGGCACCTTCAGCTCCCTGGGGTACACACTGCCGCTGGGGAGGAAGGACGGCACCTTCAGCTCCCTGGGATACACACTGCCGCTGGGGAGGAAGGACGGCACCTTCAGCTCCCTGGGGTACACACTGCCGCTGGGGAGGAAGGACGGCACCTTCAGCTCCCTGGGGTACACACTGCCGCTGGGGAGGAAGGACGGCACCTTCAGCTCCCTGGGATACACACTGCCGCTGGGGAGGAAGGATTGCACCTTCAGCTCCCTGGGGTACACACTGCCGCTGGGGAGGAAGGACTGCACCTTCAGCTCCCTGGGGTACACACTGCCGCTGGGGAGGAAGGACTGCACCTTCAGCTCCCTGGGATACATACTGCCGCTGGAGATCTGGGCCGACCGCCCAGCATCCCTGTAGGGCCGGTAGAGAGACCGCCGTCCCATCTCCACCTGCCATCTGTGGGTCTTCCCAGGACCAGTCTGTGAGGTCCCTCAACATTTGCGAGTAAGGACCACCTGCTTCCGCACCTGGCAACTCCGGCTGCTGCTGGGGATCTGGGCTGGTCCCATCTCCACCTGCCTGTTGTGGTTCCTCACAGGACCAGTCTATGAGGACCCCTACTTCGGGTTCCTGCGGCCGCCTCAGGGGGAGACGGCTAGCCTCCTCGGATGCAGCCTCTACTCGGCTGCTGTAACACTCCTTCCGCTGAGCATACTCTCTCTCTTTCGCCAGCCGGAATTCTCGGGCCAGCCTTGTGTTTTGCTCGGCCGTGACCTGGTTCCAGATCACCCGGCGTACCTCCATGGGTAAATCATCCCCATACTGGGCCACTCGCTGCCTCACCTCGGCCATCCAATCATTGCCAGAGCCTTCCATACTTGTCTGCTCCAAGTCGCTGGATACCTCTGCTCCCAGGGGCGCTGCACGTGTGCTAGCGTTGCCCTCAATTTGTAACTCCACGAACTGTGTCTCTGAGCTGCTTTACCTCGCACTAGGACGCCATCCCACCGCTTGCCACCAATGTAACGGATCGCCTGGCACCCCGACTGGGTACCTCCGTTGAAGGATGCTCCTAGCGCTTCCAGAGGACTCCAAGCACTGCAGCAGACACCACAACCACCGAATTGTAGGAGCATATGAGTGCTCTCAAGCATATGAATGCTGTAGACAGTTGAATAGGAACCATACGAATAGGTTTACTCTCCTAGCAGTCAAACTGGAACAGCATACAATAAATCCTTCCCCCAATAATGAGACGACACTTCACTTTGAGGGTTAAGCAGGAACTCTCTGTACTGTCACATACAGTCTCTTTTATTCCCAATCCACAAACATAGTACAGCCCACAGGGCGTTACAAAACCACCAATCACATCACAGTTACATCCCACATATTCCCTCCCCTTATCCTGAGAGGAAACTCAATTATACATACAGTTAAAACATACTTTCTACCCAACTTTCATAACTCCAAAACCATACATCACATTCACATAAAATTACATATTCACAATCAATCCATTCAGGGGAACAACATATTCAAAAATGGCACAAATCAGACAAGGGGTTCAAAAGTTAGTAAAAAGTCCTTTGTGACTAAATGAAGCATGGCTTTCTGGCCCAAACCAGTTTCAGAGTCTTCTATCCTGGAGATAAGTAATTCAATTATCTCCCAGGACAGACACAAGACTCCATTAAGCACATGGTTGCAAAAAGACACAAAACACTTTAAAATACATAAAGTCACATTTACACATAACACACAGACATTTCACATATCCCCAGATAGCTGGGATCTGAGTGCACATTATTAGATGAATGGCACTCAGATCACACAAATAAGCCTTTCTGCAGGGGAAATAAACGGTTTAACCTGCAGGGCCATAGTCCAAAGGGAGCAGGCGAGCAACCAGGCTTCTCCAGTTCACAGTGGCGAGGTTGGTTTCGCCACATTACTCATTTAGGTTTTCAAAGTAAAACTTCTGCCTAGGTGGTCTCTGGCAAGGAAGGATGATGGTGACTCACTCAAAATTAGATCTTGGCCCCAAGCAAGTACACCAACCCCCCTCCAAATCATTGGATATATGGATTATTAAGTCTTGCCTAGGGGTGGAGTTAAGGCGTATCTATAGAAATAATAAGTGACCACCTCCTTTGTTCCAGACCAACATCAATCCAAATGGAAACATTTGGCTCTATCTTCTCTTATGTACCTGCCACAGAATTAATAATTGCATCTACGAATTTGTTATTATTTTCCCATTCCATAGACACGTCGCACTAACCACCCGCGATCCAATAGGATGGACATCACAATTCCTTCCCCTATCATCAAGTCAGGCCACTCATGTTTGGGCTGGTTTAGAAGGTGGCACTAGTCACATTCCAAATATAATAAAAACGAGGCTTAATTATTATTCTGTGGGGTAAATATAAATGTTTCTCTTTGAATATAATACTGGAACAAGGCTAATGGCCATTAGCATATCAAAAGAGATTGCCTCATCAATTACAAGGTACATGCCAAATGGATGTAGAGACATTAAGACTTTTTCCAAGTTTAGAACCTCACACCTTGCAGAGCCTTGATTAATTCACATCCATATGGTAAAATTCTTTTCACATCCCTATGTCATTCAAACTACCCCTTCTGTCATCTGACCTTGGTGGGTGGGTCCCAGATTCAAAAGATCTAACCTCTTTTGACCTCCATACAATCAAATTAACCCCTTTTGACATTAACAATACCATCTCTGCCAAGCCGGCAGGTCCTTAATTCACTACACAAATTACATTAAAAGACAATATTCCATAGTGCAATAATAAATTATGCACCCTTGCCGTAACAACATCCTAGATTGCAGAATTCCTTAATGGATAAATTGTATTTAGTTGCATCTCTTTCCTGAGAATAATGACTTCAGTTTCACAGTAAAGGACAAATCTGTGCTAAAAATATAGAATATAGTCGGACATAGTACATGTATTGTAAGTAGTATGTAGTAATTAACCCCTTAACTCGGGAGGGCGTACTATTACGCCCTGCAGGAGCCGGCTCTAAACGCCGGCGGGCGTAATAGTATGCCCTCGCTATAATGATCGCCCGCTGCAGATCGCGGTCGGGGGGGATGCCTGGCCCCCCAGGCAACCCCCTTGTGGCCGGTGACCGCGATCTGCAGTCTCTGATCGCAGTGACAGGCTGTCACTGCGATCAGTATTTTCCGTGTGTTCAGCTGACACACATGGCCGGCGGCTTTCTGCTATGCAGATCGCGGTCGGGGGACTTACCTGGCCCCCCAGGCAGTCCCCCTGGGGTCAGTGACCGTGATCTGCTAAGTCTGACACATGTAACAGGCGCAATGATCCCCCTGCAGATTGGTAGGGGGGAGTGCTTGTACCACCCAGGCACTCCCCCCTGTGGTCAATTACCCAATCTGCAGGAGGTGATCACAGTGACAGGCAGTCACTGTGATCACTGATCCTGTGTGTCAGCCAGTGATGTGAAATCACTGGCTGACACTGTCTCTGCCCCCTCTCCTGTAATAAAAATAAAATATTAGTTAAAAAAAAAATTACAGTTACAAATAAAATATACTTAGATCATATATATTATATATATATGTGATCTAAGTATATATATATATACACACACACACACACACATTTACACATACACAAAGTGTATTTTAATATTAATATATATAATTATTTATATATATATTACTATCGAATTACACGTAGACTGATACTGATTAAATATATATATATAATTATTGTTATATATATATATTTATATATAATATAAAAAAATTTAAATACGTAAAAAAAAAAATAAAAAAAATAATTAAAAATAAATAATTAAAAAATATATAGATGTTTGTTATTTCGTTCTAATTGTATTGTGATATTAATATATATATATATATATATTTATCTCAAAATACACGTAGAACGAAATAATATATATATCTATATACATAAATATATACGTATATATCACTATATATATACCTATATATAAATAAAAATATTAAAAAAATAAATATATATATATATACGTATATATACACATATGTATATATATATATTAATTCTACACATATATTTATGTAATATTTTTTACATAATTAGGTATCCTAATTAATTACAATTAGCGGGACCTGCCTGACAACCCATGCCGAAAGTATAGGGAATTTAATTTGCTAGCACTATATTTAACCCTATAACTTTCCAAGACACCATAAAACCTGTAAATGGGGGGTACTGTTTTACTCAGGAGACTTCGCCGAACACAAATATTTGTGTTTCAAAACAGTAAAGTCTCCCGAGTACAACAGTACCCCTCATGTACAGGTTTTATGGTGTTTTCAAAAGTTACAGCGTCAAATATAAGGCTTGTGTTTCATTTTTTTCACATTAAAATTCGCCAGATTGCTTACATTGCCTTTGTGACCCTATGGTAGCCCAAGAATGAAAATTACCCCTATGATGGCATACCATCTGCAATAGTAGACAACCCAAGGTATTGCAAACAGGGTATGTCCAGTCTTTTTTAGTAGCCACTTAGTCACAAACACTGGCCAAAATTGGCGTTTTTTTGCATTTTTCACACAAACAAATACTAACGCCAACTTTGGCCAGTGTTTGTGACCAAATGGCTACTAAAAAAGACTGGACATACCTCATTTGCAATACCTTGGGTTGTCTACTATTGCAAATGGTATGCCATTATGGGTGTAAATTTAATTCCTGGCTACTATAAAGTCCCAAAGGCAACGTAACCAATCTGGCGAATTTCAATTTCAAATGTAACGTGCTATATTTGACCCTGTAACTTCCCAAAATGCCATAAAACCTGTACATAGGAGGTACTGTTTTACATGTGAGACTTTGCTGAATACAAATATGTGTATTTTATTTCAGTAAAAGCAAACAGTATTATGACATTGACAGTTAAAATGTCATGTAGAACTAAAAAAAAATCAAAATAAATCTTATTTTCTCCCATTTTTTTCATATTAAATTATGTTTCATAGCTAAATATTTGATATTAAATGAAAGCCCTGTTTCCCCTGAATAAAATGATATATAATAAGGGTGGGTGCATTTACTATGAAAGAGGTGAATTACGGTTGGACAGACATGTAGCGCAAATGCCAGGTTTTGTTTACATTTTGTTTTGTTCACAACGTGTACATTTGGCTCCGTCCTTAAGGGGTTAAGGGACTCTTTCCCCTTGTGTTTTTGTTTTCATTCTCACTCCTTGTGATGTCATGCATTATGATTATAATTATATAATTAATTATGCAAATTATCATGGCCTAGTATGTTTTTACAAAGGCAACCTTGCTTATCATTTTATTTGCCAATACTGCCTGCACAACTACAGGTTAACCCCTTAAGGACCAAACTTCTGGAATAAAAGGAAATCATGACATGTCACACAGGGGTTAAAGGATCACTATAGGGTCGGGAACACAAACATGTATTCCTGACCCTATAGTGTTAAAACCACCATCTAGCCCCCCTGGGCCCCTCATGCCTTCTTAAATATAGCAAATTCTTACTGTATTCAAGCCAGAAGCTGTAGATCTGCATGCTGTTTGCCTCAGCAAAAAAAAAAAAAAGCAGTCTGCTGACATCATCAGAAGTGGTAGCCTGGTGGTTTTCTTATCCACTTATATTAAACAAATATTATCTTTACTATCAATTTAAAAGAAAATTAAGCATCACATGGGAAAAAAAATAAGTGTAAAATAAATAAGTTATAGGTGATTTTCAATGTTTTGTTCAATGGTGTAATTTCCAGAGAAATGACAGTTCCTCTTTCTATCTTATATGTTTTGTATCATTGTTTCCTGAATATAGCATTAAATACAGATCTGAGTAAATGTTTAACTTAAGAAAAAGTTCACAAAATAGGAACTATAGAAAACACTGAACATTAAAAAATAAGACACATTGTAACAAATATATCCCTATCCAATACTAGCAGAATGGATTAATTACTGATCCTTACAATATGATATGTTCTTTTTATAGGTTTTTAAATAATCTCCCCGTATACCCCCCTCCCCCCTTCTCCCATTGAGAACTTGCCTGTTGCATTTTACTTGATCCCAGGAGCTGAAATTCAGAATTTTGCTTGATAAGCCACCTCTAATCACTTGTTATTTCCAAAAACACTTTGACTCTGGAAAATACAGTCTGGATTTTCGTTTCATTTTATTCCTTGTGCGTACTTGTACTGTGGTTTTAAACAAATCGGTGACAGGGTCCTTATCAAGACTACCCTCTAATGTGAACTGAACAAGAATACTTATGTTTGTAACCCCTGCTGTCTATCAGCAAGTTAGTGTTGCAAGTGGCTTTACACAAAGTATGTTGCTGATGGCTGAAAAGGTTTCTCTTTAGCATTCACCATAGTGCCTTCTGTCACTGCCTGTATATGACATTCCCAAATATATATTTCATCCATATTGTAACATACGCTTTTTTTGCTATTACCTTTGCTGTGAGCAAGCAGCAGCACTGCTACAGAGGACAGGGTGGGTACAGAACAGAGCAGGGAGTGTGTGATCTACTCATCTGGTTGGTGCAGACCAGAGTAATTGCTCCCACATGGTCTGGCACTCACTAACTAGTCAGAGTGCAGCCTTCGGCATTCCATTATTGCTCTCTGACTGAGCTCCAGAATCGAGAGGGAGAGATTACTGTGATCTACACCTGCAGGAGGTGCAGACCACATACTTGCACACCAGATGACGCATCCCAACAGAATGCTATGTAGGAGGGAGGCAAGTTTATACACCGTACACTTAACACACAGACCGCAAATATCACACAGCCTGTGCCCACCACACACTTGAAAGGGTGCAGAGGGTGAGACACTCAGGATTATTCAATATACTCCATTTTTACAACTTAACTCTGAATGGAAAATGGAGGGAAAATGTTTTGACTATAATTGGAGACATTCTTAAAATTTGCTTTTTTTTTTATTTGGATACCATTTGCTAATACCTATAGCTTAAATGTAGTTGTTCTGTTGATTATATTATGACCCTGCAGGCTTTTTGTGTTAAACACTGCCTTTTCAAAGAATGTTTACATTGTTGCGTCACCTTCAGGGACAGTCACTCAGAGGGCCACTAGAGGTTATTTCTGGGTCAGTGTCTCTACGCTCTGCATAGAGGTGCTGAACATTCCTCACAGAAATGTATTTATTCAATGCATCTCTATGAGGAGATGCTCATTGGGCAGGGCGGTGTTTGGCTCTGCCCCCGCTCTGTCTCCTTGGTAGAGATCATCAGAATTGACTATTTCAGCCAATCCAATGCTTAGGAAAGCCCATAGGAAAGCATTGTATTAGCTGAGATAATAAATTCTGATGTCATCCAAGGAGACTGATCAGGGGTGGGGCCAGCACTGGCACACCTGCTTGGCGCTGGATTAAAGGTACGTTGTAACAATTTCTTTTAAGGTGGGCCAGGGGGCTAAACTGCATTTTTAACATTACAGGGTCAGGAATACATGGTTGTATTCCTGATATTATAGTGCATCTTTAAGCTTTTCACTTCCATTCCAGGGGGGACACTGATCAAACCAATCCGTGTTCTATCTCTAGAAATGCTGGAAAAGTGCATTGCTGATGCGGGACAAATTTGCTGACGGGGAGAAGAGAGAGAGTCTGATCATTATGATCATGCAAAGCAGGCTCTGGTGTCGGGTTTCTCTCTCTCCCTTTTTTTGTCCTTAGTGGACTGTTCAGAGACCAAGATGGGTGAGTATGAGTAAGGTCGAGAAGGCTAAAGAAACTCCCCTAGCTGTGAGTTGTGCCACGCAATTCAATCTGACCAAGTTTATAGTAAATTTACCAAAGCTTCTCTTACTTTACTTTGGTTTGTATATTTGTTTTAAAGTGTTTGCTTGCTGGTTTAAGAAAAACAATTGTCATGTGATGCATGTCCTTTTAATGTATTAAAGAAAAGGAACACACACTGCTTGTATCACCATGGACTCAAAGAGCTGAGACCTCATAATTCTGCTCAGAGGTACAGCTAGGATCACTGTACACATTTTGTTATGAGGAGCTAATTCATTTCAATGTATGTTTTGGGAGAGCGTTCATGTTACTTGCTTCCTTGTGTATTCCATCTGACACATTTAATAAATCCGTTGGATGTTACAATGTATTTACATGTTAATCCATTGAATTTCATTAGGCTGGTGAACTCGTTCCATTCTCAACCTCTCACATGTACATGTATTTCAACTATTTTCAATGAACACTTTCTGCTTACAGGCATATTCACATAATTTTCAGATTAGAAATCATCAGGTAAATACAGCCATTTGGATAAAACTATTGTGCTTTATTACAATTTTATTTTTTTTGCTAGGGAATGTAAATATCCACATTTAGGTTCACATTTTTTTTTATTATTTCTCCCTTTGCAAAGAAACAAAATAATAAATTATTGAAAACTAAACATTTATAAACATTCATACCTGAAAAATTCCATTTGTTTAAATTTGCATCTGAGCCAGGCTCAATATTATACATAATTTTTTTTAAAGTTACTTTTTCTTGGTCAGCACACCATTGGTTGGTTTGTGCATATGTACTCGAAGACAAGTGGAAGTACCAACACTCTAAAGGAATGACTGTATTTGTTCTTCAGTGTTCTCATGAATGTAAGTGTTTAAACCTAGTCTGGCCAAAACAAATTCTCCTAAAACGTCAAGGCACTTCCACCAGAGTCACTCTTGCCTTTGAGTACATGCTATTTACTGTTGTAAAAATACAACTACTATGTTCAACCTTTGCATGCCAGAGGGACGTGCAAGCATGCTGCACATTTCTAAGACACTCAAAGGGATAATATGCAATTTAAAAATGTTCTCCAGCTATTTTTGGAAAAGGAAACAAAACAAAAAAAGTTCCTAAAGTTGATCACTAGCTGCCAATAGGCATGGCAATTAAGGGCCATTAGCAGAAGATAGGATTTACAGTCCATATTAAAATAAGCCTGAGTATAGCTTTCAAGTGAAGATCTTGGTAGCGTTAAACTACCTGCCAATGATCATACCCTCTTTTTTTCATTTGTTTTAAAATAAATAAAAAGAAACAATAAAAATGATAAATATAAATACAAAACACACACACAAACAAAAAAAAAGAACCAAAACTAAGACTCATTGGTGTTCTCCGATAAGGACTGAAGAAGGTTCTTGTATATTACAGAGTTCATAAACCGTGGGTAGGAGTCTCTGTGCATTAAGGTGTAAATTTGCAGTTGGGCATCATCAAAAGTGTGTTGTGTAGGTTCAAGCATATTTCTGTTAATAACTTCCCTCACTCTGGAGTCCAGGCTGACCTGCAAATTAAGCACAAATATAAAGAGTAATGCATATTGTTCATGCAACCTTTCCACTACCACCACACTATACACAGAAAATGTACCACTAACCGAGACCACGTGCTGTGAGCAAGACAATGCTGGTGCATGCTGAGCTATGATAATAAAGGTTCTCTAGGTACTCATAAAAATATAATTAAAGGCAGGCAGTCCGCGTGATTGGCAGCTTTTGTCCCTGCACCTATAATCTCAAATGTTATTAATGATGTTATGATGCATTGTTCAAGTCTATTATACCTGCACGGAAAGGTCACACTGAAAAATAATGATTTTCTTGCACACCAGGCTTTGAGAATGTCCCCCTATGGGATCTCAGTTGGCAATACTTTTAAATGTCTTCCAGTTCATACAGATACATATTTCTGTTTCCCTAACATCTCCACAAAGTAATTGTGTGAATAATTCAATTCATTGTTACTCCTGAAATAAAGTGCTCATTAGAAAGTGTTATCCAGGTCTCCAAAGATCTTGCAGAGTCGATCCCGTAAGGTATTATTGAGAGGTGTCAAGTTTGATTCTCTCGCATGTCAAAAAAGATGTAACTTGTTTACCCATTGTGAGAACAAAACAAAATTGTTAGGTATTAAAATAGTTTTATATGTCTACTGGGGTTTATTTTATGTAATAGTCTGGATCTAGGCTTATTCTTCTTCTGTTGGCATAACCAAATAATGAGAACATCCCTAAAACATCATCTTTCAGCAAAAATCTGTCTGAACCAGACGTTGTGTATCATTAGCCTTCATTGCGTTTGCTGCATCATAAGACTTTTTGGTACAGAACCCATATTGCACTGAGAAAAGTTGTAACAAAATTATGGTGTGTTCATTGTTGGATATTCTCACAGGCTAATGCCTGAATACTGAAGAATGATGGCTAAGTTATAAACATTTACAGGAACGGCTTAATTGCAAGGTAATATGGGCAGCTGTTCTAGAACCCTTCAGGGACTACAGGCCTACACTTCGGGACTCTACTACCACAATTTTTTCCTTATTTATGTTAAGCATGTGTCAGACTGTTGTACGAGAAATAAGACATAACAGAGTTAGTTACTATAATAAAGGAATGAAATGCTTTTCTTACTTCTCAGCAAGTGTAAAGTCAAAACAATGAAACTACAAAGCACATCCTGAACTGCATGAAACAGTATAAACTTTGATACATCCTGTTAATGGAATATTTTGACAATATATAAAATATTTTTAATAATAAGAAGACGTTCGGGGGTAATGATGCAGTTTCACCCATTCTGCAGTGGATGCCAACTAACCATGCTGTACTCACCTACTTACCTGCACTGCTAAACACCAGCATCCAACAGCAAGTGGCAGTTGGCTGGGCTCTCTCCATAATATGTGATTTGTGTTAATGAAATAAATTACCTCTTTGGGAGACAAAATAGAAATGTAGTCCTCGTATATTAGTCGTGCTTTTTCTTCTATCACATTTTTATTGGCTTCATTTTTAAGATCTTCGCAGGCCATCCAGAAAAGCATGTTCTCCTCACTGAATTCTGTTCGTAGGAATTCACGAAATGCGTTCCTTCCAGCGGGCGTATTCATGAGCTTGTCAAACGATTGTCCCCATGAGTATACATCTTCAAGTGTAGGGGTCGGACTGTAATGATAAAATGAAGGAGATCTTTATCAAATCTTTTAGAGATTATTAACGTCTACTATCTAATTGTCATGTTGTGGAAATCACTGTAGATAATAAGCACTTTTTATATCAAAGATCTGACAGAGTAGAGAATAAGTTAGGTGAAAACATTTTAAGGAATATGATTGGTGTTTCCACTCAATATTTTGAGAAATCTAAGAAAAGGAAGCATGTTAAGTGGAAGTAGATGTTTTTTTTTCAACGTCAACGCAATTAGTTTATTTCCGTTTTTAAAGATTTGGGCATTCAGCTGTGACTGTGTGTGTGTGTCTCACACAAATCTATCTATCTATCTATCTATCTATCATCTATCTATCATCTATCTATCTATCATTTGGTAATTGTCTAATGCAGTGATAGTAATAATGTTAGAGGTACCACAATCAATCGAAGTAAAATATTTTTATTTATTTATACTACAATTTCTACAAACCCCATAATAACTAGGAAATATGAGAGGTTTTGGCTCCTAACAAGCATTAATCATGCATGGTAAATTAGATTTTATTGCAATAGACTGGTCGTCTTTTACATTATTACCATTACTGCTACAGCAGGGAATGCTAGAAGAATGCTTGGTTGTATAGGGAGAGGTATTAGCAGTAGAAAGAGGAAAGTGCTCATGCCATTGTACAGAACACTGGTGAGACCTCACTTGGAGTATTGTACGCAGTACTGGACCGTATCTCCAGAAGGATATTGATACCTTAGAGAGCGTTTAGAGAAGGGCTACTAAACTGGTTCATGGATTGCAGGATAAATCTTACATGGAAAGTTTAAAGGAACTTAACATGTATAGCTTGGAGGCAAGACAAGACAGGGGGGAAATATGATAGAAACATTTAAATACATAAAGGGAATCAACACAGTAAAGGAGGAGACTATATTTAAAAGAAGAAAAACTACCACAATAAGAGGACATAGTCTTAAATTAGAGGGACAAAGGTTTAAAAATAATATCAGGAAGTATTACTTTACTGAGAGGGTAGTGGATGCACGGAATAGCCTTCCAGCTGAAGGGGTAGAGGTTAACATAGTAAAGGAGTTTAAGCATGCGTGGGATAGGCATAAGGCTATCCTAGCTATAAGATAAGGCCAGGGACTAATGAAAGTATTTAGAAAATTGGGCAGACTAGATGGGCCGAATGGTTCTTATCTGCCGTTACATTCTATGTTTCTAAATGGCCGTTGTCTCCAGACCAGACATCCATTCATGCAGAGAAATTAGTTACTTCATGTTCCTGTGTGTTGTTTTTCTACTTACCTCCATACAGCAATGAGAGAGCCTTAAGCTCAATCCCAATGGACAATTTAAATACAGCCTGTATAGGTTTTTATTTAAAATGAATATTCTCTCACTGTAGGAGGAATGAATAAAGACTGCAATGGCAACTGCTTTCTTTCAACTGTTCGAGCCACTAGAGATGGGCTGAGACAGCAGTGTAAACACATCTTTTTATGGCTGCCCAGCCTGCAAGACAGTCTCTTAAAGCAACCCTTTCAGGTGAAATAGGAGGGAGGGAGGTCAATAATTATAATATTATATGTTAAAGTATGTTGATTCTATGTGTCATGAATAAATTAGACTAGGGACACCAAATGCAGGACATGATAAAGCTATACATGTGGCTAAATTCCCACATCTGTTACCTGACATAAGAGTATTAATAAGGCTTCGGTGATGTTTGAGTTTGTGTAATATAGATGTCTACAATTCAATTTTCCATTGGCTAATATATATGTAAAATATAAATGTGAACTCCAATGGTACAGTTTAACTTTAATAATTACCTTTCTTCCCAGTTTGGTATGCCATCACCTCTGATTTCATTAGACGCCCTCCGTCTTTCATCTTCTGGATTTCTAACAGTGAGGCTAAAACAACAAGAACTACATTAGAGCCTTAACAAGAGTATACACAAAATATACTCCAGTGCTAGAAAGGGCACACAAAAACTTGCAGCTATAACTTATTATAGTGCTTTTAGAACTCTCATCATTAAATGAATTGTCAAGCAATGTAACCTATCAGAGTCTCCAAGGTTATTAAATAAATATGGAATGACCAGTTTACAGTGTGTTTCCAATAAGTGAGCTAAATATTGCCCTAAAATCCCATCGTTTTACTTTGGACATCGGCGACCTCCAACAAGTGTGCGCCAACAATGCCTCTACACTCAAACAATCAAACTTTTTATTTAAAAGTTGCAATCTTTTCTTATGTAACCAATTATATTTGAAATCTAGTTTATGGTTGTAACATATTAATTTTCCATATATTATATAGGGTAAAGAATATAAATTTTGGAAAGTGATTCACATGCATAGAAGTGATAAAGGGTAATTCATTATGTGATATTACATTTTAATTCTGACTTTTGCTTTGTCAATAAAAGTCAATGTTGCAATCTTTAGCACTTTAATACATGAGTGTATTCTTGTAGATCTGTGCTGTTTGTTGCTGGTCAGATTGAGACAACTTTACATCACAACAATGGCTCCCGAAGTGAGAAAGCTTCATTTTTATATGAACCTTATACTTTGTGTATCATTGTTCCGGAGGCTGTAAAGCATTATGGAGCATGTTGTATGACAGCTATCCCCAACTCTAAAACTCACACTATAAACAATACATATGTAGATCTTCAACTATATGACTTACTTCATTTAGACTATAAAGTCAACAAAATATTTCCTGAATAATCCTGAATATTTCCTTGATAATTCCTGAATATTTCCTGGATAATTCCTGAATATTTCCTGAATATTTCTTTGACGTCACTCCAGTCTACAATCCCTAACACGTGTGTTTGGTCATATGGGATGGTGGGAAGTAGAATATTTACATAAATAAAATTATCACTATAATATGTATGTGATATCAGATGCCCCAATTTAGATAAATGTTAAATACTGCACCACATTTAAAACTTTACCCCAGAATTACTCTGTTCACCCCTAGGTAGCTATGATCACAATCACTTCTTGTACAACACATTTCAGTATACTTATAGATTAATAGCAGATAGAAATATATATATATATGTGTGTGTGTAAAATACACAATCTTTTTTATTTCTGCAATATTAAAACAGGCAAGAAGATTTTTAGTTATTGTCCCTCAGCTGTCTATAACACTATTGTTAGTTATCAATAGGACTAGAAAATTAATCAGTTGATCATAACGATTGAATTATTGATAAAAGCACAGCCAAAACCCTGGACACAGGTAAAACACAGCATATAATTCCAAGCCTGTGACACCACGTTTCCATGTCTGCTAAAGGGCACCCTATTACAATTCCCCTTGTACGTTAGTAGCATCCATATAATAACTGCCAATATCACAAACAGATACACTGATACACCAACCCTTGCATCATGGAAAACATCATTGTGGAGCCACAACCAGAGGTTTATATTTACTCTAAGTCCCAAAGGGAAGTTACCTAGAACTCAATTTCATAAAGTATTAGAATGCTGATGCACCATGGGTTGTTTGGTTGGATGTGCAACCAAATTAATTGCTTCTAGTTATCAAATCAGTGGAATTATAATGTGATGCTTCTGCCATTGTGATTTTTATTGGAGCTGCTAGTTCTAATATATAACATCCCCTTAACGACACAGCTTCAGTAAAATGCCAGCATGGCGGAACATTTCCATCATGTGCCCTTAAGGGAATATAACAAGTTGAATTTTAACATTTTTACAAGGCAGCTATGCTTCGTTTTAGTCTATTTTGGTCTAAAATTTTAAATTCACTTTGAATTCCTGACAGTTTGCACTTTAATGTGTTTAGCTGCCACTGATAGGACGAGCTAGAGTGCATGGTTATATGGATTTACAGAAAATAAATAGCATATTTCCACTAAATAGAAAACGAGTGCAGGTCATCAGTAGGTAGATTTATACACATTTGAAATTCCTTTTATATATGCAAATTTAATGATAAATCATACACAGCAAAGCAAGAACAAGGAAGACTCCCGTTGCTTAAATATCAGCACAATCATACCATAGAAAAAAATGTATGTTTAACATACCATGAGCAGCTGCAGCAGCAACACCAACAGAAGCAACAGGCGTTCGAGCCCCGGTTTCCAACCCCTTGCTGGGGCTGAGCGGTGCTCACTGTATCCTGATGCACTGACATCTGCCTCTTGCGCATCTCCATCCGCTCTGATCCCATGGGCTGTAAACAAAGGAAAACAACTGCATCACATACATGAACAAAAAAAATAAAAATCAACCTTGTCAACTAAATAATCTCTACAGACTTGGAATAGCTCACAAGGCAGTTAACCATAAAATATGCTTTAAGCAGCCGTCAAAAGCTTATAAGAATCCATATTCTGGACCAATGAAGCAAAAACAGACAATGTTCGGAGAGTTCCTTTTCATTACCCAGAATCCCTGCTCACAGGGGAAGAGCTACACAAGAGGTTGGTCTATGAAGTTGCTTATTTTATTATTCCATTGTTCAATAACGACAGAGTGGATTTGTATAATGTTAAAGGGGAACTTTGACTTCTCTAGGAATTACACCACCAAATAAAACATTGAAATCCCCAAGTACTTGATTTGATGCTTTATTTTCTTTTAAATGAATATTAAAATATTAAATCAGTGACATCACAATCATGTTCAAATGAGGCACACCAGGGCACACCTTGGAGGAGGGGAAATAGAAACGTTGTTTAATTTTTTTTCTTTTCTCTTCACTGTTTGCCAGGAGGAAAAGCTTATATAATGGTTGAAAAGCAAATGTGAAAGCATGCGCAAGAATACAGCATTGAGGTCTGTGGACGCAAGACCATGGGATCCTCAATAGATACAGCTAATATCTCTACAGCTGTCACTGGTGATGGCTGGGAGATTGACACTTCTAGACAGCGGTAGCTCCGCCCATTGTCTAGAAGTGTCAGGCGTAGGAAAGATACTGAGACAAAGTAGTCCCTACATTGGTATGGAATTTCAGTGAAATTGTAACACAGTCAGTATTCGTATGTCATAAATATTTAATCTTCTTTAGCTATGAAATACTAATTTTATAGAGGGGTTAAGAGTGCCTCTTTAAAGGGACACTCCACCGGCCAAGTAAAATGAAAAATAATTAAAATATTACTGTTTAGTAGATATACCCTAAATAGAAACATGCATGCAATTAATTATGCATTTTTGTCATTTGGAGTATATTTAAAAACAGCTTGTAAAAGCTGCACTACTCTTGTCTGCAGCTTTTGCAAGCCCTCCCCTTCTTCACCAGTCCAGACTTTCTGTGGTTGTCCAATCACAGACTCCCAATGCAGCTCAGTTAGAAATCTTTGCAAGGCAGGTGCTTTGAGCAATTGCTGCCTCTTGAGATTATCTGCACTGAGTTTGACAAACCAGGAAATAAAATTACCTGTTGCCTGTTTGAAAGCCAAGGGGGTTTAGCCAGGTTAATTTATAAAGGTGTCAATTTCTTTTGAAATCTGCACTTTCTAAAAATATGAAAATAGAGGACGCACTTTTACACATAAAGCATTTCAGAAAAAGTAAGAGCTTTATGGGTCTGGAGTGTCCCAATATGTGTACTAGAGACTATGATTCACTGAACAATGGTAGAGAGAATGTGCTAAAGTGGAATTAAATCATTTATATTTCACTTGTGGTATAAATCTACTGTTATGAGAACTAATGACTCAATTTTATTTTCATTTGACAGTTCAAAAAATTACTTTGATTCTAGAATAAGTGAACTATCTATGGTACATTGGTAAAGGCTGCATTACTGTAGTTAGTATATTGTTTATTTTTTAAGAGTAAAGTTACATCCAACATGCATTGTCAGAGAGTACAGTTTGTTTTCGGTACAGATTCTCTTTCATGAAAAAATGTGTTACATTATAATTGTGCACACAGACAACATAGGCAACTGTGGCACACATATTAATACTGGAGTGAATGTTAGAAGAATAGTTAATTAAAAATAATCTCAGTCTGTTCATTTTTCTATTTAAATTTACTTTAAAATTAGGAATATCCAATGGACTCTGCTGTATCCTCAGCCTACATACATCACTTTTGTATAATTGATTCACTATACTGAAAAATGTAGTAAATTTAAAAACTCATGACTGTGAAATTTGGACTAAAAAACGCTTTAATCAATTCATGCCTGCAGACCATCCCAATTTTGGCAGAACAGTCCTGATTTTGGGTCCTTTCCAGGGAACTATCCCCAACAGTCACAGCACGAGCACACTTTCATTATGTTTAGGACACTAGGACTCTATAGAGGGCACTGAAACTTCTCCATTAAGGGTCAAACCTCAGTGGCCATCCAAAATGATTGATATATTCACACTAGGCTAACCTGCCAATACTGTGCGTGGACACATACCTTTCTCTGTGTGTCTGCCCCCTTTTGGGCAGAGCCCTTTCCCTTTACTCTCCTCCCACCGGTGTTCTGTTCCTGGGACTGCCTTTGTTGGAAGGTATGTTAATTCTACAGTTTAGCTATAGCTACAGCTTACAAAAAAAAACAAGTCCTTCGCTCAAATTCCCACTACTCTTGGGCGGCAGCAACGACCATAGTACACATCAGTCCCAATACATACAGTAAAAACAAACAACAACAAAAGTTACCTGTGCTCTCTCCCAAATTCTTATGTATATTTAAACAAATGAAGGTTATTTAGTTACTCCAATAGCCATTAGAGGGAATGCCCACCTTCCACGTCAAGGCAAACCTCTTAGGTGGGTTCTACACTAACCATTCACCTTGCTTCCTTGAGCTTCTGGCATACCTACAGCGTGGCTATTTTAGCCTTAAAGGAACACTCAAGGCACCAAAACCCCGTCATATCATTGAAGTGGTTATAGTACCCTGAGTCCCCGTATTACCACAAGAAATTCACATGAGAATTCTCAAAGAGATTTTGCCACAATCTGGACAGCATAACATCATCCCACATATGGGAAATTTCACATTTGGAGAAATTAAAGGGACACTCCAGGCACCCAGACCACTTCTGCCCATTGGAGTGGTCTGGGTGCCAACTCCCACTACCCTTAACCCTGCAACTGTAATTATTGCAGTTTTCATAAACTGCAATAATTACCTTGCAGGGTTAAGTCCTCCCCTAGTGGCTGTCTGCTAGACAGCCATTAGAGGGCACTTCCGGGATATATATACGCTGTGTGAGGACCTCCAGTGTCGCTAAAATCCCCATAGGAAAGCATTGAAACGCATTTTCAATGCTTTCCTATGGAGAGGTCTTATGCGCATGTGCGGCATTGACGCACATGCGCATTAGGTCTCCCCAGCCCGTGGACGGGATCAGTCTCCCCCGCCGGTTGACGTAATGAAGGGGAGGAGCGACGGCGGAGGAAGAAGCAGCGACGTGGGACATGTCACTGCCTCTGGTAAGTGACTGAAGGGGTTTTCAGCAACCGGGGATGGGAGGTGGGAGGGAGAGGGGACCTGCAGTGCCAGGAAAATGGATTGTTTTCCTGGCACTGGAGAGTCCCTTTAAGGGGAATAAATAAAAGAAGTAGAAATTACTAGGAATAAATAAAAATAAAGGGAAATAAGTTGTGAAATTTTTTAAAAAGATAGATAAGAATCACTTTTTTTTATTCAGGCAAAAATAGATGCTATTCTCTGTGCAATGAGAAAACTAAAGAGAAATTGCCATGGAAACCAATATAGTGTTTCTCAACATTTAGCATGTTGCCCCAAAAAAACACCTATTGGGTGTGATTTATCAAATGGAAAAAAGATGTTATTTCAGGTACAAAGTGCTACATGTTGAGGAATATTTGACTGGTTTCCATGCTGATTTGGCTTTAATTAACACGTTGTCCCAGAATAGTACCTGTCTTTGAATTGGAATATTATGACCATGATATATTTCTTGGCTATCGTTACACACCACCATGAAGGAAAATGCCCCAATCCAGTATAAAATAAAGTCTTGGTATACCCCAGGGGGAGTAAACAATATAATACAATACAAAACAAATAAATTAGAAAACATACAAAGATGCCAGAAACATTGCATTTCATAGCAACAAACTTCATGCTACAATACCAAATGTAAGCGTAACAGTAAGAGGCTGTTTGTAAATGTATTTACTACTGTTACACTGTATAAAGACACTTCTCCCTTAAGAAAGCACACAGTTAGAATAATAGCACATTTAATCAAATGCTTTTCCTTAGAAAGACTTCCGTTTGCCATGGAACTGGAAAGACAGCAAACAAATATTCATTGCATCATAATTAAGTCATTACGGCAGACTTGGAGATGAAACCAATGTGAATACACGCTAATATTTAGATGGCAAAGAAAAAAAAAAGAAAATGGATTAATTAGCAGGAGAAACATCAAACAGTGAAGGCAAAACGAAGCATTGTTCACATGCTGTTTTATACAAATGTTTAGCCGTCAGCTACAGTAATTTGCATGCTGGCTACCAGAGGCACACTCCAAAAAAGCCAAAGTCAAATGAGTCCATGGAGACGCTGTACATAATAATAATAATAACAACAAAGTATTTAACCAGGAAAAGTACATTCAGATTATTCTGGTTTTCAAGTACGTCCTGGGGATGTTACCGCAGCCCAACATCCAGGGGTTGTTACTATTACCCTTCAACACAAAGTGTACACATGCTTGCTGGTATATTAACCATCTCTCTGACACCAACCTGCAAGTATTCATGGAGTTACTGCTTAACATAAAATAACCGCTGATGGCAAAATATTGCGCATTTAGTTTTTAATACATTCCCCCTGGGCAAGTGGTAAGCCTTGCACAATACTCCCTTCCAATATGAATTTACAAAAAAACATGAATATAAATAAAAAGATTTCTAGCTAATCTTGGTAATATTGCTCACAGAGCTCCAACAGCTTCACCAGCGATAATTATAGCCTATAATAAACATTGGTAAACTCACCATTTGACAAATGCATAGAACATACAAATGATGTTTGTAATTTTAACAAAAATTACCATTATGTTTTGTCCCAAAAATTTTGAAATTAATGTGCAAAATGTAATAAAAAAAAAAAGAGTAAATGCTATTTTGCCAAATCTGCATGCTGCATGCTTAATAATAATGAATAATAAAAACAATCAGAAATTAAATGTGAGCAAGACGTGGATTGTTCAGGCTATTACCTCCAGAATTTCTCATTTCGCAATTTAATAAATACACCAAAAAGTGAGAATAAATTCTTTTAATTTTCAAAATGAGATTGAATAGTTGTATCTAGTGCATATTTCACTAGTCACGCAAAAGGAAGTGGAATTAAACCCAGAACAAATTAAGCCTACTTTATGAACTGCATTGATGCCTAGACCTTTGCAATGAAATCACCTTGTTCTATTGATGATGTATTAAAAAGTAAATGGACATTTGCACTATTTTGTAGGATGCTTGGGGCTCACTCTATGCATGCTGATTCCCAACATCTTGTTAGCATAGCTTGTATATACACATCATGATTTATTACAGCTTAACAGGAGAGGTGTATTGGAAAATTGCACCTTCTGGGATTCCCAAGTTCCTGTCTTGTTTTCAACATGTTCTCCAGAGATCATTGTTATTATTGTTCTCTAAACGGGTAGAAGTACAACTGAGCCCTTGATAGAATTCTCCTTTTGAAGCAGCGATTCTTGCTAGGCTTGTAGTTCCACATGTTATGATGCATGAGAATAAATCGGTAAAATGGGATTCGAGGGTCCTATTTCTTCACTAGCACATAATAAAAGATCAACTATTTCATAATTATGCACCTACATATATTCGAAATTTATTTATTGAATGAAAACTTAATTTGAAAAAGAAAACCTTGAAATTTGCAAATGTTTGGTTTTATATATGCATTAGGAGAATTACTAAAATTCATTTTTCTTAGAATGTATATTCAGATGTTGAAACACACCATGTTTGTCAATGAATGGCTGAATATCATTTTTATAATATAATATAAAGTATTAAAGATGTTCTGTATTCTTCTTTTGGTTGGCATGTTTATTTTTTTTTTTTTGCATATTGGCAAAGAAACAGTTAATGAGTTAAAGGATAGAGGCTATGCAAAATAACTAATAAGCAGGAAGCTATTTGAATATTTTGCAAATATGTCTGATACAATAGATAATTACTACAGGCATGCAAAGCTTGTAGAACAATTGTGCTCGATATACTTCACTATTGTATATTTTTTCCCTTGTGGGGAATTGTGTATTAATATACTTCCCTATACTGTATAGGGGTAAGTCCACTTTTGCTATAGCGATCCACAAAGTGTACTTTTTTGGTGGTTTGCTCCACCTGGATTACCTGTCCGTCAAGGCATGCAAAGCTTATCTAACAAGTTGAAGTATCCATCTTAGAATACTATGTGTAACACTTTGCAAATGGATGTTATGTACTCAAATTTAAAAAGGCCAGCAAATAAAGGAAGTGTAACATTTAACATGATTCTTTATGATTCCTGTGTGCACGTTTGAGCTCATGGAATTTGGATTCCCCATTCTGTTCCATTCCACAAATAGCATAGTCCCAGAAGAGTTGACTTTAATGAAAATCCAGCAAACATCTATGAGCAGACCCTGAATAAAATATGTCACTAAAGAAAATGTAGAATATGCGATGAAGTGTGTGTAATGGCCAGATAATGCCATTATAGGTATGTGGAAATAATAAACCATGTGTCGGAAGTTTGAGTGATTTTCTTAGAGGGGCACTCTAAGCACCATAACCACTGCAGTGCCACCACTGCACTCCCATGGCCCAGTTAAGAGTCAACGATTTTGAAATATTATTTTGATAATTAATGATGTCAAATTCTCGAGTTTAGGATTGGGTTTAGATTGTAATGTATTAACCAATTAGTGCTATAGACTGTAAGCTCGTCCTCGTCTACCCATTGCTCCTGTATCATTTTGTAAGTGCCCCACTTATTGTTAAATTTCCTCTCTCTATAATAATGTAAAGTGCTGTGGAAAAAAGTTGGCACTATATAAATGCCAATAATAAAAGTTAAGCAGAAAGGTTTAGAGATATGGGTTGGGTCAGGTTTGGTACAGAGTTAGGGCTAGCAATCTGGGTTTAACATTTAGTTTAGGTTATAGGTTAAGGCTTGAGTTAAACATTTAAAGAATAAAGGGGTTTGATGTTTTTTTTTTACCCATAAAACAACCAAAAATATATACATATATATATCCATTGCCATTGTCATGAGTAAATTCCAGTCTCTGTAGCATCTTATCTGACTGCACTGAAGTTTGACAAGAGTAAATGCTGGTAGTCC
Organism: Pelobates cultripes; assembly: GCA_933207985.1. NCBI lineage: Eukaryota > Metazoa > Chordata > Amphibia > Anura > Pelobatidae > Pelobates > Pelobates cultripes. The sequence continues at coordinate 260,107,997 of OW240915.1, read as the reverse complement.
AGTGTGTATAAATGTTTAAATACCAATGTATTTTGATCATGCCTAACATAATGAGGTACATTAACATCTAGGCTCATTACATATTTTACAATCTGTTTCCTATGACCCATATACAATGACACATTCTGGACCCAGCAGGACAAAGGAGTATGTTCTGCGCCTCAGCTACCCGGTTATATATACTCTCCATATGATAACTCGTTGGCGTGCCTCATGACTCGTCTTGAGACTGTTTACCGTCTCCCTGTTCACATATTCTCTTAGCAATACCATACGTTTCGCTGACTTCAAATATTCCCCCTGGGAGCTGGCACTTATTTTAAACATTTCAACTGTGCCAATTAAGACTATTTAGCTTGTCAGGATTTTAAAATGAATCGACCTGAATTCAGTGTGCATATTTGCAGATACTTTCAAAGATGATAAAGGTGCATGAACTTAACTACTTCCCTGTGATAAGAGTGATAAGTCATTAATGGATTTATGGATGTTTTTATAAAACAAGGATGCCAATGACTTATTGAAAGTCATGTGCTCTCAGCTCTCCTGGCTGTTTAGGTTGGATGGAATTAATACTGATAATGTAGAAGTATACATTCGGCATTACCAGTGTAGTGGAGGAGAGGCTTGGTGTTTGGTGATGTGTTTTTTTGCCAAGCTGCTCCCAAACAGTTTAACAAAAAAAAAAGATACACCAACAGAATCTTGGCAGCATAACCACTACACTGAGATGTAGCAGCTGTCCCTTTCACCCTTTCCTGTCAAACTGGTGGGTATACCATCTACAGATTTCACACCAGCGATTGTACATCCTATATGTGACAGAAAATGCCCTGGCAGTTTGGAGGTAATTATTAAAAAAAATGTGCACCTTACTATGTGTTCAAAGGCAAAACAAAAGCCATTTTAACCTCAGAAAGGTATTTGTTTGCAAGGTCAAATGGTCTCCTGTTTTCTGCAGGATCACTGGAAACGCTATTCTAATTTCTTTATCACACTGCTTTGGGGGAGTCCATGGATTACGCGTCCATCAAGCTCAGCCTTTCTTGCATCTGTTTTTGCTAATGATTCAACAGATGGTAAACAAAAACAAACAATTTTAAGTACTTTCTAATTTTTCAAGAAACTAGGAAAACATTCTTCTTAACCCCAGTATGGCAGTCAGCTCTCTCCTTGGATCAAGAAGCTGTTACCGCACATATTTACAATGATATCACTGTATATTATGTTTTTGCAAGTAGTTGCTTTTTAAAACATCTGTACAGACCTGTTCAGGCAGAGAACACCACACCCTTACTGTTCTTACTGTAAAAAAACCTTTCCTTTGCCGGCTTAGACTAATCTGCTCAAAAGGAAATGCTGTCCTAATTTTTTTCAATTTTTATAGAAGCATATATGACCTTCTCCCATTAACACTTTTGGTTTAATTTGCCAGGCCATCTAAAACTTAAATCCAAAATTGAGATCAAAGCTGTACTGGAAAAAGCCTCCAGCTTATTTATTAAAGGGACACGGTAGACACCATAACTGCTTCAGCTCATTGAAGTGGTTATGGAGTCTGTCCTACCATTCAGCATTAAACTTTTCTTAATGTTTGATGCTAAATAAGAGTCCGCAGCAGCCCCTTTCCTCTGTGCTGCGTAGGCTAATGATGAAGTATTAGTCTGAGCAGTGATAGGCAGCTTTGATTTGTTCAGAGTGTCAGCTGACTGCATTCAGCCTATCATAGTACCATTGCAGGTATTATTATTATTGACATTTATATACGGCCAACAGATTCCATAGCGCTTTAAAATATTATGAAAGAGGGGATTTAACTATAACTAGGATAATTACAAGGTATAAATCAGTATGGCTACAAGGGAGTGTGTAATCTCTGGAGCTCTGTGAAGCCAGAAACCCTCATTCAGTGTTAAACTGCTTGAAAATGGTTCAATACTGAATAGAGGGTCTGTGCCAGGGGACTCCATGTACTATAACCAATGCAATGAGATAATATGGTTTTAGTGCCTACAGTATCCCTTAAATATATTAATTTTATTTATTTTGGCTTAATTTTTTTTGATTCACAGTTTAAATCACTACAATAACTTTGTAAGTCAATAAGCTTTTTATCTCCATTAACAAGTCATTTCTAACACATCTGTGATATAAGCGTCCTGCTAGCTATGTGTCATCAGTTAGCATGCTGATTAGCCATTATCGCATTCACCAGTGCCTTTCTACACCACTAATATCTCTTTGACTACTTACATAAATCTTCATATATTGGCAAGTGTAAGTTTTAAGTGCGCTAATGGGCTGCTCTAAAAGAAAATCTGAAAAAGACTTAAAGCGGCCAAAACGCCTTCAACAACTGCCCCCATATTGGATGTGTTATTTTTTATTATTTTTTAATAATAGGTTGGGTCGATTTGCAAAATTAATATTTAATTTATTAAAATGCACTGGCGCCAGTAATGATCCCAGAAAAAAAACTCATCACATAGGGTAGTATTTTAGACTTGTGTGCAAATCCCTTTCAGCTTTATTGAACTAATCAAATGCCTGTTAATCGCTGGAAGAACAAATTGATTTTTTAGGCAATCCATAGCGAATCAATTCATTCGTCCATTGATTAACAGGAATTTGAAATTGATGCAGGTATTTTTCTAAAGTCACTCCAATTATTGCATCTCGGGCACGAATTCTTTATTTAGCCTCAAAATCAGCCTCATGGCTTAGTATTGTGTAACTGTCTCATATTGGGTTTTTTTACATTTAGAGAACACATCATGGTAGGATCACATTATGTGATAACATAAAATCAAGCAATTAATATATTATTTATGACAACAATTACTATACGTTATTGCTTACATAGCTGTTAACAACTTACCTTCTTGCCAGCAGGTTCCCTCTTACTTCCTACCCTCACCCTACATGACACTCCCCGAAGCATGGAACATAACTTCAATATCACCAACATGCCGGCTTCATTGCCAGCGAATCAATCTGAATGGAATGACATCAGTCAAAGGAAAACATGGCAGAACAGTCAATCCTAATTAGATGTCACCACTGTACCTTTACGGTTCATCTTAATTTTTGGCATCTCAGATCTGTGTTATCACTATCGATACGAGCAGTGTTGTAGCACATAAAGTGCAGATAGAAAAGACATTTAGGGGTCTACTCACTAAACAGTGACATGACAACACAAATCACCAACATGACAAACTACAGTTGTTTTTGTTTGTTTTGCCTTTGTTAGTTTTAAATATGTTTTCAAATGACCATAAATGTTTTTTAAATGTCTCCTCATTTGAGCAGGGTCTTCTTCACCTATGTCTGTTAACGTTAGTTTTTCCTGTGAATTACTTGGACTTAAATATCCCTATTGTAGAATGGTACAGTGCTGCAGAAAATGTTAAATGAAAATAATAATAACAATCGTAAGAATCATAATAGTGACAGGAATCCTGAAACAATATTGAGGTGAAAATTAGAATTAGAAATAACTGGAAATACAGGATTTAAATATGCAATATGGTAATTGAAAACCGTGTATACCTGCATGTAAAATGCCACCAGTGGCAAACTGGAATCTGCACTAATTCATAACCTCTTCTCAATCGCTCCCATCTGCTGGTGATCTTCTCCTGTCTGCTGCTCTTACCCGTACTGCTAACTCACATTTACAGGACTTCTCAGAGGCTGCACCATTCTTATGGAACAGCTGTCTGCTCCCATCAGACACTCCCATAGTCTTCAATCCTTTAAAGAGCCATCATCTCAATGAAGCGGTCAGGGTGCACTTTCAGGGTAAACACACCTCTACTGGCTGTCTTCCTAACAGCCACTTAAGGTGTTAGCTCGTTGACAATGGAGTCAGACTTGGTACCCAATCAAATGCTGCTCCTAGAGCAGATATGATTGGCACAACATGCCGATTTACCATGTAAATCCCAATACGTCCAAACATGCTGCATTTCATATTGTGTTTCTACACTCACCTCCGCTACAGTGTAAGGTCATTTGAGCAGTGTCCTCAACAATCTATGGCTCCTGTCAAAATTTGTTATCCTTGTGTAATTTCCCCTTTATAACAATGATATATATATATAAAAAAGAGGAGACCTTGGCACTCACCCTTACTGTTTCCAAAAAATGATTAATCTTTGCCAGGGTGCAATCCTCAGCGTTTACCATATAGCAAAAATCAATATATAAGGAGCACTCACAGGTCTTCATCCAAAATCTAATTTATTCTTTAGTGCAAATTACATGTGCAAATCTTAAGCAATCGACGTTTCGACCCTCACAGGGTCTTCTTCAAGATCCTGATACCAATTCATACCAGTACAGGTGGCTAGATGATGTCACACAAAGGGGAACAAACGACAGCAACAAGGAAGGCTCAGCAGTGGAAATGGGTAAGTAAGAAACTTTTCATACAGGTTTTTACACAGCAAAAGTAGTGACCCTGAATCTAATCAGGTACAAGGAATATAGTGTCAGGAATACAGGTTTGTATCCCTAATGCTATAGTGTTCCTTTAAATCAAAGAACAAGGTTTTAGTTAATTGGTAATAGTCAACAGCAACATTTGAACTTGTCGCACAGAGTTTTCTACATCCGTACAATAAAAGCATGCAATTTCCTAACAATCATTTTTATTTATTATAATCATAAAATATTTACACATTTTTAGCTGTTTTGTGATGTGTGGCTTTAATAAGCCTGCCAGTGTTAATTTATTTATATAATTGCTGTAAATGAGCCTGCATGCTAATTTGCCTGAATTGGAAGTGTTTATTAGTAAGACAGAAGTGCAATTTGCCTATATAACTTTAATAATATGGAACATAATTTAAGATCTTAATCATTAATTAAATCGCAATCACCATATAGTATTTTTAATTTGCATGTGTTAATGAACTAAATAACCATATAAAATAAAAACTGACCAACGATACTTGAAAAAGCTAATTGTAAGCCACACGTTTCATGTGACAATGTCTTCTTGGACCACTCTAGGCACTCTTGGACCACTCTAGGCACCCAGACCACTTCAGCTTAATGAAGTGGTCTGGGTGCCAGGTCCTTCTAGGGTTAACCCATTTTTTTATAAACATAGCAGTTTCAGAGAAACTGCTATGTTTACAAATGGGTTAATCCTTCCTCCAATTCCTCTAGCGGCTGTCTCATTGACAGCCGCTAGAGGCGCTTGCGTGCTTCTCACTGTGAAAATCACAGTGAGAGCACGCAAGCGTCCATAGGAAAGCATTATAAATGCTTTCCTATGCGACCGGCTGAATGCGCTGCAGCTCTTGCCGCGCGTGCGCATTCAGCCGACGGGGCGGATCGGAGGAGGAGGCAGAGAGCTCCCCGCCCAGCACTGGAAAAAGGTAAGTTTTTACCCCTTTCCCCCTTCCAGAGCCGGGCACCCTCAGGGCACTATTTCCTGGCACTATAGTGGTCCTTTAATAAACTGCAGTAGTTTTTTTATGTAAACGGCCCTAAAATTAGCTGTATCAATGTATGGTGCTGTCATGTAGGCCAGCATTGTCAGGGAAACCTATGTTTACATATCCCTGATATTTAACAGATATGTATCGGTAAGGTGTGAAATCTAAAACTAAATTTAGAAATCCACACCTCTTTTTTTGACATTCTCTATTTAGATTTAAAGGGACACTATAGTCACCAGTACAACTACAGCTTATTGAATTTGTTCTGGTGAGTAGAATCATTAGCTTCAGGCTTTTTTGCTTTTCAGAGAAAATGCAGTGTTTACATTACAGCCTACTGATAACTTCACTGGCCACTCATCAGATGGCTGTTAGAGATCCTTCCTGGGTCATGGCTGCCTAAAATGCTTACAAACATTCAGTATCTCCTCCCTCTGCATGCAGACACTGAACTTTTCTCATAGAGATTAATTGATTCAATTCATCTCTATGAGGAGATGCTGATTGGCCAGGGCTGTGTTTGAATCATGCTGGCTCTGCCCCTAATCAGCCTCCTTGTTAGTCTCAGCCAATCCTATGGGGAAGCACTGTGATTGGATCAGGCCACCACTTCTGCTGATGTCAGCAGGCAGGGGGCAACATATAAATGTGACAGAAGCAACAGTTTCCAGCATCAATTGCATTGTAACAAAGATACGACATGGGACGAAGACTCCATACACCAAACTAATCACACGCTGAGGAGGATTCTGGACTTAAAAAAGGATGAATAGAGATGGGGATGAGGGAAGAAGGGGAAGAAAGAAGATAAAAAAAGTGTGTGGGGGGGGGGGTTCCAAAAAAAACCCTATAGATTGACAGACCTCTACTCCACCTCATAGCCCCTTTGTAGGGCCAGGTGACCATTATTAATCCGTGCCCAGGCTGCCAGGAACACTCCCTATAAAATCATCTGGGTACATTCCCTATAAAATCTTTGGGTACATTCCCTATAAAATCTCTGGGACCAATCCATATAAAATCTCTGGGAATACTACTTATAAACTCTCTCCATAAAATCTTCGGAGAGTATCCTTATTTCAGTCAATCAACATTAGGTCAGAGCAACTGAGACTCTCCTATCAAGTTAGTCATGTCTAAGACATTGAACTTTCTCTGGAAATAAATTCAAGCCAGGGTGTCCATGTTTGTGTACATCTCTCTATGGTACCCTTAAGTTTCACCGTCAATCTATCCACACCTAGAACTATGCATGTGTAAAATTGACTATAGAGTACAACTGGCATTTTGTTATTGTCTCATTGTTAAATTTCCCCCTTTTTAGTATTGTAAAGCACTGCGGAATAAAACAAATAATAATGTCTGGTTTTAGCCAGATAATGGTACACATCTTAGCAGGTATCTACTTTTTGTCACAAAAACAGTACATGTTCAAAATGTTATTTTTGCTTCTATGTTAATGTTTTATACTATGTTTAAGAAGATATTACAATTTAAAAGGAAAAGTTACATTTGGAAAACTTTTTAGCTCTCCCAGATTTCTGTGCATATACTAAAAAGTGATCTGTAGCTTTTACAAGCTATCTTTAGATAAAACCAAAAGAAAAATATGTATAATTAATTGCATGCAAGTTTTCATTGGCGGAATATCTGTGAAACAGTGAACATTTTGTTTTACTCGGGAAATAGAGTGTCCCTTTACGTTATCTTTACTATTATCTCATAAAAATAATTTTTTTCCAAATATTTTTATTGAGTTTTTAAAAATATATATACATATAATGTAATAAAAATAAACATATCAACAATAATAATTTTTTATTGTTATTTTATTGAAATATAACATACTGTTTGCATATACACTATATTAATTAAGAAAATATTTTAGTAATTATGTCTGGTTCATTTTATGGCATGCGTATAATTATATCATCTTAAATACATTATATGGAAAAATTAAATACCAGCATTTAAATAAAACGCATATAACGTTAAGACATAACAATATGCAGCTATTATAATTTTTTTGTATACAATATATATATATATTGTAACGGCTACCCAGAGTGGAGAGGGGTATTTGCCGTTGGAGACGTCCTTTCTCCGGGTCAGGTGCAAAGCTGAGATGAAGAGGCGAACTCCCATCAGCTGAATCCTTGGAGCAGTAGAGGGGCAGAGCTCTGAAAAAAGCTGGTGATTATGCTGCAAATTCCCTTTCAATAACGAGACACAGCTATGTATTGAAGGGTGAAGAAGAACTGATTTTGAATGGCAGGTACTCTCCTTTTATGCAGTGCTCCCATGCAAGGGAGACACCCACAAGCAATTATACAGTAACCAATCAACGATAAGGTACATCCTACATATCCCCTCTTCTTAGATAAACAGTTAACCCAATTTAAAAGTACACAGTTTTCTCAAGTTTCTGGATGTACCCCAAATATATGGGGTACACCCCTAACACTGGTATCCCCTAAAAGCCCCGATCTGGGTGAACAACATTTTTAAAAAATCACCCAGATCAGACCAGGGGTTCGGGAGTTACAGGGACTTAAAGTTTTGACCGACCGCACAGGCAACAGTAGCAGAAAACAGTTTCATAAGTTTTGGCATTGCGGTCGGTCTCTGTTCGTGGAATACAAAGTCCCGAACGGCTTGCCATCCGTGGATATCCTTGTGTTCATTACAATTCCCATGTTTAGCTCAGTCTTTCTACTGAACGGCGGCTCGTTCGGTAATTTCCTTCCATTGGTTCTGGCACTCTGGAGGTTTCAGTGGTGTTTGCTTGGTCGAGTGTCCGATTTGAGTTCCAGACACTCGACGACCAAACACCGCTGTTCGGGAGATTAAGATGGCCGCCGCCACGTGTTCGTCTCCCAAAATGGCGGCCACCCAGAGAACAAAGCATATGCGGAATTGAGTGCTAATTACGAAAAGGCAACATTGTTGCAAACATTAATGGGGAACACACTTATCATCAGGGTGGTCGGAACGTTCGGTAGATTATTCCGGACTTTTGAACAGATTGTATTGTAGTCTATGGCAGTCAGCTCATACGAATGAGCAGTTCACATAAAGTACAGATCCCTCGAACGAACACAGAGGGGATCTGTTACATATAGTGATGTCCCGAACGGTTCGCCGAATGGTTCGCCACGGAAGGCGAACATAAACATAAACTTTGACTCTGTACCTCACAGTCAGCAGACACATTCCAGCCAATCAGCAGCAGACCCTCCCTCCAAGACCCTCCCACCTCCTGGACAGCATCCATTTTACATTCATTGTGAAGCTGCATTCTTAGTGAGCTGTCCAGGAGGTGGGAGGGTCTGGGAGGGAGGGTCTGCTGCTGATTGGCTGGAATGTGTCTGCTGACTGTGAGGTACAGGGTCAAAGTTTATGTTTATGTTCGCTGTCCGCGGCAAACCTTTCGGCGAACCGTTTGGCGAACCGTTCGGGACATCACTAGTTACATATATTATAGAGAAAATCCATTGAGTGCTCTCTCTTTATTCATTTTATATATATATATATATATATATATACAATACACAAGATCCAGCACACTCACTTATCCACTAAACAGCAACTTCAATGTTGACAGATTTTATTTGTTTTTTTTAAAAACACCTAATCTAGGCAGATAAGACACAGGTTTGAAAGAAAATAGACATCATTCTACGACCCTCTGCGAGAATGATGTCTATTTTCTATCAAACCTGTGTCTTATCTGCACTCATGTCTCTTTAACCCCTGTATCACAACTTAACTTTGAATTCTATGTGTCGTCTTGCTCAGAAATGCTTTAGACTTGAGAAAGGGAGGTTCTCCCGAAAGCTTGTCATTAAAAAAATCTGTTAGTCTAATAAAAAAGTTATTACAAGATACAAATTTTATCTGTTTTTACACACACACATATATATATATAGTTAAAGATTTGCTTAGCTTTCATATTCATTAGTTCAAATAACCAATAATAAACATCTGTTTTAACTTGGCTGGCAGTGTATATCTGGTGAGCTCATAGCACTTCACACCTTACTCTTCACACATTTATTTTTTATCTCCTACACCCTTCCTTCTTTATATCTCACCATCTTTCTGCTATGTCCATTTTTCATACCTTCCTTTTATGTAAATTTTTCACTGAATAATTTGACACTTAATGCTGATCACCGGCCATTAGTTCTGTATTTCTTCAATTGCCCCATACAATTAAACAATAGAAAAGCAATGACAAAATCCTCACAAATTGACATGTAGAACCTAAACAGAAAATATCCTTTGCAGAAAACTAAGGCCAATTTAATTTTACACGTCTATACAAGTTTTCAATAATATTAATGTGATTCTATTTTCAAACCTTGGAATATATCACGTCTTCTAACATTAATTCAACCTGTTAATAAGAGGTTAAATGCTTCCCAAGTTTAGCCCTTCATGGAGGATAAAATAAGTATCTTCATCATGTAATTAACGCTAAATACAGGATGACAAGAGGGTTGTGGACACAATAGGAAAGCAGGGAATAAACATGACATTTCTAGTAAAAAAAAATAAGTCAAATTCTGCACCCCCCCAAAATAAAAACCCATTATAGACCAAATAAAAGCACTATTTACCCTTTTTTTTTTACCTTAAGAACTCTTCTCTACTCATAGCGTTACCTGAAAAATCTTTTATTAGATGTCCTAATTTTTGGTGGAGACTGCGGATCTCAAAGACTATGATGCAATAAGCTATGATTATTGTGCAATTAGCTGACAAATCTGCTGAAGCACTAGCACAACGGAAACTTCACATATCCTCTAATAAGTAGTTTGACAGATGCAAATGAAATGCACACGTGTTCATATTAGAGGCTCAGCTGGCTGTGTGAACCACCAAGTCCAATCAGTGTAATGAATTCACAGAATTGGACACGCTATGGCATTTTCTTTCCAAACAGGTATAGATAACCAGTCACTGAGCTGTTGTGAGCTAAAATTGCTACGAAACCTTGCCCCATGGCACACATATTCCAAAGTCTGAAGACCATAGTAGCTGGGGTGCTGCAATTAATGTTCATGTATTTCTAGTAATTATAAAGAGTGGGTTATAGAGGTCTCCAAGCTATGGCCAGATTCCTGCATTACTTGGTTTAGATGCAGAACTGTGAGCAATTTCTGGTTTTATTAAAAGAAAATCCATTAAGGTTCCATATGACATTCTGTGGCTTAGGCTGTGGTATATTGCTCAGTCAACTAAATCAACAGTATACAGTGCATCTCTACATGAATTGAAGAGAGCAATTGCACTAGTACACCGTGCACTCATACCAGTCTATCACAACACATATAACCATGACTGATAGCACTGGTGCATGGATTCAATGCACATTCCAAGAAGTGGTTACATGTACTCAACAGGTCAATGACTTTCCCTGTTGCGTACTTGGGCGAGGCCATTAATGCTGTGAGTGCACTCATTGACATCAGTGAGCATGCAACTAGCATGACATCTGCAACTTCCTCCAGCTGTTTGTTTCTTGTTGAAACCAACAGGTGATGGAGGTGTAACCTGTAGATTTCCCCCCACCCCCCCCACCAAAAAATGATGGAATCCCATGCTAACCTAGATACATTATCTTACCTTTACTTTTAAGTTGTTTATATGGTTTGCTGGTATGGAGATGCAGTAAAGAGAGTAAAGCAAATATGAAGCCTCCAGTCATATTGTAAAGTTAGGAAATCCCCAAATCCTAAACATCCGGGACATCGTCAGAACTGGTTGTAAAACCACTGTTCTTAAAGAAACACTAAAACGTTACAAATACAAAACTGTATTTCTAATGCTATTGTGTTCCTCTGCCTGTTACCACCGGTGAATAAAGGGTTAAAAATGCTTTTCACACATATCTTCCCAGCACCGAGGTATCTCGGCATTGGCCATTTTTCTCCTTTTCCCAACATGCTATGCCGATGGGGGAACCTAACGTGTTCCTATGGGGATTTTAATGACGTTGGACATTCTCATGCAAAGAGTGAGGACGCCCAACATAGTTTAACATCGCTGCCTAATACCACAGGACTGACGTTCGGAGTTTGCATGTAGGTGCACTACTACATTCCTAATGCTAATGCTCCCCATAGGGATTTCAACGCAAGCGCTCTACGTTCTCAATTATTTTGGTAAATCATTCCTATGGATTGAGATCATCAGTATTGCCAGTGAGGTGTGTAGAATGCTTTAATATGGTTAATTAAGAAGAGTGTGGGGCACTAATCTAAATAATTATAATAATATTCTTGCATTTGTGATACGTGTTTGTATTCTTAACGCTAAAGAGTTCCTTTAAATGTTCAGATTTAAATTTCAATACACTGCAACCTCAACGTGAGTTCATGTCCGTGGGCATCCGTCTCATACTAGATATATATCCAAATAAATCTTGATGCATTCAATGTGACTACAGTATCTCCCCAAAGTGTGCATACAGACTTTAACTACATTATATGCTATCTCTGTAATGATTCCCTTTCTTTGTTAAAGATGGAATAAATGTACCTTTTAAATAGTGGCATTTTACCATCTTAATATGTGGAATTAAACATTTTTCTACGATCTAGAATAAAAATATAGTTTTCCATTCACAAATCTGGAAACCATGAAAGTTTGAATGTGAGGATAACGTATATCATAAAAATATTAATAAAGGTTCTATAACATAGCATGGCATCCCTTATGCAACTCCTCTGCTTTTCTCATTATTCATTCTTTACCTTGTAATATCACAAGATAGTAAATTAAAAGGTTGGGTAACCTAAACGTTCCAACTGTCCAGTAAAAGCTGGAGGACCATTCCTGGCCATCACAAGACTCACAACTCAAAGTACTTGCAAGCCTTCACTATCATTCATAGTTAGCAGTCTGCCTCCTGTGAATGGGTTTTATAACAAATCCTACCATATAAGAAACTGACTCGTGTTGTTCTAAGAGTGAATAGTATAGCACATTGGTTATTGAGTCACAAAACTGTAATATATACTAATGACTAACATAATGCTATTGCTGTATAGAAGCTTCCTAAAATTCAGCTGTGACTCATGTATTCCAGTAGCAATAAAACAGCTCTCCTCCAAAAAGACTGAATCACCTCCAAGTGTAGCAAATACTGACTCACTTGTGTACAAATATACATTTCTCGGCCCATGACATACACTTCATTACCAGACCTTCTAGGTACAATGACCTTATGTATTAAAGCAACCTGTCACTGTCTTGGGACTTTGCACAATTTGCAAAGACTCCTGATGGTGACATCGCCTCTGGGGTCCGGTTGCAATGGAGGTTGGGAAAGGTAATATTTACTTACCTGAACCTGTCCTTTGTGGGTGGTGCCATCCTCTTCCATCTACTCTTCAGCTGCCAAGAGTCGAAGTCACATGAGTGAAAGTACAGCATTCAAGTCCTCCATAGAAAGATATTTTTTCCCTACAGAAGTCACTGGTCACAACGGTAGGAAATGACAAGCTTGACAGCGATAGCCACGCCTTGTTGACAAGCTTGTCAAGTGGAGGAAAAATACTGACACAAAGTAGTCCCTACTTTGTCTTGGTATATCTTTTGATTGGGTTAGAATTTTTTTTTAAATTCCAACACAGTCATTCAAGTATTTCAAAGATTCTATCTTTATGAAATACTAGTTTTTCATACAAGGGTGACAGAGCCACTTTAACCCCTTAAGGACCAAACTTCTGGAATAAAAGGGAATCATGCATGACATGTCACACGTCATGTGTCCTTAAGGGGTTAAAGGGACACTCCAGACATCAGGACAACTTTGTTACATAATAATAGTCAAGGTAATATCAATTACTTGGGTTAATAATTATATACAAAATAACCCAGTTGCCCCTTTCTCCCTGCTCTTGAGTGCTTTTCTACAGTCCTCCTCATCGACCCTCACTTCAATCGAGCCTGTCCAAACCCCCACTCAGTCTTTGGTAGACTTTGTGGGTGAAGTCAACCAGTTACAGCTGCACCTGCTTTTGACCTTGCCCGGATCTACTCACAAATCTGTGAAACAAATCAGGTTTATTGCATTAGCAAGACCTTTTACAGCCAGTAGGACTTCAACATGTGGGTTTCTCTATAGTAAGCAAACGCAATAACCTATCTGCTGGTATTTTTTCCACATATGGAAAATACTTTTTGAAAGGGTAATAGGACATGGAAACAGCTGATATTTTATAACGCCACATGTTTTGGGCATGTGAGATGCTTCCTTTAGCATGCCGTGGTTTGAAGGAATAAAATAAATTATGTCCAGGCACTCAGGATTGTTGCAGGAAGGCAGGTTTATTGGAACAAAACTAGCTTGATAAAGGCCTCTGTGTAGGCTGAAACGTTGCACTTTTTGTTCCAAAACCTGCCTTCCTGCAGCAATCCTGAGTGCCTCAATCTAATTTATTTTATCTACTAAACTGGGTTTTGGCAACCCTGGCCCTGATAAGCACCTGGATTACTAAATGTGAGTGTGGTATCCTCCGTTTGTAAAGTTTGAAGGAATGTCAGACTAGCAATCAACCACATTTCGGTTTATGATCGAACAGACTTACAGAAAAATATAAAATAAAGATAGCCAGTTACCACGTAGCGAGCTGCTTTTTGAGTGAAAATAGAATAGGAATAATGCAAAGTAACATACTTAATCCCACAAAATCAAAATAAATCCAGGCTGGAACAGTGTATCAATGTCTGTCAAGAACATTGTATGTACTATCATCAAATATACTGAGCTACCACTTCTTCACATCCAGCACCCATACTTATTCAACCATCAGCTCCCACCAAACCACATCCACATATCCACTACCCAATGTATATTTCACACCTAGCACATATGTGATTTATATCACTGAGATGATACACCATTGCACTATATTTCAGCTTCCCATGGCACCCACTTCATAACAAACACATCACATTGTCTATATGACGCCTTCAAATCACCCATCACTGAGATGACACTTACTTCCCAGCCAGCACTCAGATCATCCATTTATTATGCACCTGTGTGCCTGTACACCCTTCTTGGTCTTGTCTTTTGTTATTCACCATAAAGATATCTCCTGCACGTCCTCACACAAAATCATTTCTATGACAAAAAGTTTACAGTATTTTAAAAGCACAGTGAGTTCAGTATTCACAATTTCTAAAATCTATTTAAAATAAATCAATTTTTTTTTTAATTCTTTATTTTTTGTGTGCAAAATTTCACAATTAAGCCGTGGTGCCACAATAGCATTCATGTGCACATTTTCAACATTACATGTCACATATGGCACATATAAGGTCTGCACAATTTTTATAGTGATAGTGGAAAGGTAGTTAAGCATATAGTGCTCCCGCTATATTCCCGTTAGCATTTTCAATTTAATCAGTTGGAGCATAAAGATAGGCATAGTTTAGGATTACGTTTTGTTTCACATATTTTGCACGACATATGGTTAAAGATATACAGGTTATAATCCTCTGAGTGTGTGATCTCTAGTGTGTCATTTGGACTAAGTAGTTTAACTCTGGCTTGGTTTACCTCGGGCGCCACCCTGGAGTGTGTGGGGTTTGTGGGGTTGGTTTGCCTTCGCTCCCCTGGACGGGTCTGGAGTCTGTTTGAGTAATATCGATGAGTTTGTCACGGCTTGTGTGCATTGTAGTTGTCTGCGGTAGTGTGTGTCTGCCTTGAGTGGTGTCCTGTGTTGCGTGTATGTGTTACTCTGCTTGCTGTGTGTGCTGTTTTTTTGCTGTGCGAGTCCTAGCGTGTGTGGGTCTGTGGGTACCGACAGTGTCAGTGCGTGCAGGGCTGGAGCAATGTTTTAGTGTCCATTTTATAGTCCAGGAACAGCGTCTATCGTTAGCCGGTGCTTGTCTTGGAAGTGGGCTTGTAGGGCCGCAAGGGACCCGGTAGCAGAGTCCAGTTACGCGTTTCTCGGAATGTTGGGCACTCCTGGGGGCCTGCTTCTGTGGCTCGTGGTGGAAGTACTTCCTTTGATGTCCGCGGTCCTCCCCGTGAAGGGGCTGTTGTAGATCTTGATGTGGGGTGTCCCCCTGTGTTGTCGGGTCCGCAGTTTCTTAGGTTGATGTTTGTGTTTGTGGCTGGCGCTTCTGGGCGGCTGCAATCTGAGAGGGCTCGTGGGGTAAGGTTGCGTGGTTCGTGCGCTACGGGCGCCCGGGTAGGTTTACCTTGTTTCCCACCCTCGGTTTTGTGGCCTGCGAGCACTTGCCGATGTTTGTTGCTGTTTAGGGTAGGGTGCTGGCCCTTCATGGGGGCTTGTGTGGTCTGCCAACCGACTCTGCTTTCTGGCGGGCCCTGCAGTACTTGATGGGTCTTTCTTTGTTTGTCCACGTGGATGCCGGGTGTCCGCCATTTTGGAGAGCTCCGTCTGGGTTGTGCTTTGCGGCCCGGTTTGTATTTGGGCTCGGCAGACGTCCTTGGTGGTCGCCCGTGGGGACCGGGATAACCCCCACCGGTCCAAAGGGGGGGGGTTTGCAGGACGCCGTTTCGGAGACCTGGGGAAGCGGCCGTCCCTCCCCGACTCTAGCTCGCATAGGCCCCAGGCCTTGGTCGGGTTACTCCGGTGCCGTCCCGTGGCATGTGCGGTATCAGTGTGTGTTTCCATATCTTGTGAGCAGTTTGGTTGCCGATTTTGGACGATAGCTACTCGTGGCACCGAGTTGGCTCCGATTCTCTGGCCCAGATCCTGGAGCTCAGACGAAACACATCTGATCTGTTCAGCGGTCAGGCTTCGCCCCCAAAATAAATAACTTTTTGACTCATTAATGTATTGAAATTTTGACAAGGTGGCAGCCACACAAGTGCCCTAATTAGGACATCAATAAACAGTATTGATTACTATGCTATTGATAGATACTTACTCTATTATTTAATAAACTTTATTTACCTCTCCCATTTGCAGCCCCTTAGTTATCTCTTTTATTAATCTTGTGGACCCTTTTCAACTTGTGCAATGAAGTAGATAAGGGACTGCACACGCTCAGCAATAGAAAATGTATCTGTGTGGCCGCTCAGCCTAAAATGGCAAAATACCCTGAAGAAGACAAAGCTGAAATATGTCCGGGAACACTTTTCAATGCAGACTTTATTTGGACATTAAATCTGGCAATGTTTCGGCTCTGTCACAACATGTGAGCCTACTGCTTATTTACCTGTCTTTTTTTGTCAATGCCTTTTCCTTTGAACAAACCCTGCAATTCACCATGAAGATGGCTTTGTGTGGTTGTCACAAGCTAATTCAGGTCATCAACTGTCCAGAGCACATTTCCCTTCTTTCATTGATAAAACAATTGCAGTCTGTTGCTGGTAACACTAGCATCAGATCATCTCTATATAACTTCTAGTTTATTCCTTACTACTAGAGTATTTGAAAATAGTGTCCTGTCTCCGGCAAGTTTCTGACCTTCTGTTCTCCTTATCAATGTTTTAGCCTGACTCTACCTATTGTCATTATTTTGTCACTTCTGACCATGTTTGACCATGTCTCTGTCATATTACTCGTATTGGCTATCAACAAAGCTCCAGCTGCTGGACAAAAGAAAGAGCTACTGGTGAGAATAAATGTTAATGTGTAAACTTTACTGGTGCGTTAATATCATGTTTACAGATCCCTATATTTACCAAATATATATTTGTGAGATATGAAAACTAAAACTAAATGTAGATATCCACACCTCTTCATCCTGCAACTGGTGTCTTCTTCACCTTAGCTCCCTGTCGATCATTGTATAAGCTTTATCATGTGCACTTGGCTGTCAGTATTGAGAAAACACAAAGGAAAAAAGAAATAAAGCACTTTTTTTGTATTTTTACTCCTCATTTGCAATGATTGCCCTGTGTTTGCCTTGTTCCTGTATTATGAAGACATTTGCTAAACCTTTGTAAATAAATTAAAAAGAAAACAGAGCATCTGATGAAAAAAATAATACAAGCTGTAGGCGATTTACAATGTTTAAATCAATGGTATATATTCTACAAAAGTGACTGTTTCTCTCTGAATTCCTTCAATCTAAATGTGACATTCTTAAAGGGACACTCCACTGCCCAAATAACAATTAAATGAATCACCATTTAGTAAATATATCCCAATTAAAACATGTATGCATTTAATTATGCATTGTCTCATAAGGGGTATATCTAAAACAGCTTGCAAAAGTAACATATATATATCCTGTATGCAGCCTTTTACTTAAGCCCTTCCCTTCTTCTTCAGCCAATACTTTCTGTGGCTGTCCAATCACAGACTTCCCAATGCAGCTCAATGAGAAGACGTTACAGGGCAGGTGATCAGAGCAATGGCTGCCTCTTGAGTTTAATGCAGCTGAGCTAAACAACCATTAAGTAACAGGACAGATGTTTGATTGACAGCTAAGGTTGTGTAACATGGTTACATTATGAAAATGCCAATTTCTATTGAAATCTGCACTTTTTGAAAACGAAATATACAGGCCACACTCTTCACACATAAAACACTTCAGTAAGATAAAATGCTTTAGGAGTGTGGAGTGTTCCTTTAACTATACATAGCTTTATATTAACATTATACATAGTGTTATAAATCAAGGACTGGAAGAGAAATAATTGTAGCTAATGTATTATACCTTTTCTTGGGTCCATAAAAAGTTCAGTTGATTTTTTTAGAATGCTAACATTATTATTTATAATAAATAGAGATCCGTGTCCTAGGCAGTGTTTATTAAAAGCTAAAGATGAACTGTCAGCATTCTACTCTGGTCTAGTTCCTTTGTTGTTTGAAATTATGCAGAATTTCCCCGGAACCAGACACGCACTTCCTCTTTCTAGTGTATTAAACCATTGTTTTACAATTTCCCTATAATAATGCTGAGACGTAGAGCTTGCAAACCCAAATCCTTGAAACGTAACTACTTTTGACATTTTGAATTTTCTAGTTAAGACGTTGCTGAACTGCAGTCAAAACTATTTGAATATTAACCTTTTATCTATTCAGGTACGCAGCATTACCTCAAAGAATAATGGAAGCAGTTTACAGTACACTTCATCCTCCATCTATGACAAAAAAAAGAGGAGTTTATTCACCAAACACAGCATATCGGCAAAAATAGCTGGTTTAGAAAAATTCTCCAACTTTGCAATAGTCAAGTCTTGGTTAATTTTTCCCAAAGAGTTATATTTCAGTTTTCAATTAGTTACAATTTGCTGTTGAGTTAATAAACCTCTGATTGTCCATAAGAAAGAATGACTTTATTTCGTATTAAATGTTCACTCTAAGCAACAAAACCACTTAATCTTGACCTTTTTTTGGACAAAGTAAAACATTGCCGTATCTGAGAAATGGCAATGTTTACATTTTGTTGAGAACACACCTTTGGTGGCTATCAGACCGACAGTCACTAGAGGGGTTTCCTCAGTGAAGACATTTGAAAATGGAAGGTCTTCACTTTCAGCATCATCACCCACAGCATGATGACGCTAAATGCATACAAAGCTTGACTGGATTATATATCTCTGTATGAGAAGCATTTGATTGGTGGTGCACAGAGATTGCTGTACTTGCGCCCATTGTCCCCAATGCTTCAATATGAGAAGCATTGGAATAGAGAAAGGCAGGGCCGGACTGGGAAGAAAATTCGGCCCGGGCATTTTTTTATTACAGCGGCCCACTACAAAGGCGGCGGGGCCAGATAGGGTGTGTTTTGTCATCACCAATGACAAGCACGCCCCATCACAAAGTGAGCATGTTGGTTCAATGCTCTTCCAGGGTAGACCATGCGCAGAGCTCTGCTGAAGACCTCTGGCATAAGAAAAAGACCCTGTATTTGTTCTGCACAGCGCAAGCAAATTCAATAACATGCTTGCACTGTGTTTGCTTGAAATTTGTCTCTGGTGTCTCCATAGTTGGGATACCAGGAGACAAAAATGCTAGGAAAGCATATTGTGCAGTGTGAGGGTGCTGTGTGTGTGTGTGTAAGGGGTGTAGTGTGTGTGCGAGAGGGGTGCAGTGTGTGTGAGGTGTGTAGTGTGTGAGTGATGGGTGCTGTGTTTGCGTGAGGCTGCTATGTGGGTAAGGGTGCTGTTTGTGTGTGCTGTGTGTGATTGGGTGCTGTGTTTGCATGAGGGTGCTATGTGCTTGTGAGGAAGCTGGTGCAGTGTGTGTGTGTGTGTGTGTGTACTGTAAGTGTTAGGGGTGCAGTGTGTGTGTGCTGTGCGTGTCAGGGGTGCAGTGAGTGTGTGCTGTAAGTGTTAGGGGTGCAGTGTGTGTGAGTGAGGGTGCTGTGAGTGTGTGTGTGTGTGCTGTGAGTGTCAGGGGTGCAGTGTGTGTGAGTGTGTGAGTGAGGGTGCTGTGAGTGTCAGGGGTGCAGTGTGTGTGAGTGAGGGTGCTGTGAGTGTCAGGGGTGCAGTTTATGTGAGTGTGTGAGTGAGGGTGCTGTGAGTGTCAGGGGTGCAGTGTGTGTGTGTGAGGGTGCTGTAAGTGTTAGGGGTGCAGTGTGTGTGTGTGTGCTGTAAGTGTTAGGGGTGCAGTGTGTGTGTGCTGTGAGTGTCAGGGGTGCAGTGTGTGTGTGTGAGTGAGGGTGCTGTGTGTGTGTGTGCTGTGAGTGTCAGGGGTGCAGTGTGTGTTAGTGTGTGAGTGAGGGAGCTGTGAGTGTCAGGGGTGCAGTGTGTGTTAGTGTGTGAGTGAGGGTGCTGTGAGTGTCAGGGGTGCAGTGTGTGTGAGTGAGGGTGCTGTGAGTATCAGGGGTGCAGTGTGTGTGTGTGTGTGTGTGTGTGAGGGTGCTGTAAGTGTTAGGGGTCCAGAGTGTGTCAGTGAGTGTTAGGGGTGTCTGTGAGGCTGCTGTGCCCTGAGTGATTATATCCCCCCTCCCTGCTTACCTTTAGCCTGGGAGGGGGGATCCTGTTGCTGGGGCTGCCATCCATCCCTGGTGGTCTTAGTGGTGAGTAAACTCTAGCCTATAAGGCTAGAGTTCACTCTCGCGAGACCCGGAGCGTTGCCATGGCAACGCTCCGAATCTCGCGAGAGGAACCTGGCGGAGCTGTAAGTTAAAGCTCCGCCGGGTTCCTCTGCTGGCAGGCTGGCTCCCTCCCTCTCTCCCCGCCGGCGGCTGCACTATCCTGCATGTGGGCCGGTGAGGGAGATCTCTGATCTCCCCACCGGCCCGCTGTAGACTACTGCAGGGCCGGCGTTCAGACAGTGCCGGCCCTGCAAAGACCGGCAGGAGAGATCCTGGGATCTCCCCTGCCGGCCTCGGCCGATGGCCACCGCGGCCCACCGGGCATTTGCCCGGTGTGCCCGATGGCCAGTCTGGGCCTGGAGAAAGGTCACTGGAGGAAAAGGGACTGCACTGGGGAAACTGTTTCTGAACATTTGTTTGTTTTACTTTTTTTTTAACTAATACTTGGGAGGCATAGAATGCTAAAAAATTATAGGAACACTCTTACATTAAAATATTTATGTTTCAAGTAGCTCTGCCCCCCTCCCTCTCCAAAAAAAAAAAAAAAAACAGACTGAATCAAAAGATATCATAAGACAAAGCAGAAACTACTTTGTCTTAGGTTTGTTTACTAAACTTGACACTTGACAAATGGTAGGGCTACCTTTTGCCAAGCCTTGTCAGGTGTCAACTGTCATTGGAGATAGCTAAGAGGAAAACTTTTTCTGTGGAGGACCCCATACTCTTGCAGGATCTTCCATAAACAACATTGAAACAATCTCACGCATATCCTCTCGTCAATCGCAAAGGACAGGTTCAGGTAAGTAAAAATTACCTTCTTATGCCCCACATGGCCAGCGAAATGCAAGCAAAGTGGTCACCACTGGGGGCATTGCAAAATATGTAATGACCCTAAAAGGTAACAGAACCGCTTTAATGTTAGAATGTTCTTTACAGAGATATTTTGGTGATGATTTGGTAACATTTGTTAAAATAATTTTTTGTTTTGCTTCATAAATATTACTAATCAAGCCGAGGACTTTGTTCTGTTAGCCTCACTGAGTTGTGTACCACGTTCCTCCTCCAAACACTATAAAACAAATAAACCCATAGCACACCAAAAAAGTATTGCACAAAAAGATTTATTCACATAATGCATTAATAAACACATACAGGTAATAATTAAATTAAATATGCAGAGTATTCACCTGACAAATAACCACATAAATTAGGCAAACAAAGTGCTCAATGCATAAACCCTGTGTAACAACAGGTATACTGACCCGAGCTGGAGATCATAGAACCCCAGCGTTTCGGCACTACGCCTTCCTCAAGGGAAATGTCTGGGTTTAAGCATGTGTTTATGGGTTTATTTGTTTTATGGTATTTGTCAACCTATAGGGGACACAGGTCACTTGTATTCATTTAGCGCCCTGAACCTTCATAACTGCATGATTCACAAAATTAACCCTTAACAGTTGAACGCTTGCTATATTGTTTTTATATATACTGCCTCATTCAAACACTGCTAGAAAGGTCTGCTTGGGGCCCTGAGAATGTATTGCTACCATTATAAACTTCTATACGGATTCTTTACTGATGACATGGACTCCTGTTCAGGCATGATCACATACTGCATCTGTGAAAGGGGTAGATATGGACTGTATGGTATTTCTTATAATAAATCCTTTTTTTCTGTTCTGTTGACTGTGGCGTTTATTCGCAAAACACAGAATTGTAGCGAGTTTAAAACCAAATTGCAAATTTACTATAATGTATTACTACTAAGTGGAGAAAATTATTTTTTTTCTCCAGTAATGAAAATGAAAAATCATATTATACATGTTTTCCTTTGTAAGACCTTTTATTATTTATTCTATATATTACATATAATACGACTACTACTAGTTCAAATGTAATTGTAAATATCTTATATAAAGCTATAATTCTCCTATACAATCTGTAATAAACTCTAATCTGTCAAGAGCAGTACCATATCATTTCCCCTTTAACCCTTCCATTGAGGAGTGTTTTTAGTTTTGTATGAAACGCGGGGTGCACGTATAACTCAAGGCGTTAGTAATTCCATAGATATACCTGCAATATTAGCAATATTAGATTGCTCTATACCTGCAGGGCAAAATGGTGTACAGATTGCTATATACCTGCTATAGCCGTCTGAAAATATCTGCTAATGTATTTGCAGAACTCTCCTAATTTAGTTCCAAGAAATTTGGTCTCTGCTAAAATATAAAATGCAATAAAAAATACTAGTATTTCAGACATTCAAACAATACATCCCCCCAAATTTGGCCATTCAGTGGGACATTTATGTACATTTGATTTTACATTTTAGAAAACAAATTACCAAAAAAAGCAAAAGTTATTTCCTGGTTTCTAAAACAGGGAGCAAGTAACGAGTGAAGAATAAATACATTTAAAAGGGGGATTTTTTTTTGGCATCAATGATGAAAATCAGATATAGCATACTATTCCGAATTTTAATTGTGAAAAAAATTGCAAGTTTCTCTTGCTGGGCTTATTTCCAATTGGGGACAGTAATCCCTAAATGTGAAAAGTAATGTCTCTTGTTTACAACAATTTGGTAGAAATTTGCTTGCTAATGTTTGCTGTGAGTTTTCCAAAAATAAAATAAATATTTGAAGCAAACATGCAAATATTCCTATAACACTGAAACTATAGTTATCGTCATATATTTATAAAACTATTTACAGTAGCAAATATTTTCTCAATTAAATCATAAGTGTTAATTAAGCTAGTTGGAAGGACAGAAACAAATACACTGTCAGTTTTTTGCAATTGCTTTTATCCTGGAACTCATGCCTATTTGGCTAAAATGATAACCGTCAACCCTTGCAGGGTTATTCAATAAACTCTGAATTTTAGCAAATTAAATCTGAATTTAAAAATATTGATGTAAATAGCAAATTTTTGACTAGTTAGACAGTTTTTTCAGACCAGTTATTTTACACCAAAGTTTGCAACTCTTCCGAATTTAGTTAATAATCCTGTTGTAACAGGGATTGATTGTCTAAGCTTTATATTACAGAAATTGGACAAGAGAACAGCATTTTTTCCAAGGCAAATTAATTAAACTTCAAAATAGTTGAGGCAATTCATTTTTCAAAATCATCTATTTTGGCTAAATATTTGCGATTTACTTGACAATTCTCCACAATTTAGTGAATAATCCCCCTACCCCTCCATATGAATGAATCTTACGAAGTATTCACAGAGATCCACTGACATAAGAACCTTGGTTCATTCCATGAATCTGAAGTGAATGTCCAGGAAAGAGCTGTGATCAACTATATACACTTTAAAAGAATCTTTAAAATGACAGTTTTCCATCACATTGCTTAGTTGGAACTGTGGGTAGAATGACAAACTGCAAATAGTGAAATTTTTGTCTCTATTAATTGTAGCTACATAAATAATAAAATAATAATAACAATACTCTCCAACTAAAAACAATGGTAATAATCCCTGTCTGCTTAGTCCTTTTTATCCATAGCTAGGCACCAGCTGCCTGAGATTGATGGTAGTTGTAACTCGCAGCCAGTGAAATAGGAAAATAATGAATTAACTGATAATCTTGGAATGTACAGGTTGTGTAATCATTGCTGGATAAACAGATAGTAGGAAGTGGAGAAAGAAATATGTGTCAGAAATATGTCTGGAATAAAAAGACACGCGTGCAGTGCGTGTTGCTCAATTATTAGCATGTCACAGGGTTCCAAAGGATTATTAAATGACTCAGATAATCAATAGCTGGTCAGTAGCAAGTAAAGTCTCTGCTCATAGCTACACAGGCACACAACCTGTTTGGAGTGATCAGACCCACTGCTATTTGCTTTAGTATTATTCAAAGGAAAATGGAGAATATTCAGCCAATAATGTTTATACCATTGACTTTAGATGTTTTGCTTATAATGGTGACATATAGTGTGTATCATTGCAAACCTTTTGTGGTTATTCTCTAAACTGGTATTGACAAGGGAACAGCAATTTTAGGCCACGAGAGCTGAACTGTTAAAAGAATTATAAATTAAAAAACATTTCTAAATTGGCTGTTTTTGGTCTTAAATCTGCAACTCCCTTGTCAGTTCTCCACAAATCCAGGTGTGCTTAAAAAAACAATATGTACATTTTTTCATAGATCCTCTCTGTATCAACATGTGAAATGCGTAGTACGTAGTGCAAATTTTGTTTAAAAATACCCCTTCCAAAGAGCGTTTAACAACTTGGTACTAAACTGCATCTAGTAGTATTTAAGAAAATACATTGGTTTTAGCAACAGGGAAACTTTACAATAACATACAGCAGTCCTTCCATATCCGTATGGTACTTACACTGAGCTACAGCAATATATAATTTAGGCACATACAGGATCCTGAGTGGCGTTTGATTACAATTTTTATTAACCTCATACAGCCAACTAACTGGTAGTAGTTGATGTGAAATATGTTTGACAAATAATAACTGTGAAATATTTAATTACCCATTAACAGTATATATCAATAGTAGGAATCATTAGCCATACAGTTAGGGAATATGTAGAAAAAAAAAGAGAAATTCTGTGTAAAAATCTAAAGGAAATACAATAAACACACACAGATATTTCAGCTAATTTCCTTTTTATTGAGCATTTGATTATGCATTGCCTCCTCATGGAAGATTTACATCAAACATTATAGGGGTTTGTGAAACAGAGGTTTGTTCACTAACCCTAGAATTGGGAAGATTTGACAAACATATTGCAAATTTTAGGGCAAACTTGTCAAATAGAAAACTATCTAAAGACCATTTTCAGCTTGGTTATATTTGTCTAGTAATTGCAATTCCCTTGCCAATTGGCCACTATTTTCTGCTTAGTGAATAAAAACACTGCAATTTTGCTACTATTATTATCTGCATATTATATACATATATTTAAAGTGATTGCCGTATTGTAACTTAACAGGGAAAAATTGTTAATAATTATTTTTTGCTGACTATGTATTTAAATCGCGCCATTTTAGTTCTCTTAAATCTCAGACATAGTGCATATTTACTGTGTAAAAAGTTGCAATGTGAGAACAGTAAAATCAGATTGAGAACCAATAAAGTTATATTTACATCCCTTTATCGAGTATAAATCCAGTCTAGGAATCTTTTAAGTTAACATATAGACACTAAGACAAAAATATGGACCAATTTATCACACTTGCTGATAGAAAATACTGACATCCACCTACGCAGTTATTCCAAACACAAATAGAGTATTACATAGATTATCACCTACAGAATACTACGTAGACTATCACCAATACAGTGCTACACATACTATAACAATACACTGCTACACAGACTATCACCAAATATAGTGCTACACAGACTATCAATAATAGAATTACTACGTAGACTATAACAATACAGTACTACACAGACTTTCACCAATACAGTGATACACATACTATAACAATACAATGCTACACAGACTATAACAATACAGTGCTACACAGACTATCAATAATAGAATTACTACGTAGACTATAACAATACAGTGCTACACAGACCATCAATAATAGAATTACTACGTAGACTATAACAATACAGTGCTACACAGACTATCAATAATAGAATTACTATGTAGACTATAACAATACAGTGCTACACAGACTATCACCAATACAGTGATACACATACTGTAACAATACAGTGCTACCCAGACTATAACAATACAATGCTACACAGACCATCAATAATAGAATTACTACGTAGACTATAACAATACAGTGCTACACAGACCATCAATAATAGAATTACTACGTAGACTATAACAATACAGTGCTACACAGACCATCAATAATAGAATTACTACGTAGACTATAACAATACAGTGCTACACAGACTTTCACCAATACAGTGATACACATACTGTAACAATACAGTGCTACCCAGACTATAACAATACAATGCTACACAGACCATCAATAATAGAATTACTACGTAGACTATAACAATACAGTGCTACACAGACCATCAATAATAGAATTACTACGTAGACTATAACAATACAGTGCTACACAGACTATCAATAATAGAATTACTACGTAGACTATAACAATACAGTGCTACACAGACTATAACAATACAGTGCTACACAGACTATCAATAATAGAATTACTACGTAGACTATAACTATACAGTGCTACACAGACTATCAATAATTAATTACTACGTAGACTATAACAATACAGTGCTACACAGACTTTCACCAAATATAGTGCTACACAGACTATAACAATACAGTGCTACACAGACTATCAATAATAGAATTACTACGTAGACTATAACAATACAGTGCTACACAGACTTTCACCAATACAGTGATACACATACTGTAACAATACAGTGCTACACAGACTATCAATAATAGAATTACTACGTAGACTATAACAATACAGTGCTACACAGACTTTCACCAATACAGTGCTACACAGACTATCACCAAATATAGTGCTACACAGACTATAACAATACAGTGCTACACAGACTATCAATAATAGAATTACTACGTAGACTATAACAATACAGTGCTACACAGACTATCAATAATAGAATTACTATGTAGACTATAACAATACAGTGCTACACATACAATGCTGCCATTCACTTCATGTGTTCCTTATTAAGGATTAATAAGTGTGTAGGGGTTTAGATAAACACCCCTCTCTGTCATATTAGAGATGTTACCTTAATTTTCTATGTTTGTATTTGCATTCTAAAGATACTCATGTAGTCGAGAGTTTACAGTAAGAAATACATGCTTAGAAACGCATGGCATGGCAGCCATAGTGGATCCCTATACTGTGATATCTGATAGAATGGGAGATGGCAGTTATAGTATATCCCTGTACTGTGATATCTGGTATAATGGGATATGGCAGTTATAGTAGATCCCTATATTATGATATTTGATAGAATGATATATAGGAGAGATAGAGGATCCCTGTACTGTGATATCTGATAGAATGGGACTCAGCAGCTATAGTTGATCCCTATACTGTGATATCTAGAATGGGATATAACAGCTATAGTGGATCCCTGTACTGTGATATCTGATAGAATGGGTTATGGTATCTAAAGTGAATCCCTGTACTTTGATATCTGATATAATGAGATATGACAGCTATAATGGATTCATGTACTGTGATATCTCATAGAATGGGATATGGCAGCTATAGTGGAGCCCGGTACCTTGATATCTGATAGAATGGGATACAGCATCTATCGTGGATCCCAGTACTGTGATATCTGATAGAATGGGATAAAGGAGAGATAGAGGATCCATGTACTGTAATATCTGATATAATGGGATCCAGCAGCTATAGTGGATCCCTGTACTGTATATCTGATAGAATGGGATAGGTCAGCTATAGTGGATCCCTGTACTGTAGTATCTGATATAATGGGAAACAGCAGCTATGGTGGATCCTTATACTGTTATATCTGATTTAATGGGGTATGGCCACTATAGTGGATCCCTGTACTATATATCTAATAGAATGGGATATAACAGCTATAGTGGATCCCGGTACTCTCATTTCTGATAGAATGGGATATGACAGCTATAGTGGATCCCAGTACTGTAATATCTGATAGAATGGGATATGACAGCTATAGTGTATCCCAGTACTGTCATATCTGATAGAATGGGATATAGGAGAGATAGAGGATCCATGTACTGTAATATCTGATATAATGGGATATGGCAGTTATAGTGGATCCCTGTATTGTGATATCAGATATAATGGGATATGGCCGCTATAGTGGATCCCTGTACTGTATATCTGATAGAATGGTATATGGGAGCTATAGTGGATCCCTATACTGTTATATCTGATATAATGGGATATGGCAGTTATAGTGGATCCCAGTACTGTGATATCTGATATAACGGGATATGGCAGCTATAGTGAATCCCAATACTGTGATATCTGATAGAATGGGATACAGCAGTTATAGTGGATCCCTATACTGTGATATATGATATAATGGGATATGGCAGCTATAGTAGTTCCCAGAACGGTGATGTCTGATAGAATGGGATATGGCAGCTATAGTGTATTTCTATACTATGATATTTGATAAAATGGGATATGGCAGCTATAGTGGATCCCTATACTGTGATATCTGATAGAATGCATTATGGCAGGTATAGTGGATCCCTGTGCTGTGATATCTGATAGAATGGGATATGGCAGCTATAGTGGATCCCTATACTGTGATATCTGATAGAATGTGTTATGGCAGCTTTAGTGGATCCCTATACTGTGATATCTGATAGAATGCATTATGGCAGGTATAGTGGATCCCTGTGCTGTGATATCTGATAAAATGGGATATGGCAGCTATAGTGGATCCCTATACTGTGATATCTGATAGAATGTGTTATGGCAGCTTTAGTGGATCCCTATACTGTGATATCTGATAGAATGCATTATGGCAGCTATAGTGTATTTCTATACTATGATATCTGATAAAATGGGATATGGCAGCTATAATGGATCCCTATACTGTGATATCTGATAGAATGCATTATGGCAGGTATAGTGGATCCCTGTGCTGTGATATCTGATAGAATGGGATATGGCAGCTATAGTGGATCCCTATACTGTGATATCTGATAGAATGGGATACGGCATCTATAGTGGATCCCAGTACTGTGATATCTGATAGAATGGGATATAGGAGAGATAGAAGATCCATGTACTGTATATCTGATATAATGGGATATAGGAGAGATAGAGGATCCATGTACTGTATATCTGATATAATGGGATACGGCAGCTATAGTGGATCCCTATACAGTGATATCTGATAGTATGGGATATGACAGGAATAGTGGATCCCTATACTGAGATACCTGATAGAATGGGATACGGTAGCTATAGTGGATCCCTGTACTGTGGTATCTGATAGAATGGGATACGGCAGCTATAGTGGATCCCTGTACTGTGATAGCTGATGGAATGGGATATGGCAGCTATAGTGGATCCCTATACTGTGATATCTGATGGAATGGGATATGGCAGCTATAGTGGATCCCTATACTGTGATATCTGATAGAATGCGTTATGGCGGGTATAGTGGATCCCTGTGCTGTGATATCTGATATAATGTGATATGGCAGCTATAGTGGTTCCCAGAACGGTGATGTCTGATATAATGGGAACGGCAGCTATAGTGGATCTCTATACTGTGATATCTGATAAAATGGGATATTGCAGCTATAGTGGATCCCTGTATTGTGATATCTGATATAATGTGATATGGCAGCTATAGTGGATCCCTGTGCTGTGATATCTGATAGTATGGGATATGACAGGAATAGTGGATCCCTATACTGAGATACCTGATAGAATGGGATACGGTAGCTATAGTGGATCCCTGTACTGTGATATCTGATAGAATGGGATACGGCAGCTATAGTGGATCCCTGTACTGTGATAGCTGATGGAATGGGATATGGCAGCTATAGTGGATCCCTATACTGTGATATGTGATGGAATGGGATATGGCAGCTATAGTGGATCCCTATACTGTGATATCTGATAGAATGCGTTATGGCGGGTATAGTGGATCCCTGTGCTGTGATATCTGATATAATGTGATATGGCAGCTATAGTGGTTCCCAGAACGGTGATGTCTGATATAATGGGAACGGCAGCTATAGTGGATCTCTATACTGTGATATCTGATAGAATGGGATATTGCAGCTATAGTGGATCCCTGTATTGTGATATCTGATATAATGTGATATGGGAGAGATAGTGGATCCCAGTACTTTGATATCTGATATAATGTGATATGGCAGCTATAGTGGATCCCTGTACTCTGTTATCATTGAGGATGTGATATGACAGCTTTGAATGCCTACACAAATGAATTCCTGCACCAAGCACACATGAAGAATGATACACGGGTTCTGCAAGTAGTTACATAGTTACACATTGAACCACCACATCGCCCGATTCCCATTTCAAGATCTGTTCGTTATTTATATCAGACATTAAAGAGAAAAGAGAAGTGACCACCGTCTGTATCAGTGCCAGCATCAGTCTGTCAATAAATACACTTCCATATCAACAAGCAAGCATTGCTTTCCATGTATCGAAACGTGACATTATATTTAAGCAAATCCAACGATAACGGAAACCAAACAAGAGCACCATTAATCCTCACATTTATGTTTCAATCATATAAAAATGTTTTTTTTTTTTAAATCCACATCATTAATAATATTCTATTCTATATACAGTATATATAGTTGATGATAGAATTTAAACATGGAACCCGTTGCTCTCCTTGCTATCGCTGCCTGCCCAAGCCAGTTGCAGAGAACCTTATCATACAGAGACATTCTAATTCCCATCGCCGGCCGGAGAGCGGGAGACCCTCAGCTAATAGCCAGCGTTCCATCTCAGAATACTCACAATTTCACCATCAATGACGGCCGAGAGCTGCAAATCTTTGCCGTGATCACATCCGTTGAAGCTGGGCTGCTCACCCAGGGCCGGCTGCTCATCACCCATGCGCATGCGTGGAGGGTTTCTTCTTCAAGTGTGATGGATGGTGATTCTTCTTCTATATTCCTCTATGTATCCAGCGCTTTCCAAAAAGCAAACTGGTCAGCAGCCTCTCTGGGAAGGGTGGCTGTGCCAGGTGCAGCCTGTTGAGGAGATAATGGAGCGCTGTGGCTGGTGATAGGGACCCAGTTTAGGCATGTGTGTGATTACATTGGAGTAAACCAGAAGTGAGCCGCTGAATGTCAGGCGGACCGAATAAAGGCTGCTGTTTGCGAGCTAGCAGTGACAGCCTTCCTCTCACGCCGAATCCCTTGACATTACTATCAGCTCGCTTTGGGCTGTGCTGCTTCCTGGCAGCGGGAAGGTGTGCGCTACATTGTGTGTACAGGCAGCAAGTAAATATCACCCCATTCTACAATGGTTCGACTGATTATTGTGGGATGGCACTAGGGGCAACCTCTGCCCCCCCCAGGACATACAACTCCTATCCAGCTCAGCCAGCAGGGGTCTGTCTCAGCAAGACCACCCCAGTGCGATGTGCACCATCTGCTGTAATGGCTCACTCAGAGGGAACATGTGATATTTCTGTGTTTTTTTTTTTTTAATACATTGGCAAAGTTTTTTAACACTTAAATAATATAAACTCACACATGTTTATTAATTACAAGGTTAAATATGTGTCTAAAAGTTTCGTTAATGAGCCTTTATAAAAGTTTTTTTTAAAGAATAATTCAGTTTCCGGTTAATTCAAATTGAAACATAAGGGGATATTACCCAGTTGTTGAAGCGGCAATGTCATGGCCGCATCTCTTTTTTTTTAACCCCCCTCCCAACTCTAACACATCTAATAGCCCCCTGGATGCCCCCAAATGGCCCTAAGCCCCCATATTACCTATATTTAATGTTTCTTTTCTGTCCGGACCTAGGTCCTGGACGCCGCCATCTTTGTTGGGGTAGATGAAGTCCCTGTGGGACACGTAATCTGCCCACACTAGATAGCAGTGTGAAATTCCTGCACGTTCCAAGTTCGGCATTCGGACGTGAATTTCGATTAACTAACCCCCACCTATCTAATAACTAGCGGAGGGGACATATTATCCTCCCCGAGCCCCGCGAGTGCGGGCTATGCCCTTTGGGTGGGGACCCTAAATGACAACGACGGGGGACCTATTGCCATGAGCGGCAGGTGGGGGCCCTAGTGACAAATGACAGGGAGGACATGGGTCCTTCCCCCGACCCCCACCCATGAGCGGCGGGTCAGGGCCCTACAATGAAAAGGGGGGGGAACCTATTGTCCTATTGACCTATTGTCCCATCCCCCGGCTCCCACCCATGAGCGGCAGGTGGGGGCCCTAGTGGAAAATGACAGGGAGGACATAGGTCCTCCCCCGGCCCCCACCCATGAGCAGCGGGTCAGGGCCCTAAGATGAAAAGGGGGGGGAACCTATTGTCCCACCCCCCCGGCCCCCACAATTAGCGGCAGGTGGGGGTCCTAGTGACAATGGGGGGGCATAGGTCCTCCCGCCGGCCACCAACCATGAGCGATGGGTCAGGGCCTTACATGAAAATAGAGGGGGACGTATTGTCCCCCACCCATGAGCGGTGGGCGGGGGCTCTAAATGTAAAAAAAAACCTGGGAGGGGGGTGACTAGGGGTCCCCAAGACCCTAGTCGTCGTCCCCCAAAAAATAAATACAATTTCTACCTACCCCCTTCACCCTAAAATAATAAGGGGGACAATAAAACTAAGTCCCTGTAAATAAAAACTAATACTTACCATTTAAAGTCTTCTTTCTTCTAAAATATTTTTTCAGCCCCAAAAAAGGGCAAGTTAAAAACCATAAAGCACGTCGAATTTCTAAAATAAAAAAAGACCAGAGCATAAAAAAAATCCACCTAAAAAAAAATCCATATTCACCCAGCTAGGGCACCACGCAGACTGAGCTCCGCATGGCGGGGAAAGGCTTATAAAGCCTTCCCACGCCCTGCAATTTGACTCAGAGGGCTCTGATTGGTTGGTTTAAGTCAACCAATAAGAACGCTCTGATGGGTAAATAGTGAGCTTTACCTGATTGGCTCACTATTTACCTATCAGAGCACTCTTATTGGTTGGCTTGGAATCCAACCAATCAGACTGCTCTGAGTAATTTTACACAGTGTGGGATGTTCACTCTGAGTGGCCCCCAGAACTAACTAGTTAAGATGAAATTATTACTAGTGATGTTGCGAACCGTTCGCGAACTTGCCGCGAACGGTTCGCCGCGGTTCGCCATGAACCGTTCGCGGCGAACTTCGGTCAGCTGACACATCCCTGCCAATCTCCGGCACACCCTCCCTCCCAGACCCTCCTACTTCCTGGACAGCATCCATGTTGAAGGCAGGTCTGGGAGGGAGGGTCTGCCAGAGATTGGCAGGGATGTGTCAGCTGACCGGAGTTCACCGCGAACGGTTCGTGGCGAACCGTTCGTGGCGAACCGTTCGTGGCGAGTTCGCGAACGGTTCGCGACATCACTAATTATTACTAATAGTGTGCCTTGCAAATATTATGACAACAAAAGGCAGCCTATGAAAAATCAGATATGCTATTTTTACCAAAAGATTTCTTACTTAAAGGAACAGACTAAGTACAATAACCACTACAGCCCTCTGTAGTTCTACAGTTAGTAGTTATATCAGTTATGTGCACCTTTCCCGTTCATTGATTGGCAAAGAGCATCAAGATGTGCTGATGGAACCCAAGTAATTATCAAACCATTCAAAAATTGTGTGACTACTTATTGTGAGATGGCACTTGGGCACTCTTGGCTGTAAGCTATAGTGACTATGGTGCTTACAGTGTTCCTTTAATAGTATGAATGCTGAGCTGCTACAAGTACACTTACAATGTTTTCAGGAAGTATTCAGACCCTGTCATTTTCTTTTTTTTTTTGTTTTATGTTGCAGCCTTATGCTGCATTCTATATTCAGTACCCCCAAAAAACAAAGCAAAAAAAAAGACAAAATACAGATTTTTTAAAAACATCACATGGTGTCACATGTTTTTTCTGAGTGAGCTCCAGATATCATGTGTGGAGATGGGAGAAACTTGCGGAAGGACAACCTTCAATGAAAAGCATACCACAGATCTGACCTTTATGGCAGATTTGCCAGATTGAAATCCTGTTCTCACTGCAAGACATAAAAATCTA
Organism: Pelobates cultripes; assembly: GCA_933207985.1. Lineage (NCBI taxonomy): Eukaryota > Metazoa > Chordata > Amphibia > Anura > Pelobatidae > Pelobates > Pelobates cultripes. Next base: position 260,073,798 of record OW240915.1, on the reverse strand, counting down.
CTTACAATTTGCAAAAAAAAACAAAACGCTGAGAGTATGATTAACAAGATTCTCTGGTCTGATAAAATGAAAGTTAAAATGTTTGGCTTCCACTCAAAGGGTTATGTATGGAGAAGCCAGGCACCGCTTATCCCCTGTGCAATACCATCCCAACTGTGAAGCATGATGGTAATAAGGGTTGAGAGAAAGCTAAACACAGAACAATCTAGAGATATCCTTCATGAAAACCTGATTCAAAGCGCGAAGGATCTCATACTGGGATGAAGAGTCACATTCCAACAGTACTGTGGCCCTAAGCACACAGCCAGTGACTGTACAAAAAGAGATTGTATTCTTGAAGTCTGAGATTTGTAAATTATCTGGTAAACAAACTCAGGCTGGAACTGGTGTTGTGGAGAGAGGCACTGAGGCTAGTGGTGTTGTGGAGACAGGCTTGGAGACTATGGTGAGGCCTAATAGAAAGCAGTTGTTGTTGGGGGATTCCATCATAAGAGGTGTGGAGATGGACAATGGTGGTCTTGTGAGGTGTCTTCCCGGAGCTACTGCTCACAGAGACAGGAGACATATCTGTAATATTGTTAAGCGAGAAAAGCAGGAGGGGGAATTGGATGTACCTGTCCATCTAGGGACAAATGAGGTTTCAGAGGTTAAGGAAGTTTTTAGTGTTTTTGCCAATGATATACGGCAGATTGCTTCCACACTGTCATTCTCTGAAGTTCTGCCTGTGCATAACACTCAGAACGACAGGCGGATGCGTATTAGGGACTTTAATTTGTGGCTTGGTGAATGGTGTCGGGAGCAAGGATTTGGCTTTATTTCTCATGGTAGCTCTGTTTGGAATGGAAATAACCTGTACAAAAAAGATGGTTTGCATCTTTCTCAAAAGGGAACAAATGTTCTCAGTGAGCAGTTCAGAGGTTTTGCTAGGATGTTTTTAAACTAGGAGGGGGGGGGGGGCAAAAGGGTGATAAAACATCAATCCAATTGTCCCCCAAAACAAAGACAGAAGGTGCCTGTAGCAAGTGTGTTAAAAAATGATAAACTTAGAGTCATGTCTACAAATGCTCGCAGTTTAGGGAATAAGATCCATGAACTTGTGGCAATAATAGCAACTGATAGTGTAGATTTAGTCGCTGTTACTGAGACATGGTATAATGAGAAAAATGAGTGGGACATAGCAATACCAGGGTACTCTTTAAATAGAAGAAAACAGGGAAGGCAAGAAAGGGGGAGGAGTGGCCCTGTATGTGAAAGATAGCATAAAATCTAGCCTAATAAAAGTTAGTGAGGCGAACATAGTGTCCGTTTGGGTTACGTTAGAATTTGGTTATCACACAGTAACTCGTGCCCCCAGGACAAATTGAAGAGTTAGATAATCTACTAGTTGAGGAAATAGCTAAAATGACAATGAAGGGGGAAGTTATCATCATGGGTGACTTTAATCTTCCTGATGTGAATTGGAAAACAAAAATAGCTGCTTGTGCCAGGAGCACACATATTCTAAACTCCCTACTGTGATTGTCTCTAAAACAAGTCGTTGAGGAGCCAACTCGTAAAGAGGCCATACTAGATTTAGTGTTAACAAATGAAGATTTGGTATCAGATATAACTGTAGGTGAAAGTTTAGGATCCAGTGATCATCAGTCAGTGTGGTTTAATATAAGAACAGTGACTGAGTCACACCACACAAAAACAAAAGTTTTAGACTTTAGAAAAACAGACTTTTCTAAAATTAGAATATGTGTAGAGGAGTCATTATCAGACTGGTGCAATTTAAATGGAGTCCAAGAGAAATGGGATTATTTAAAAGTTGCACTACTGAAGGCAACAGAAAATTGCATTAGGCTTGTCAGTAAAAGCAAAAAATTCAAGAAACCACTGTGGTACTCTGCAGATGAGGCCAAAATAGTTCAAAACAAAAAAGTTAGCATTTAGTAATTATAAAAAAACACAGAGTGAGGAAGACAAAATGAGCTATAAGATTAGGCAGAAAGAGGCTAAGCCAGTTATAAGAGCTTTCAAATCACACACAGAAGAGAAAATAGCACAGTCAGTAAAAAAGGGGGACAAAACTTTTTTTAGATACATAAATGAGAAAAGAAAAGTAAAACAAGTATTAGTTAGATTATAAACAAAAGAAGGAATGTATGTAGAAGAGGATAAAGGTCTAGCTGATTGCCTCAATGAATATTTTTGTTCTGTATTTACAGATGAAAATGAAGGAAAGGGACCTCAGTTAAGAAAAAGAATAAATTAGTCATTTATTACACGTGAGTTTACAGAGGAAGATGTTCTATTTCAACTGTCAAAAGTAAAGACAAATAAGTCAATGGGACCTGATGGAATACACCCAAAGCTATTAAAAGCTTAGTGGTGTACTAGCAAAACCATTAACAGATTTATTTAACCAATCATTGTTAACAGGAGTAGTCCCAGAAGATTGGAAGTTAGCGAATGATGTGTCCATTCACAAGAAAGGTAATAGGGAGGAGTCGGGCAACTATAGGCCAGTAAGCCTTACTTCAGTAGTGGGGAAAGTGATGGAAGCCATGTTAAAGGATAGGATTGTTGAACATCTAAAAACACATGGATTTCAAGATCAAAGACAACATGGGTTTACTTCAGGGAGATCATGCCAAACTAATCCTATTGATTTTTTTGATTGGGTAACTAATATTATAGATCAGGGTGGTGCAGTACACATTGCTTACCTAGATTTCAGTAAGGCTTTTGGCACTGTTGCACATAGAAGGCTTATCAATAAACTGCAATCTTTAAGTTTGGATTCCAATATTGTTGAATGTGTAAGGCAGTGGCTGAGTGACAGGCAACAGATGGTTGTAGTCAATGGAATATATTCGAAGCTTGGACTTGTCACCAGTGGGGTACCTCAGGGATCTGTACTTGGACTCATTCTCTTTAATATTTTTATTAGTGATATTGCAGAAGGTCTTGGTGGTAAGGTATGTCTTTTTGCTGATGATACTAAGATATGTTACAGGGTTGATGTTCCAGGAGGGATAAGCCAAATGGCAAATGATTTAGGTAAACTAGAAAAATGGTCAGAATTGTGGCAACTGACATTTAATGTGGAAAAGTGCAAGATAATGCATCTTGGACGTAAAAACCCAAGGGCAGAGTACAGAATATTTGATAGAGTCCTAACCTCAACATATGAGGAAAGGGATTTAGGGGTGATTATTTCTGATGACTTAAAGGTAGGCAGACAATGTAATAGAGCAGCAGGAAATGCTAGCAGAATGCTTGGTTATATAGGGAGAGGTATTAGCAGTAGAAAGAGGGAAGTGCTCATGCCATTGTACAGAACACTGGTGAGACCTCACTTGGAGTATTGTACACAGTACTGGAGACCGTATCTTCAGAAGGATATTGATACCTTAGAGAGGGTTCAGAGAAGGGCTACTAAACTGGTTCATGGATTGCAGGATAAAACTTACCAGGAAAGGTTAAAGGATCTTAACATGTATAGCTTGGAGGAAAGACGAGACAGGGGGGATATGATAGAAACATTTAAATACATAAAGGGAATCAACACAGTAAAGGAGGAGACTATATTTAAAAGAAGAAAAACTACCACAACAAGAGGACATAGTCTTAAATTGGAGGGACAAAGGTTTAAAAATAATATCAGGAAGTATTACTTTACTGAGAGGGTAGTGGATGCATGGAATAGCCTTCCAGTTGAAGTGGCAGAGGTTAACACAGTAAAGGAGTTTAAGCATGCGTGGGATAAGCATAAGGCTATCCTAACTATAAGATAAGGCCAGGGACTAATGAAAGTATTTAGAAAATTGGGCAGACTAGATGGGCCGAATGGTTCTTATCTGCCGTCACATTCTATGTTTCTATGTGGTATGAGTATAGGTATAAGCTGTGAGAAGCCAATGATGCCTTCTATCCACATGTCTGTCTAAACAGAGTGGAGGATACATAATACTAATAACATTCATTATATGGGAAGTGTTAGGTCTGATGATTGTCCTCTGTGGACGTATAATGTTCTAGAAATAAAGGCAATTTAAATTAGAAGGTGCTCTCTGTAATAGTTGCAAATAATCCAAGATGATAATACCCCATTCCTATTGTTAAACTCATGAGAGGTTTCATGGCTAAATGTTTTCCGATGGTCTCCTCGATCGTCAGATCTACACACAGTGAAATGGTCTGGAGTGATAAGTACATTCCAATCTTCTACATACTTTGAATGTTCTTCCCAATGAAGTGAGGGCAGTCGAGTTAAATGATCACCACTTAAACCAGGGATGCTTACAGGGAGTCTGGCACATATAGTGCATATTTAAATCTGTATGAGTTTTTGTAATTACTTGCTGAATACAAGTGCCTGTATGTGGATACTAATTTTGTGAGCACTTTATTGGGGGTTGATCATGAACATTTGCAATAAATACTGCAAAAAAAAGTCTTCAGTTGTGCTCTGTTTCAGATATATTGAATAACATATTTATTATTACTGGAAATGTTTTCTTGAAACATTGTCCATTATCTCACTGTATACAGCTCATTACTTTTATAGTAGTTTTCCAAAATATTCTGAAGACTTACTGTGTGCCTATTGATTTTTAATCTCTGATGTTGATATATCATTAGGTATTTCCATTGTTGTGTGCTATCGCTGTACATCAGTTGTATCCACCCAACATTTCAAATAGCCATGAAGGGGCATAAATGTTTAGGAGATAGTAGTTGGGGTGTGGCTAGAGAATAGGGTATCACTGAATATTTGGTAACAAAATTATCTATGGATAGTTGTTCAACTGCATACGACATTCAGATCATTGCATTGTCTCATACATATTTATAAATTCCTTATTGTGAATTGTATTATTTCAAACTGCTACACTGAGTTCACGGGACAGAATATTTCTTTACATCCTGCAATGTTGCAGGATTGCCTGCAGAACAAAATATATAAATAACATCAACAACATGTTTTCCAGTCTCACCGGAGCAGGAATCGGGATTCTCTTACTGTTTAAAGTAATCAAAACAAGGAAAGTTGCTAGATGAACTCTTTCTGTGTAAAGAAAGGAGTGCATTGTAAACCTAATTAATTAGCTTTACATTCTCCTACAATGTAATGCTAATCTCATTTAATCTTGTTATGTTTTGTTTGTTTTGCTGAACTCTTATGGCGCACTAATTATCACGTAGATTTTAGTGTGTACTTACTTATAATGTTTAAACATGACACACTGCTTAAACTGTCCCTCTGTATTTTGTAATTATATATTTGCTAATGATCTTTAATCCTTGCAGCTAGATTACAACTAGTACTGAAAGTACTCTCTAAATCATATTTGTATTTTAATAAAGACATATAATGGTGCTTACAGATTAAAATAGCCATTACAGAGTGGTTTATCTGACAATCTGTTATATAAACCAAGATGAATGTCTAATCCGCCTTTTCATTTGATAATCAGCATCTAAATGTGGATGATCCACCTTTTGTAATTGGTTGTCCTCATAAAAAGTAAATAATAGATTTCTGTGGATCATCTGCCTCCCTTATTTGGGTAAATTCTGAATTCTAAAATAGGTTATCAATTTTTTGGTGACTAAATAAAATGATCTATCTATCTATCTATCTATCTTTAACCTTATCATCTGAGACAGTTATCTGTATAACTAATCACAGGACTTGCATGGTTGTATTTCCCATGACAATTTTTGAAGGTTTGCGATTTTTGAAATCTGAAAGGAGAATCGCAGATTCTACCCACATACCATTGGATCAAGCTCTACATAGTTACATAGTTACATAGCTGAAAAGAGACTTGCGTCCATCAAGTTCAGCCTTCCTCACATTGTTTTTTGCTGTTGATCCAAAAGAAGGCAAAAAAAACCACTTTGAACCTACTTTGGACAAATAATTCCTAAAAATAAATCCTACATTTTATATCAAATATCTCCAACACTATTCATTTGACTTAAATAGCAACTTACAAATATATTCCTGAAAATAAAACCCTAGCAAAAACTTAAAGTACAGTTTGCCATAAATGACATGTTTCCTAGTTTGTAACATGAGTACAAATTTCTAACAAAGACAATTCTTAGCTTCAGCACCAAGGACAGCAGAAACAATTGTATACCACCACCACAAATCTCATGCTCACAAACTTCTAAAATTGCAGTGTCAAAGAACTGAATGTATCTTACATATCCAATATTTTTAAATATTATATATTAAACATTTTCATAATCAGAAAGTTTTCCTATAACTCTTGGTTTCATATATAAATAATTCTTAGACTCCAGGCCAATTCCCTTTGCACCTATCCCTGTCTCATTCCTGGGCCCAATTTAACCTTGCACTGCAGAGAGCCACAGGAGGATGGTTTTCCCAAATAACTGGGTTAATCTCACAAGAGCAGGCAGTAGGTTGCTAGAACAGGACCTGCGAAAGACGTGGCACATTGATGTTGTGCCAATGTATGATTATTTACTGAAACTAAATGTATTTTTGCCTAAGTCAGGTAAAAAATAAATACATTTTAAACTGTTATATAGTGATGTCCTGAACGGTTCGCCGAACGGTTGGCGAATGGTTCGCCACGAACGGTTTGCCGCGGACTCATCATTGAGTAAACTTTGACCCTGTACCTTACAGTCAGCAGACACATTTCAGCCAATCAGCAGCAGACCCTCCGTCCCAGACCCTTCCACCTCCTGGACAGCATCCATTTTGAAGCTGCATTCTTAGTGAGCTGTCCTGGAGGTGGGAGGGTCTGCTGCTGATTGGCTGGAATGTGTCTGCTGACTGTGAGGTACAGGGTCAAAGTTTACTCAATGATGAGTCCGTGGCGAACCGTTCGTGGCGAACCGTTCGCGAACCGTTCGGCGAACCGTTCGGCGAACCGTTCGGGACATCACTACTGTTATATTTTGTGATCATTGAAGTTGGTGTTTAGTGAGTGAGTGTGCTGGATCTTGTGTTTTAGTTAAAATATTGGTTATTATTACTACATTACTTTACATTAGAATGTATTACAGGCAAACACCATACAGAATAAAGCATTTAGATAAATTGAATGTTTTTTTCAAGTGGATCTGCCATGTTTGATTTTCACAGTTACACTCTTTTAATTCTGTGTAGATATTGTGTGTTTTTCCTCTGTGTCTTATCTTGAAGTTATAGCTTTGGAATGTGTGGAATGTTTAAAATCGTGTACTTCACTTCCTAGGATTAGAACACTTTAATTACACTTGGTTGGAAATTACTCAACAGTCATCTTTAACAGGAAAAAGGGTTAAACACTTTTAGGTTTATTGGTTAAAGTAAGAACTGGCACAAATTCAAATTTAAGGCCAAACTAGTCAAACTGCAGAGAGCCCCAGGATGATGGATTTCCAAAGTAAGTTGGTTAATTTCATAATAGAAGGCATTAGATTGCTAGAAAATGACCTGCCAAAAACTAGCATTGTCAAGATGAAAACAGAATTTACTTCTTTACAATTCTGCTATTTTGGATTACATTTTAAAATTTGCTTTGAATTCCTGGCAATTCTCACTTTAGTGTATAACAAGGTAAAAGCTAATTAACATTCTCACTATTTAACAAGTCTTAGAATGAACATCTATGAAATCAAATAGTTCCTATATATTTCACAAAACAATAACCTTAAAAAATACTTAAAACTAACACCATATATACAGAATAGTGATGTCCCGGTTCGCGAACGGTTCGCCACGGACTCATCATTGAGTAAACTTTGACCCTGTACCTCACAGTCAGCAGACACATTCCAGCCAATCAGCAGCAGACCCTCCCTCCCAGACCCTCCCACCTCCTGGACAGCATCCATTTGAAGCTGCATTCTTAGTGAGCTGTCCAGGAGGTGGGAGGGTCTGGGAGGGAGGGTCTGCTGCTGATTGGCTGGAATGGGTCTGCTGTCTGTGAGGTACAGGGTCAAAGTTTACTCAATGATGAGTCCGTGGCGAACCGTTCGTGGCGAACCGTTCGGCGAACCGTTCAGGACATCACTAATACAGAATGGTATGAATAATCTTATTATGCACAAAAATACATTCATCATCTTGGCCCAAGTTTTTCATAGTAGCAATTAACTCTCTGTAATTCTGTTTAATTATTAATCAACTAGCTAAACTGTGTGGTGTTTATCTATTATGAATTCAGATATATATACAAAAAGGAAGAGAGAAATGTTAGAATATAGAAATTTGTTGGTGAATATATAATTTCTTTTTTTCTGTGGAACATTGCCTTGTGTTTGTGATATTAATGCTCCAGATAATAACAGTCATTAAAATGCAGTTTAAATTCTTACATAATCAGGGTAGACGACCATTTTTGGAACTTGATAATTAAATAAAATCATACAATATTATGTATTTTTATGTGTTCCTGTTTTGAAGATCTGGCGGCCATATTTTAATTTTTTTTTATTTTAGAGGTCAGTATGTGATCGTTGACTAGAACAATGTTTGTTACATATGAAAATGTTTCAATTTTCCTGGTAATATTGACCATAGTCACAGTATAATCTTGTTGTATATGTTTTCATTAAGGGAAATTAGAAAATGGTTGGCTGGTTTAACAATTTGCTCAAGAGTAATTTACAGGAACCCAGGAACCCTTAAAAAAGGAGTATCAGGTTATAATATTCGAGTGAGAACTTTCTGTGTAAAAAAGAAGGACGTTAAGGAAAAGGAGGACAAACGAAAAATGTTATAAAACGTCAGGTTTAATGATGAAATATTGGTTTGAAAAGTAAACAAAAAGGAATAAAATTGTGTAATTGAACAAGTTATTGATTTCTTAATATAAAATGTCTTATTTCTCTTACTGCACATCAAATGATACCCTTGTTCTAATCTAGCCCTGTCATATTCCTCGCCATGGATCACATGTCCTTACTTATCACACTCCCTACTATCTATTTTATATCTCTTCTCTGTCCATCTCACACCCAGATCCAATATTCATGCCACCTGCTTTGCATCGCATAGAACCTCATGTATTGACCCTGACAACTATAGGAAATATTTTTCAACAGCCATTTAATTAATTCTATAAAAAACTACCAGACATGTAGCTAATATTTAGAACATAAAAGTGAAATAATACAATATTAAAAATGGCAGAAATATAAAATGGAGTAGATAAAATTGATTGGAATAAAAATTAGAAAAGTATGTAAAACTGTAAATTGTGAACTAATATGTGGAATTACTGGATAAATTACTGTAATAAAGCACTGACCTTAACGGCATGAACAAACATAGATCTGAATTCAATTAATCAATAGAACAAATCAATAAAATAAATGTATTGAATTCATGCATTTCAGGTCCATGTTTTATTACAGTAATTTATCCAATACTTTATCCACATATTAGTTAACATTTTAAATACTTTTCTATTTTTCTTTCTTTTCATTCAGTTTTATCTACTCCATTTTATATTGCTGTCATTTTTAATATTTGATCATTTCACTTATTTTGTATTCTAACCATTAGCTCCTGGATACTATATTTCTAGTAGTTTTTATAGCTACCCTTTTACCCATGACAGCCTGGTGAATCCTGATCCAATTTAGCACTATTTAAAGGGACACTATAGCCACCTGAACAACTTCAGCTTAATGAGGTAAACCGTGTTTACATTGAAAGCTAGCAACACCTCCAGATGCAGTCACTCAGAGTGAACCAGAGGGACTTCGGAGTTGATGGAGGCATAATATGCCTCCATCCACTCAGATCTGCTGTGCACGAGCATCCTGTGATTCAGTATCTCCTCCCTCTGCATGCAGACACTGAACTTTCCTCATAGAGATTCATTGATTCAATTCATCTCTATGAGGAGATGCTGATTGGCCAGGGCTGTGTTTGAATCATGCTGGCTCTGCCCCTGATCTGCCTCTTTGTTAGTCTCAGCCAATCCTATGGGGAAGCACTGTGATTGGATCAGGCTACCACATGTCAGCAGACTGCTTGTTTTTCTGAGTCTAATAGCATGCAGATTTACAGCTTCAAGCTTGAATACAGTAAGATTTTTACTATATTTATGGAGGCATGAGGGGCCCAGGGGAGCTAGATGGTGGTTTTAACACTACAGGGTCAGGAATACATGTTTGTGTTCCTGACTCCATAGTGATCCCTAAATATTTAATTACTCTACTCCTTCCACCCATCAGGGAAGCACACCCAACTCCTATTGAGTTGTCTTCCCCTGTACTCTACACATATTCAATTTACTTAATTCTACCAATCCCCTATCATTTGTCATGTGATGTCAAACTTCCATGATACAATTATTGTGCTTATCAATAACTGCTGACATATATAAACCAAAAACATGATGGAGTACTTGAAGTTATTTCAACATAAATACCCTTCTGTAAATTGATTAATGACTGAGATATATTTATACATTTTTGGGCATAGATATAGTCATTGCCTATTCTGTGGGATTTTTGTTAATGTAACTGTTCACTCTTTACTCCATGGACACTATCATGCTGATGCAAGATTCCCATAAAACAGATGCTTTGGTCCTCCTGACCACATCTTCATGACATTTACATAAAAAGTATGTGATGTAATTGGTAATACCTGTTAACACCTAGAATATCTAAAGGGGACAATCTACAACACACAAGTATCATACTATAGCTACCAGGTTCTTTCCTAACTGAAAAAATCTAGTGAATTACTTACAAACATTTTAACACTAAGGGATAATATATTTTCATAACACAATGAAAAATAAACTCAAATCAATTTTTTTTAAAGAGGAGCTTTCAAAAACCAGGATTTCTTTTCATATCATACTTACTAATACCTATATTTTAAAGAAAGACATATTTGTGAAAGTAATACATTTAATTATATGTAGAAATCCACACCTCTGAAGAAGCGGGGCAACAACTTTATTTTACTATGAACGTGAACAATTTCTAGAGCTCATCAGCAATACAGCTCAACATATTTGCTCTCACATGTGTTATTCACAGCAAACATAAAAAAAAAAAAGAAAACAACTTACATTTCAAACAAATAACTCAAGAACTTTTGCAGCTATCGTCCTGTCAGTTGAGCACTAATCAAGGACCATGCCACGTTCATTAATCACTGATCAGGAGAAGTGGTATATGAAAGCAATATGTTTACATCTTTGATGACAAACTGGTTTCCTTGATAAAGGTTTTACAAAGACTAGTACTGGTTCATGTTGACATCGAATGTCCATTCCACTGAGTAACTGTATCAGGTTTAAACTTTCTTGTATATTCAGCTACTCATGAGAACAAAGCAGACTGCTTCTTGGACTTCCATGCAACAAGTGGACCCTTCTCTGTTATATTAAAGCAGCAGCTGATCATGCTCCGTCTATTATTTACATCGGAGGCCCAATCAGCCTCACTGTATGCTTCTAGTTTCAGGTCTCGATTACACTTCTTATATAATAACTCATAGCTGATGGTTTGTTTCATGTTTCTCATTACATGTTTAGCGGTGACCAAATGTTGTTCTGTTGGTTTGTGACCAAATGTTGTTCTCTCTTTAATATTGTTTCACTACTGGCACTACTGATGAGACCATCCACTCATATTATCAGAATTACTTTATTTCAATTTCTAACTGGCTGCTTTAAACTGTACAATGACTTGTTCAATCTGAGAACTCATTTTTTCATTTTGTTATAACTTGTGGTTTTTCTTCATATATTTCACAATCAACTGGAATGTGTAAGTAAGCTGTTTTCATATCCCTTTGATGAAGAAGTCATATTTTGCTTGCTAGTTGCCTTAAGATTCATACTGACGTAATGTTTGCAGATGTGGAGAATAGTTCTTCATTATCAACTCCCTTTACTTGATTATAACTATTAGCCAATTATCTCGCTGTATACGTTTCTAATCATTCAGTTTTGTTACATGAAATCAATAAAACAAGGAGTGTACATAGAACAATATCGGACCTCTGAAAAGTATAAGCATGCATATGGACTCAGTACTTGGTTTGGGCCCCTTTTGCAGCAATTACTGCCTCAATGCGGCGTGGCATGGAAGCTATCAGCCTGTGGCACTGCTGAGGTGTTATGGAAGACCAGGATGCTTCAATAGCGGCCTTCAGCTCTTCTGCATTGTTCAGTCTCATGTCTCTCATCTTTCTCTTGGCAATGTTCAGGTCAGGCGACTTTGCTGGCCAATCAAGCACAGTAATCCCACGGTCATTGAACCAGGCTTTGGTGCTTTTTGCAGTGTGGGCAGATGCCAAGTCCTGCTGGAAAATGAAGTCAGCATCCCCATAAAGCTCGTCTGTGGAAGGAAGCATGAAGTGCTTCAAAATCTCCTGGTAGACGGCTGCATTGACCCTGGACTTAATGAAGCACAGTGGACCAACTCCAGCAGATGACATGGCTCCCCAAATCTACACAGACTGTGGAAACGTCACACTGGACTTCAAGCATCTTGCAGTGTGTGCCTCTCCATTCTTCCTCCAGACGCTGAGTCCTTGGGTTCCAAATGAGATGCGAAAGTTGCTCTCATCAGAAAAGAGGACTTTGGAACACTGAGCAACAGACCAGGTCTGTTTTTCTTTAGCCCAGGTAAGACGCTTCTGACATTGTTTGTTGTTCAGGAGCGGCTTGACAAGAGGAATACGACATACGACATACGTTCATGTCCAGGATCCGTCTGTGTGTGGTGGCTCTTGATGCACTGACTCCAGCCTCAGTCCACTCCTTGTGAAAGTCCCCAACACTTTTGAATGGACTTTTCCTGACAATCCTCTCCAGTCTGCTTGTGCACCTTTTTCTTCCACACTTTTCCCTTCCACATAACTTTCTATTAAAGTTCTTTGATACAGCACTTTGAGAACATCCAACTTCCTTCGCAATTACCTTTTTGAGGCTTTCCCTCCTTATGGAGGGTGTCAATGATGGTTTTCTGCACAACTGTCAGTTCAGCAATCTTCCCCATGATTGTGATTCCTACTGAACCAGACTGAGAGACCATTTAAAGGCTCAGAAACCCTTTGCAGGTGTTATGACTTACTTAGCTGATTAGAGTGGGACACTGTGAGCCTAGAATATTGCACCTTTTCACAATATTCTATTTGGATTTGGGGATTTGGGGATTTGGGGTTTTCATGAGCTGTAAGCCATAATCATCGCACTTATGATAAATCACGGCTTGAACTATCTTGCTTTGCATGTAATGCGTCTATCTCATATATTAGTTTCCTCTTTTACGCTGCATTACTGAAATAAATGAACTTTTGCACGATATTCTAATTTTTCAAGTATCACCTGTACACTCATTGATCCCCCCACCACTGAAAGTTTATCTTCTGCAAAAGTGGATGTGACTTTTTCTCAGTAAAGCCATTTACACTTTGATAGCATTAACTGTAACTGAGATGAGTTTATGGCATCTTCAAATTTTTGTAGGATGTCAAACACCCTTTAACAGTAATCTATGTTTGTTAATACATTGTTATTACTTCTGAAATCTGAGACATAGTCGTTCAAGTAATGGGGGAGTGTTCTAGTTCTTTTAGTTCTTTTAAGGTAACTTGTGCCATGATCATTCCTTGTTTCTCCTCGCTCCTTGAGGTTTCTCATTTAGAGGTCTGGATCTCTTCTGAACACTATACTTCAGCAGTATTAGTTCTCAGTAGAGATGCCATACTTTTTGTTAACGTTCTTCATTTTTGGAGTGCATAGTTAGGCAGATAAACTTACATTGGTAATTTTGCAAATATAAATTTGATTATAAGCATCACAGAAGGGCGTAGCGGGGCATTTGCTCTGCGGTGGCTACGTCTCTGCACATCCAAATTGGGAGAGCGGCCTCCTCCTCCCCCCAGAGCACACTAGGCTGCCTGTGCTATCGTGGAGTGTATGAGCCCCCAACGAGCTGACAGTCTGTCCCCCGATTTGTCAAGTAAGTTGTAGAGTATGATTCTCTTCCAGGACTGTGACGGCTCAAGTAGTGAGGGTCACATAAGGCCTTTAAGGTCAGGTTAGTGGAGGAGCTTGTTGAGATGCGACCTTCCGCCATGAGTCAGGCCCTGCCCCCCTTGGTAATTTACTTTTGATTAACAGACATATTGCCATGTCAAATATTGTTCTCCAGGTTCTCTCACCAGTACCATTTCGATGAGATGAGTAAGGTGCTGAGGTCTAATGTCTATTACCTTGCTTGTAGTGACCAAAAACGCTCAGAGCACCTACCTTGCAAAGACTTCTCATTGAGCTGCATTGGGAAGTCTGTAATTGGACAGCCACAGAAAGTCTAGGCAGGGTTAAAGGGGGAGGGCTTGCAAAGACGTCAGACAAGAGATCTGCAGCTTCTGCAAGCTGTTTGTAGATATTACCCCAGTGAAGAAAATGTGTAATTCAATGGGGTATATCTACTTTTATTTCTACTTTTTTATTTTTTTATTTATGCAGTGGAGTGTCCCTTTAAGATAACCAATTATATTTTAAAAAAATTACACCTAGCTTGCAGTGATTTAACAGCAATTTAACATACATTATAAATTATTTTTGCCCATTATTCTAAAAAATAAAAAATGAAACTCAAAAGAATGCTGCTGTCATTAACTGTAAATACAAGCTGAAATGACAATAGTATTGCTGAGACTAGACACATGTATAAATGACAAAAGCACGCACCACCAAATCTGGAACTTTTACTGGGAATGTATTTTTCATTCTATTCTCATTTTCCAAAGTAAAGGATTTTATGGACAGATAACAATGAAGGGGGAACAAATGCAGATTTAAAAATATAGTGTACATGACAAATAAAAGGCTTTACTGGACACATAACAAAGATGAGAGAACAAATGCAGATTTAAAGAACAATTCTACATTAGAAATACTGGATTAAAATACATTTAAAAAAAAAAAAATGTTACCTAGTGGAGAACACTTTCATTAATTTAAATGCCTGCAGCTCAGTCTAATAATTGTATTGTATGAACTACACAAAAGTTTATTAGAAATAATTTTTAAAAATGTGGAAAAAAATAAAACCAGCCACAATATAGCAAGTGTAGGCAATTAGAAAAATCATTTATAATGTATGTTGTTTAATGCGGAAAAATTCAGCTGATGCATTTTGTGTCTCTGGGGATACTTAATCATATCCTTCAATCTACATTATGCTATATGTGTTAAACTATATTTCTGCTTGCCTATACTTGTTACACAGTTTAAAAAAAAAGAATTCCAATAAAAATATGACGTTGTATTATATTCCCGAGCAGCCATGCCAGCTTCAATCCAGTGTTTCTGCCATTGACAATTTAAGGTATGGCTGAGTGACAGGCCGTACCATGAATGGGCAGGGAGGAACCATTTCGTCTTCTATTTGAAGTACAAAATTACCAACTGAAATGCTATTCATTCTCCTCTGCTGTAGATGATAAGTAACTGGGTTTCAAGCACTGTAATGCACCATATTTTAAGTGCTTAATATATTCGGTCTAAGGCAGTGGTTCCCAACCCAGTCCTCAAGTACCCCCTAACAGTCCAGGATTTAAGGATTACCCTGTTGTGTCTAAGGTGTATTTTTTTCTTTTATAAAAACACCTTAGACACAACAGGTTGAATCCCTATAAAGCTACTATAAAGCTACTTGAGCAAGTAAGGTATCATCTTTTCTCTGTCATTTCCCTCTGTCTATATCATCTAAACCAACTTCAGGCACAAGATAAATTTTATTAAGTCTACACCTTTACTACCATGTTATGATGTATACATTTTAAAGTCATACATTTTTTGTTGCCACAGGCATTAGAGACTTACTTTAAAAGCTTGATGGTACTTTTCCTTCATTCTTTAACATGATCATAGACAGTAAATATGTGCAGAATGCTTAGAAGGGTTAATGAACATCTAGAATGCTAGGAGCATAGCAGGAACAACACCCTACAAGTCCTGATATTCTGTACATTCTCATTTCATGGTTTGAAAAAAATGTGACCTGCATACTGTACCAGTCCTTGATTTGTCTTCGCTAAGTCTATGTCTGTACACCTAATATGGCTATTAAGAAAGCACTCTATTAGGATTGTTCTAGAATCTTTCTTGCTTCCGTAAACAAAGACATGTATACACACCGAAGTCATTAACTCTCCATCCAATAAAAGTTGTCTCAGGTGATGTTTGCTACCTGGATTCACCTAGTAGAGAAGAATCTGTAATATACAATATACTCACCTGAAATTCTTTCCCCTTAGCCAACATAGTAGTAGATGAGACTCCTGAAACTTCCTATATTTGCTTATTTTATTTTATTTGTAATATACAATATACTCACCTGAAATTATTTCCCCTCAACCAACATAGTAGTAGATAAGACTCCTTAAACTGAATATATTTGCTTATTTTATTTAAATTACCTGCCTCACTGTAGTAAGAATTACTACAGCTACCCATTATATACGGGTAAAAAAATGAATGAAACATTAATGAATAATGAGAAATTGATGACAAAATTGTTTAAAAAGTTCTAATTAAAATACAATTTAACAATGACAAATGTATATATGGGTTACAGGCCTAGGTCAAGGTACCTGCACGGATTGTACTTCATTTTCCTTGTAAAACTGTACTAGACAGAGGTGTCCACTTTCCCCCTCATCTTTGTGCTCTCACTGGTGCCCTTAATACAGCAGTTATGAGACAACCCTCATATGATAGGATGCCAGATAGGTACGGATCAGTATAAACTCTCAGCATTTGCTATCTTAAATTCACTGGCCCATCTGTTTAGAACTATAAAAAACTTTAACTCCCCCTCATAACTCCCTCTGCCCTATCTTTTTCTTCTTTTGAAGTTCACACTGTCCGCCTATTTAAACCCACTCCTTTAATAATTGCTATCATCTTCCACCCCCCTGATTATCCTAGACTATTCATTGAGCACTTTTCTTCCTAGCTTCCCCACTTCCTCTCAACTAGCACTCCTTCCCTTATACTTGGGGATTTCAATATCCCAATCAATAACCCCAATTGCACTGATGCCTCTCGTCTGCTCTCTGTAACCTCCTCCTTTGGCCTTATGCAATGGTCCAATCTAGCAACCCATACAGCAGGAAACACTCTTGATCTTGCCTTCACCAACCTCTGTACTGCCTCTAATCTCTCCAATATTCCCTTTCCTCTATCTGATCACCATCTGCTTACTTTGGCATACCTAAGACCCAATTGACACGACCGTCTGAACATCACTCTCACAGAAACCTCCAATGTCTTGATCTAGAGCATTTCTCCACTAATCTCCAAACTCTCCTTTTACCTATCTCAAAACTCACGTGTCCTAGTTCTGCAACCTCCTTCTACAATTCCACCCTCTCCTCTTAACTAGACATCATGGCACCTTGTACATTTAAACGCCGCAGGCCCCCCCAACAACAACCCTGGCACACCAAGCTCACTCGATACCTCCAAAAATGCTCCAGAACTGCTGAACGCTGTTGGAGCAAGTCTCACTGTGCATCTGACTTTCTCCACTATAAATTTATGCTGAGCTCATTCAGCTTGGCTCTTTCCTCTGCAAAAGTTAATTACTTCAATACCCTCATAACCACGCTCTCCCGCGAACTCAAACGACTATTTCACACATTTAACTCTCTTCTTCGCCCTGCTGTTCCTCCTCCACCTACTAACTTGACCGCCTCAGACTTTGCAACTCACTTCACTGACAAGATCTCTACAATCAGAGAAGAGATATCTAATCTTTCTTCTTCCCCTTATAATACTTCCCCTAACTTCACTTCCTCTGCTGTTCTATGTTCATTCGCACCCGCTACATTGGAAGAAGTTTCTGCTTTGCTCCAGTCCTCCCGTCCCACCACCTGCTCCCTAGATTTTCCATCGCATCTCATCCGTACTCTGTCTTCTTCTCTTTCTCCACCTCTCACTAAAATTCTCAATCTCTCTCTCTCCTCTGGTATATTTCCATTGCCCTTCAAACATGCAACTGTAACCCCAATTCTAAAGAAGCCCAATCTTGACCCTAACTCCCCATCCAACTATCGTCCTATCTCGCTACTGCCTTTTGCATCCAAGATCCTTGAAAAAATTGTGTATGCGAGATTGACAGACTTCCTCGAGTCCAACTCTCTGCTAGACCCGCTTCAGTCTGGTTTCCGCGCTAAGCACTCTGTGGAAATGGCACTGACCAAAGTATCCAATGATCTACTCGCTGCAAAATCTCGTGGTCACTACTCTATCCTAATTCTCCTTGACCTGTCTGTGGCTTTTGACACTGTTGATCATCAACAGCTTCTTCTCATCCTCCGCAATATCGGTCTTCAAGATACTGCTCTCTCCTGGTGCTCCTCCTACCTCTCCCAGCGCTCTTTCAGTGTTTCTTTCTCTGGCACTGCTTCTTCTCCCCAACTCCTCTCTGTTGGTGTCCCCCAAGGTTCAGTCCTTGGTCCCCTACTGTTCTCCATCTATACTGCCTCCCTTGGTAAACTCATTAGCTCCTTTGGCTTCCAATATCATTTCTATGCAGATGACACCCAAATCTACCTGTCCTCTCCTGATCTCTCCCCGTCCCTCTTGACTAGTGTCTCTGTCTGCCCTTTCTGCTGTTTCTAACTGGATGGCTGCCCACTGCCTTAAACTAAACTTGACCAAAACTGAAATTCTGGTCTTTCCTCCCTCAAGTGTTGTTACTCCTGTGTCTGTCTCCCTCCAAGTCAACGGTGCTACCATCAGCTCCACCATGCAGGCTCGCTGCCTAGGTGTTCTCTTTGACTCCAACCTCTCCTTCAAGCCTCATGTTCAATCTATCGCCAAATCCTGTCATTTCCATCTAAAAGACATCCGCCCCTATTTAACGCCAGATGCGACTAAGGTGTTGGTTCATTCCACTGTCCTTTCTCACCTTGACTACTGTAATCCGCTTCTGAGTGGTCTTACGTGCTCCCAACTAGCGCCCTTACAGTCCATAATGAATGCGGCAGCAAGGCTCATCTTCCTGTCCGCACGCACCTCCCATGCCTCACCCTTCTGTCAATCCCTACATTGGCTTCCTATAAAATATAGAGCTCAATTTAAAATTCTGGTTCTTGCTTTCAAATCTCAACATAATGCTGCTCCCTATCTATCCTCCCTTATACACAAGTATGTCCCGTCTAGGCCCTTACGATCTGCTGAAGACTTACGTCTATCTTCTGTCCGTACTCCCACCTCTGATGCTCGCCTTTAAGATTTCTCAAGGGCTGCACCGTTCCTGTGGAATTCGCTTCCCTCCTCCGGTAGATGCTCACCCAGTCTCCACACCTTCAAAAAATCATTAAAAACCCACTTCTTCATAAAAGCGTATCCATTAAACTGTTAATAGCTCCTGACTGATTCCTCTTCTGCAACTGTCATTAGTCTAATACTATCCTTACCTTTTTGTGTCATTTTACCCCACTCCCTCTAGCATGTAAGCTCAGTGAGCAGGGCCCTCAACCCCTCTGTTCCTGTGTGTCCAACTTGTCTGGCTACAACTACATGTCTGTTCGTCCACCCATTGTAAAGCGCTGCGGAATTTCTATAAATATCATAATAATAATAATAATAATGATGTCATGCTTACTATAACTGACCTATCACTGGCCCATCTGTTTAGAACTATAAAAAACTTTAACAGCATCAAAGATTAACGGGTCACTCCACTATCCAAATTCAAAATAAATATAAATCACTGTTTAGTAGATATACCACATATGAACACTTGCATGCATTTAATTATTCTTTTTTTTCACTGGAGTTATATCGTAAAATCAGCTTGCAAAAACTGCATATCTCTTGTCTGCTGCCTTTGCAAGCCCTTCTCTTCTAACCCCACCCAGACTTTATGTGACTGTTCAATCACAGACTTTCCAATGTAGCTCAATAAAAATTATTTTCAAGGCAGGTGCTCTGGGAAATTGCTGCCTCTTGAGTTCAGTGCAAATAAGCTAACCAAACCAGCAAGTAACAGGACCTGTTGTCTGCTTGAAAAGCCAGGGAGTAAAACCAGCATCATTTATAAAAGTATCTATTTCTAAAAAAAAATCAGTGAAACCTCCAAGTGAAAACAGATCATCAAATATCTGGGAATTAATCTCACTTTTTACCCCATGCCCCCTTTTTTAGAGCCAACTACTTTCACCTGTTGCAGAAGCTGAGAAATGATTTAAATACCTGGGGAACTAAAATTATCTTGTGGATGGGTAGAATCCATTCTATTAAAATTAATTTCCACTTATATAGACTGTTTCATACGGAACAACAAAATACACCATATAATGAGAAAACAATTATATTATATACCAAAGAAAAGCTGTGGTCTAGGATTACCTAACCTTATTATGCATTATTAAACTGCCCAACTGGCCCAGATACAAATATGGCATGCTCCACCATGGGTCAGCAGATAGGTGGACCTAGAATCTACCCTAATGGGATCGTGGGATCAGACCTACCACCTTGATTTGCCATTTTGGGTACCAGGCAAAGATGATGTGTTTGCTACCTGTTGATGCCTGGGAGAGATGTATCTGTAATATACAATATACCCACCTAAAATACTCTCTCGTCTAACATTTTTTTCTCTTCACCTCCAAGTAGATGACACTCCTGAAACTGCCTAAATTTGTTTAATTTATTTTAATTATCTGCCTCATTGTAGTAAGAAATACTATATGTGTGCTTGTACATTATTTATGGGTAAAAATATATATAAATATAACTTTTTGGAGTTTTAATTAAATTGCATAACTGTCTTTGCTGGTTCAGCCAGAGTATTATGAATGAATTAAATCCCACAGAGTTACATGTACACATCTAAATGAAATGACCAAACATGCATTTCTCAGAAGATACCTGAACATACATAAGAGCCCCCAGGGCAGTATCAGGCAGTGATGTTGCCCTGAACTTGGAAGTGTGTTTTATACTTACCTCCAATGCATTACTCGCACAGATAAGTGCCTAAATAAAGTTTACAAAGCAAAATGAAGAACTACCACTTTCAGAGGAGGCCATATAATTTTGTCCTATCTATGTGGAGAGATAGGACATAAAAGAATAGGTCAGCGATAGTGAAGATATTGCAGCACCACCACATTTAGTGTAAGTGTCAAATTTGGCAATTAAAGCTGTAACATTTGTACATTTGTACATGTACTCCGAATGTGTTAACATGTGTTATCTGGTAAAGATAAGAAACCAGGTAATATAATGCAATATATTCTATGTTCAAGCCATTTTAGCAAATTGAGTCAAGTTAGTTGCATCTAGATACGTTGATTCATTACATTACCAGCAGATTTTATACGCCTAAAAGATGCAGTTATATCTGTATCAATCTAAATGCATTCTTTTCAAATAATGTTTATTAAACTTTTTCAAAAAACTATATGCATTCTCATCAAAAAATATAAATGTATGTGCTTTTAAAATACTGAATTATTTGGCCACATTGTATAGTATATACCAGATATTTAGTTATTTATAGTGTGCTCATAGACATTGGGTTGTAATTATAGGTTTGTTCTAAGTAATGATGGGCAAGTGAGAGCTGTAACTGAGTGGTTGCCTAGCAGCAAAGCTTCTTAACTCTCCTTCGCCCTAGTTTATGCCAAGTTACAATGAACTAAAGGCTGACTTTAAAATGTTATATGGTTTGAAGTAAAAATCCAAAACATCTGCTTTGTTTTTTTTTTGTTTTTTTTTCATTTGCATTGTATAAAATAATTCAAAACTTAACTGTTGTTAAAAATATAAATTGTGTACCAAATGAGAATGAAGAAGGAGGATGATTGAGATGAATAGGTACAATTTACCAAAACACAGTCTTATTTATTAAAACTGGATACAAAGATCTAACAACTTCAATTTTTGGATTAGAAGGGGAAGTATATTAATCTGTTCATCGAGTGTTTGGATTATATCAATTAGAAAAAAAAAATGATGGAGGATATCTTTGGATGTGATGTATGTTGTATATAAATGGTCTCTATGGTAGATTGTCTTGTTTTAAGTGTGTGTTATAAAACAAGTGTAGCCCTGAAATGTATTTAATGTGTTATTTACTAAGTTATTTATATGTATGTCTATATATTTTATTATTTTCCGTTCTCTTGTTGTATGTGAGATATTTATTGTTATGAAAAGTTTGATAAAGATTTACTTACATCTGAAATATATATGTTTTCTGTTCTGTGCAAAATGCAAATATTAACTCTTAGCAATTTTAACCCCTTCATTACAAATTCTTATGTAAGTGGTAAACCTGATTAGTCAACAGTCATAAAGTGGTTAATTATCAACAGAACAATTTATGTTTAAACACAAACTCTATATAGATTTTAAGTTTGAAAAATGACTAACATTAGTAAACAAACATTAACAAACAAAATTACCATATCAAAATATTTTATTATAAGTAGTGGTAAAATATAGCAGGTTATTTAAATTGGTTCAAACATGATGAATTCCATAAGTGACATTGAGGTGATTTATAAGTAGAACATTTTTTATCACATTACATACATGCATACACCTAATTTATTAAGGGCTGAAGTTGTAGGAATAAAAAACAACAGTAATTCTAAGGAATTTGAGACAAATCAGAACAGAAAGTTCAGAGGTAATTCACTAGATTTACAGAATTTGAATTCACTTCACTCTCCCACAAAGTCCAAAATAGCCTTGAATTGGAGACAATGGGATGTGTATTGTTTCTGAATGGCCTAAATTAATTCTCATGAATACATAACAACAGAGAACAGTAGACAGTGCATGATCCTTTGTGATATCTGTCTTCATTGGAATCTTACTGTAAGCTAAAATCAAGAAGGAAACCATTGCATAAGATGCCAGAAGTCATTATTACGAGAATTTACCAGAAGAAATTATGCTTGATCCTTTCAGTGTTAGATTGAAAAGTCTCTACTTGGTTGTTAGGTACATATTGTTCTTTTACACTAATGGTTTTCACTTATCATACCTAGCCCTTTTTTCTTCCATCGACTCTATTCAGGGAATGAAATGTCATGTCCTACGCTACTAGACAGGCCTAAATGTTACTTGCCAGTGCAAGCCTCGAGGATCCATGGCACACTCACCAAGGGTTAATTTTTACTTTCATCGGTTTCAGATTAGATGGGCCGAATGGTTCTTATTTGCCGTCACATTCCATGTTTCTAAGTTTTACTCGCCAAATTGAACACTAGGGCCATTAAACCTATCATCCATTTTTGTTCCTACTAGAAGCTCACTGTTTTTTTTTTTTATCAAGGTGTCTTATCGGGAATTTACTATGAACTCCACTTCTTGCTATCTTTCAATCTTTCACTGATAAAGATGTACTCATTGTCATCAAATATTCCAGCTATACTACAGCCCCTTGTGAACTTGTACTCAAACAATAACGTTTCCCCAACTTCTACTTATTGTATTGTACCTCCTTTTTAAAACAACCCCTCCATTTCTATCCTGACTTCCTCAAATTGGCAGCTATTAGCTCTGTTTTCGCAAAGTTAACCATTGAATCTGCTTTGGTTTCTGACCTTCTAAAGCTTTTTGAAAGTGCGTTCACAATTCTCGATAATGGTGGCCTGTATAGTCTGCTGCCTAGGGACCTTTAGGTAAAATAGAATTAAGAGAATCCCATTTTCATCTTTGTTAATCAAATGCAAAAATATTGAAGGCACATAAATGATTAATAATTATTAAAGGAACACTAAAGGGTCAGGAACACAAACATGCATTCCGTGCCCCCTTGCATCCTTAAATATAGTAAAATCTTACTTGTATTCAAGCCTGTAGCTGCTGGCTCTGACTCTGTCTGCCTCTGACCTGCCCCTCTCTGCTGACATCAGCAGAAATGGTGGTCTGAGCCAATCACAATGCTTCCCCATAGTATTTGCTGAGACTGTCAAGGAGGCAGATCAGGGGCAGAGCCAGCACAAGTCAAACACAGCCCTGGCCAGTCAACATTTCCTCCTATAGATAAATTGAATCAATGCATCTCTATAAGGAAAGTTCAGAGGGTGGAGACACTGAATGGAAGTGCTGCTTACTCTGCAGCACTGCCCCAGGAAGCACCTCTAGCAGCCATCTGAGAAGTGGCCAGCAAAGTTATCCCTAGGCTGTAATGTAAATACTGCATTTTCTCTGAAAAGACAGTGTTTACAGCAAAAAGTCTGAAGGGTATGATTCTACTCACCAGAACAAATACAATAAGCTGTAGTTGTTCTGGTGACTATTGTGTACCTTTAAACCTGTGCATGCAGAAAAAAGGTTGTTTCTTCTAACATTTGTTTTTCTTTTGGTGGATTTGAGATTCGTCCATGTGGTGTTTTAGTTTGGACAGATTTTGTCCATGCAATAATTTTGGTAGGCACATTTTCTCGCCATTTGCTCTTGTTTTTTCCCTCGGTTGGTCACTTCTCACTTGAGCTGTGAAAAAAATCAATATTGAGTGGCTGTCCCATAACCACCAATCATATTTTTTCCCATCAATCATCTCCTTTTCTGGCTCAACAATGGGACTCCGAATCACAAATCATACAAAACGTCTTGTCCATTGTCCATTTAGTTTATTTATTTTATTTCATGTCTCTATGGCGTTTCGGAGTTATGGAATTTGGTCTATCAATCAATTGCACAGAATACGGATGGAACTCACTTCATTTTAAAACCAAATGCAGATGATGTTCTCATCTGTAAACTTAATATAACCCTGTGTATCCAGGTATTTTGGAAAAAAAAGCTTTTTGATGCTAGGATATATTGCATGGGTTTGGAATGAAAGATGTTACATCAAAACTAAAATGATGGTAATAGCAGTGAACCCTATGCTATATAGTACATAGTGCATTGGTGCCTTTATTTAGACATGACCACAACACAATCACAAATAAATATCAAAGAAGAGGTTAAAACATTTTTTTTTAAACCTTCAGACATTAGATGTGATGCATGTTTTGTGCACTGTAGCTGCTAATGAGCTTTTAAAACTTTCTGAGATTTAACTTCAAGCAGAATGAGAATATTTTGGCAGTCAGCAGAACATAAATTTAACCTACATTAAATATCAAACTTGGTCCCTATGGGATATGATTCTGCCAGTTTTAGAATTTCTCTAATTAACATGTAATCAGGCAAGTAGCGTTATGTATCACTGAATAATGAGCTAAGTAGTATGCTGCGGCCATTGAGTTCTTTAACCCTGATCTGATGGAAATGATTCTGGAATAGCAAACAACATATCGGAAAAGAATCTGTAGAAGATTGAAATGTATCTCATTTTACGTAACTATGTAATATAGGAAAAGTACATCCTGGCATTTTGTACGAGTGATCCTTAATCTCTTGTTGCATAATAGTTAAAAAGAAATGAATAGATCATGTGTCAATCCATACTGATTTCCTATGTTTATTATTTTAAAAACGATTTTCTTTTTTTTTTATTACTGGAATATTTCCTTTTATATTCTCCCAAGTGTCCAGAGAAATGCATCTTAGGTAGTTGTCTGTGGAAATTCTGAACAGACGTTTATAAAAATCTATGAAAAATACATTAATGGAAAGAATCATTGCATATGCCAATTAGATACAACTCATATTCCAATATTAACCCACATTACTGGAATTCAGCGGAGTTTGACTTCAGAGGTTTAAGCTTTATGGTTGTATGTGATTTAAAGAAACATTTCAGTGAATAAGACTATAACAGTATACAGACTGTTAATAAGATCAAACGCCCATTTCTGAATTCAGGAGAACTTGATTAAACACCGACAGTTATTCTCTCATCTATAATTGTTATATCACAGTTTCCATATTTAGTCAAGTGATTTCTCAACTTGTCAGGTTCCATGTTAAATGTGTTAAGTAATGCAAACCACAAGCCCTATGGATGAGTTCTTAGACAGTTAGTTGAATACATGGAATCAATTGAGGGTCTATCAAAGCGCCATCATCTCAAAAGTGGTGCAAAAATGTTAGAGGTGAGGGGTCATCAATAAAATATGGCCACAGGTCTCCATGGTGATTGCACTTCTTTTAATACTTTGCACCATTTTGTCAGAACACAAAACTCTGATAAATCTCCCCACCCAATGAATCTGCTCAGGAAAAGGAACTTGGCCTTCGTGTAGAGAAGCATATATCTCTATGAGGAGAATTGTCAGCATGTATTAATTTTTGATAGTCGTCACAAGGAAGTGGCTATCGTCGCTGTTTGATTGACAGCTACTAAAGGCATACCGGCTGACTTATATTACCATTGCTGTTTCTCCCAAACAGTAATGTTTACATTTGTCATACTGCAGAGACAGGGCATATGCACCAAAATCTCATTAAGAAGTAGCAGTTGTGGGGTTTAGAGTGTCCCTTTAAGCATGGTTCCGTGACTAACAGTTGAGTAAGATCTGACAGTATTACTGCTGAATGTTTGATATTCCAAAATGTATTGCATTATATAGACAAAATAACTGTAAACGTGTCAGCAGTACTATTATAGCTTGACACTGCCCGTCACTGTTTATTTTGTTTTCAGTTATGTGTTAATCAAACACCGTCTTGTATTTTTAAATACTTCATGGCTTTGGTGACATCATCAACGTGTACGTAGGGTTATGAAGATTCTACGAGTAACTCACACATCTCACATAGGTTGCCACAGCTATCCAGCTGACTACTTCCTCATCTGGGAGCTGTGGCAATGGCAGACAGAGCTCACCAATATCCCATTTTAAAAATGATTCATAAATAATTCATTTTATTATTTTACATATATGTATTACGTCATGTCACTCTAACCCAAACAGATCAACACTGCAAAATTAGATGACACTAAAAACAATGATATTAGTAATGATAATAATAATAATAATAATAATAATAATAATAATAATGTGCAACTGTGACCTTCTCTACTGACAGGTTTTTATTTCAAATGTGATAAGATATATAACATGTTTCAAATGTGTTCATTTACACAAGGTTTTAAAAAAGTGTAATACTGCAACATTCCAGCAGATGGAAGTGTTCTTCCATCAACTGACATTTACCAAGCAATGTAGCACGATTTCTTCATCTTAACAATACTTTTTGTGCACTTTTTTTTATTTTAAGAAGGGTATCAAGTACTGCTAAATGTACACATTCAAAGTTAGCTTGAGTCAGTATTATACAGAATTAATAAAGACATCGTTTTTGTAAAACAGCAACTGCACACTGTAAATGCCATGTTTTAGTACCTTATTGTATATGTCTGCGCAGAACATTATGTTATAGTGTTCACCCAATGAATTTGCCATATAAACTTTAGTTACAAAAATACCAGTTAAAAAAAAAAATTTCCCCAATTTTTTACATTTTATACACACTTAGTGTTGTGCCTAGTATACATATACTACTCAGCCACAACATTAAAAGCACCTGCCTAATATCATGTAGGTCCCCCTCGTTCTCCCAATACAGGTCTGATGCTAAGACGCATGGATTTCACAAGACCTATGAACGTGTCCTGTGGTATCTGGCACCAAGACATTAGCAGCAGTTCCTTTAAGACCTGCAAGTTGCGAGGTGAGGCCAGGTATGTTCCAGCACATTCACTATACTGAGAATGCGTCATAAATTCAAACTAAATTTCAAATTTAAGGCCTAAGTAGTCCAGCTGGAAAATATAGCTGACTTAGGAAATTTCCCTAATTTGGTTATAGTGGCTTTAAATTTTGAATTCACTTTGAATTCTCACTTTAGTGAATAAATCTGTCCTGTTTTGTAGTCCTAGGCACACTTCCCCTTGATGGGACTCACACTGCACCTTTCCTACTGCTTAAAAAAAAGTGTAAATGTTTAACATATTTTGACATTGGTCAGTCATTTAACCCCTTAAGGACCAAACTTCTGGACTAAAAGGGAATCATGAAATGTTACACATGTCATGTGTCCTTAAGGGGTTAATATGTGTTTCTTGCAGATGTTCTTATCTCTAATGCTGACAAATAGCCTCCTGTAACATATTATATGCAGATACCAAACCTTCACAGGAAGAAACAAAAAAGGGCATTTTCAGATCCAATTCCAGTACAATATGGTTATTGTATTCATACATTTGATAAAAGTATTTAATTATTTTATAAACCTAATTGTTTTTATTTTTTACTAACATTAATTTTCATTTATGTTTTTTATAGCTTCGAAATATGCTCAATGTGACCCCATGGTTGCCTATAAATTCTTATCCTTTAAGTGGTTGTTTATTTTGAGTGGCAGCTTGCTCACACAGGACTCCAATTAAGGGCAATTTGTCTTAACAGAAAGTTTTTAAGCAGTTTGTTTTATTGTATTTCTGCCATCGATTGCAATAAGGTGAGCTGTTTGCTAGATTAATGCACAGTAAGAAAATGCGACTTGGCTAAACTATTTTTATAAAAATTTCAGTCATATGTTGGTTCAGCTCAGCAGAATTTTGAAATCAAGATTCAAATTTGGAAACCAAATTAGAAGAACAGGAAAAGGAAAATCATTGTGCATCTATATTTATACATAATGTATTTTGACAGGAAAATTTTCCCCTCATTTGGTTCACAGACAAGGTTAAAAAAAGTAAAAACAAGAGAATTATTAAAACCTTTTTTATATTTGTTTATTATAGATGAAGATTTTTTTTAACTGCTCATCCTTTGAGCACTCTATTGCTCACTTCTCACTTGATCTGTAAATAAACATAATTTAGTGATGCCCCTCGTCATTAGTCAACTGTTTGTTTGTTTTTAGCTCCATTCAGAATCACAACCCTAACCCCAGCATGTGTGTATTGCATGGTTTGGTTGGTCTGTGATTCAGTGTGCATTTCAGCTGGGAGTTAAGGAATTTGGCTGATCACCCAATCAATTTGCATTTTGCCCCAAAACAAATCTCCAACTTTACTTGTTGTTACTGGGGGTTGGTCACTACTGTTAAAGGGACACTCTCCTGAAGCACTTAATTGTTCCATGGGTGCAGCAGAAATACATTGTTCCAAGCTCTAACAAACCTGTTGTTCTTGCTTATTTATTTTATTTTGTGCTTTGAATTTACAAATTGTAAATTTGGTAGAAGTATTATACGGGCAAATGAGACCTGAGCATGGATTTACTTAAGGGCAAGCTACTGAGTTTCTCTAAGCTTTTGTCGGTTCTCAGATTTCACAAATTCTCTGTTTTTGATGCAATGCATTAACTTGGCTCTCTCCAAGTTGAAAGTTATCAGCTACCCTGACAAGGACTAAAGAAAGCCGAAATCAGCGTCTGGGGTTGCTGTATCTTTCGTACAGAGATCACTTGCATTTTGCTTCTTGACAAATGCAGATGATGTTCTCATCTGTAAACTTAATATAACCGATTGTTATTACCCTACATTGAAGTGTACGTATGCTTTATGTCTGCCTGCCACAACTCGCTTTAGAAGGAAAACATGTACATCATTTTAATGTGGCTGAGTCAGAGGCCCTGAATGATCTGCCAGCACATTGAGAAAAATCATTAGTGGAGGAGGATACTGGACTGTGTGAATGCCCAGACGCCAGGCCAGCTGCAAAAGAGGAGATGCTAGACTAGCTGAAAGAGAACAGAAAATTACAAACAGCAGCACTGGTGAGACCTGTATCTGAGGACCAAAAAAAGGGTGCAGCACATCCTGGATAATCTGAAGAGCACTGGTGGTGGAGCACATTCAGGTGACTTCCAGAGTCAAACCATATTCAAGGTCTGGGAAACCATAGACTCAGCAAGCTTTGCACAACTATGAAGAAAAACTAAGAAATGATCTGTGACATTCCTACATTACTCTGGAAAGAGCCAGAGTCCCAGAAATGCAGCACACAGCAGTTTGATAACTTGCTAGTGTGTGGCTAACATATGTCTCTATGTCAGCCATCAGGACCCTAATGGCCTCTCCATCCAATCAGTACCTCTTGAGGACCTGAGAGGGGGTCAGGTGCAGGAAGTGCACCTTGGGATGATAAATTCTCTCCTCTTAGATAACCCTCCCTAGGCTGTAATTGGCTGTCTCTGACCTCTGACCCCAAAACTTTCGTACGCGTCTATGACGTGACGCCGCACGCACATCGGTGCCATCTTTGATGTGGGTGAAGGTAAGTTTCCTATAAAAGTCCGGTCTGCAGTGGCTGGCATTCCTAAGAACATCGCACCCGCTGGGGACCGGAACGGAGGGCAGCTGCCCGCCGGGCCCCAGGTAAGTTAGAAACATCTCTGACGGAGTGGCTGCTATGACAAGAAGGCCTTCGACAGGGTCCGCTGGAAATATTTGAGTCTGACTTTAAAAAGAGTAGGCATAGATGGGTGGATGCACAAAGCTACAATGGCCCTTTACAAATCACCTTCAGTCAGAGTTGTAGGACAAAACATCTGTCTGACTGGTTCCCATTTTTGAATGGAACACGTCAAGGGTGTCCACCTTCCCCATTGCTCTATATAATTTCTTTAGAAGCATTTGCATGTAGGATTAGGGAAATTAAAAATATTAAAGGAGTTGTATTACAATAACTAGAATTAAAAATAAACCTATATGCAGATAATACATTGTGCACACTAACAGATCCAATTAAGTCATTGGAACATTTAATGGTAGAGTTTACTGAATATTCTGAAGCTTCGAATTTTAAGATTAACATAGAGAAATAAATTATTTTGGGCTGTAATTTAACAACAGAGATAACAAATGCAATTAAAACAAAATATGGCTTTGTATGGTCTAAAAAAGTAATAAATGATCTAGGAGTGAAAACAGAAAAAATTTTTTAACTTGTATGGAAATTAATTTTTTGAAATTATTAAAAGCCACAAATCATACCCTGAAAGACTGGAAAAAAGTGGAAGAATCGTGGATAGGTAGAGCTAATATAATTAATGCATATCTATTACCAAAATTACTATATTTATTTAAAATGCTCCCTCTCAAAATTCCAGATAGTTGGTTGAAGATGATTGATGGTTGAGTTTTAATCAATATATTTGGACCAACCAAGATTAAATCTTCCATTACTTTCTGGAAAAAAAGAGAAAGGTGGTCTATATTTCCCTAATATTAAGTATAAGTATTTTGCAAGTATAGTTACTCATTTATATAATCTTCAGCTGGATACTGAACTTAAGAAAAACTGGTATGTGATGGAAATGAATAGTCTGGATAAATCTAATGTATTTCAAATAATATGGAATTGTTATCATAAACCCCTACCTAATATTGAAAATTATATTTTAAAACACTTGAATGAGACTTGGGATTCTGTTAAAAAATTCCTGGATATTAAGGGGAAGATTTTTAGCTCTATGGCATTGGAGGTACTGGAGGCCAACTTGGAAAATTTAGCCTTAACAAACTGGAAAAGATGTAATATTACAACTATAGAACACCTAACAGAAAATACTAAAATAAAATCATTTTCGGATTTAACAATAGAGTTTAATCTCCCTTCATCTAGCTTTTTAACTACCTAAGAGTAAAATATACTTTGAAACAACATTTAAGGTTTAGTAAAACAGGAATAAATGAGGATTTACGTGTATTTTTAACCAAAATAAAGTTTATAAAGTTCTCTCCAAAGCATTGAGTATGACCAAAATGAATAAAAATGAGGCTCAAATTAATGCTTTAGTAAAATGGGAAAATGAATTAAATATTCAAATCACAAATATAGAATGGTATAAATCATTAATAGAAACAATGAAAGCTATTCATTGTATAAACTTGCAGGAGACTCAAAATAAACGTATTAACAAGTGGTATCTGGTACCTTCAAGGATAGCTAGAATGTTTACTTGGTCAAGTGATTTCTGTTGGAGGTGTGAAAAGAGTTGAGGTTCATACATACATATCTGATGGAGTTGTACTGAAATAAAGAAGCAATGGAAAAAGTATTTTTCTTATATATAAAATGATACAATGTAGATTTAGGATTGTGCCAGAGATAGCTTTATTACATTTGAGATGACCCAAGTTAAAAAAGATGGAAAGAAATTTCATTATACATTGTTTTGTAGCTTTTAAAATTCCAATAGCCAGAAACTGGAAAACTAAAAACGTCCCAGTATGGAAAAATATAATAAATCAATTGTTATTTCAATTACAAATGGAGCTGGCAATTAATGAACACTCAAATATTAATGAACAAGACAATGTAGAGATGAAAGATCTGATTAAGAAATTAATATCACTGGAGTCCCCTGTACAAGAAATTGATATTGTTTAGATAGAGTAAAGGATAAAAGCCGTTAGAACCCGCCGATCCACTGCGAGATACACTCAATGTGATATATGTTGTTTGATAAATGTTTGTACTAAATCAAATGAACTAAATTGTATGTTGTTTGTACATGTCATATAAAGAAAATAATATAATAATAAAAAGAATTATAAAATAAAACAGTTACAGTCTCTCTCTCTCACACACACACACACACACACACACTTGCAGACAGTCTCTCACACAGACACACAGGTACCTGCTTCCATCATGTGCTTGCTGGAGAAGCAGGGGCACTGCAATCCCTGGCGTTTAGGTGTCTGGAGAGCAGGGACTCCATATATCTCCTACAAGTCACAAGTTCCGGCTGCATGTAGCTCCACCCCCACCCCCCCATTTAGCCCCGTACCGCCGCTCATGAAGCTCTGCCCCCTGTCTTATCCGATACACCTTGGTGGAGGATAATTAAATCCTCCCCAGGTGCAGTGCGGCCAGGGTCCTTATAGCACTCCTGCATTATAGGAGAGCTCCATGCACTCCCTGCTCACCTATCACCAGGGAGTGTGGGAGCTGTGCCGGCCACATGGAGCCCCCTACTGTCATGGCGCCCTTTGCAACCGCACAGCTCACACATCCTTAAGGTCGACCCTGCCCACAGCAGGCACTTTACAGTGCACAGGGGCAGCAAAATGCCACCCATGTAAACGTGCCACCTGGAGCTGTGGCCCCTACTGCTGCCAACGGACGGGCCGGCCCTGCATCCTACCTTAACATTCACGGTGTAGGGCGATTTTAGTGGATTATTAAGTATTTTTAAGTGTCTACTATTTACAATGACGAGCATAAAGCTTACAGTTATCAGTACTTAGCGTGTAATAAGGTTTGCCTGGAGGGGTCGTTGAGCAAGCTTAAAATGACTCACTTAAAATAAATAGGTCACCTACATCTTTGTAAATTGTAGCCAGTTTTTTTTCCACTTATAAGAACACTAGTTGTTCGAATAACTAATCTCATCTATGAGAGAAATCAGCATGTGATCCAAATGTATTTTTATTTACTGAGAGAACAGACCGTAACAAGATTTAATCTGTCTCACACTAGGCTTCTTATGCAATGACAACTGACTAGACTTACTGTCTTAGCAATGCATAGGATCACAACCAGATGTGACACAGTTTCCAACAACCTAATAAATCCAGCGTCAAAGATTAAAAGATCAGAGTTTCTAATGTATGATGTTCTAACCATTAATAGAAGGTAGACAGATAGTTTGTTCAGATTTCCAACTTCCTCGAATATCCTGTATACATATGCATGTGTGTCTGTTAAAAACTTATGGTGGGCAAGAGTTATATGACTCTTCATGGATGTAGGGAGGGATGTTTGGGATTTTTAAAATCCCTGCTTACTTTCTTGATTGATAAGAGGCGTCTTTTAAAGTAGGGCAAGAAGGCTCTATTAAGACCACTCTTGGTTTAAGATCAGCAGATGGGGCATACTCATGTCCTACATTATGCTATGTGCTTGGGTACCTCCTAGTCTAGAATCAATCCATATCCCACCTCCTCAGTGTCAGGGTTCTCACCATGCCATACAGATGCCCAACAGGGGATTTGAAACTGGGTACTTCACTGT
Source organism: Pelobates cultripes (assembly GCA_933207985.1). NCBI lineage: Eukaryota > Metazoa > Chordata > Amphibia > Anura > Pelobatidae > Pelobates > Pelobates cultripes. Next base: position 260,039,886 of record OW240915.1, on the reverse strand, counting down.
CCTGGGCCTGCTATCTGCCTCTGAGCCTCAGCAGTTCTGTTTATTTCAAGCTGTTCTAGCCTTATTATTCCTTGCTATGTCTGCAGCACTGGGGGCTGGACTTCATCTGTGGTCATTGCAAGTGCTTCACCTGACTCAGATCAGTTATCAGCAGGGTATATAAATACAGCCTCGCACTGGGAACTTTATCAAGTCTTTGATCCTGCCAGGGGCGGACTGAGAACCCTCAGGGCCCCCGGGCAAAATAAATCAAGGGCCCCCTTACAGGCCCCACCCATACTCTGCAGCAAGCACCACCCTTGTCCCGCCTCCATGCACCGCCTCCAGCCACACCCTACACAATCTTTAGACACAAGGAACAAAAGGGCAATAAGCCCTTCGAGGCCCCAGCAGAGACTACAATTGAGGGCTAATGGGCCATGGAGGGGGGTCTTTCTAGCGGAGGCTATCTCAGTGTCCTTTAGAGAGTGTGTTAGAAAGAATCCCCTCCAAGCCCCATTAGAGACTACAATGGAGTCTAATGGGGCCTGGAGGGTGGTCTCTCCAACACTCTGGTTCCTATTCACAATATAGCAACACAACATAGCTCGCTGATACCTAGGCCAAGTTGGCTCCTCTTACCTTAATTACTGTTGCTGGCTGGCAGTCTGTGGGCTTGCTTGCTGCGGCTGGCAGGCTGTGGGCTTGCTGGCTACTGCCGGCAGGCTGTGGGCTTGCTGACTGCGGCTGGCAGGCTGTGGCTTGCTGGCTGCGACTGGCAGGCAGCAACAGTAATTAAGGTAAGAGGAGCCAACTTGGCCTAGGTATCAGCGAGCTATGTTGTGTTGCTATATTGTGGCAGGCTGTGGGCTTGCTGGCTGTAAGCCTGTGGCTTGCTGTAGGCCTGTGGGCTGGCTAACTGGCTGGCTACTGGCCAGCCTGTGGGTTGGCTGGCTGGCTACTGGGGCACTTGTAGATTATTTAAAAAAAATTATCCATGCACAATAACCACTACTGCTCCAGAATAAGTAGTCAAACCATTTAAGAACAGTTTGACAACTTACCTGGGATCTGCTGGGATATGGGGCTGTAGTAGGGAATAGGAGCAGTGGTGCAATGTGTGTGAAAGGTTCAGTGTGTGTGTGGGGGTGTAGTGTGTGAATGTGTAGGGTGTGTGGGCTGTGTAATGTTAGTATGGGGGGCTGTGTATGGGGGTCTGTGTGTATATGGGTGGGCAGTGTATGTGTGTGTGTGAGGCAATGTAAATGTGTATGGGGGCAGTGTGTGAATGTGTATGGTGTGTGTGTGTTTATGGGGCTAGAGTTCACTCTCACCACTGCGACCACCAGGAATCCCTGGGGGTCACAGTGTTGAGAGTGAACACTAGACCGTAGCTCCAGGGCTAGAGTTGACTCTCGCAAGAGCGGTAACGTTGCCATGGTAATCGCGGCAACGCTCTGTGCTCGTGCAAGAAGGACCCAGAGGAGCTGCAGGGTGAGCTCCCAGGTCCTCTCTTCCTTCCTCCCCTGCCCGCACGGTGCCTGCGGACAGGGGAGGGGGGGCAATTGCCCTGTTGCCCCCCTGGATCCACCAGTGATATATACAGCCCTTCTGTGTGCCTTTTTGTCTCCCCCCGTCCCTCTGTATGTTTCTTTCTCCCCCCTCCTTCCCAGTCTCTCTTACCCCTCTGCCTCTTTCTCCCTCTCTTCCACTGTTTTTCTCCCCCCTTTCCCTGTCTCTCTCTCCCCCACATCTCTCTTCCTCTCTGTCTCTTTCTCCCCCTCCCCATCTCTTTCTCCCTGTGTCTCATTCTTCCCTCTCTGTCTCTTTCTCCCCCTCCCCATCTCTCTATTCCCCCTCTTTCTCACCCTGTGTCTCATTCTTCCCTCTCTGTCTCTTTTTCCCCCTCCCCATCTCTCTATTTCCCCTCTTTCTCCCCGTGT
>OW240915.1:260006964-260037864 GCA_933207985.1 Pelobates cultripes | reverse complement strand
CTGTTTGTGTCCTTGTCAGTACTGCATTTGAATCACCTTTCCTGCACAGCCCCTGTGCACAGATTCACAGTCCAGGTGTTTTCTTATCTGGTTACCTTGGACTGTATCCAGGGGCGTACCTGGAGCATTTCGCACCCGGGATGGATCCTATATTTGGCAATCTATCCCCCCCCACTTGAAAATGTAAGCATGTTTTTGTATGGAGAATGTGTGAGTGAACGTACGGGTGTGTTTGCACGTATTGGCATTTGAATGCAGGCGTGTATTTTTCTGTAGTGTGGTTTTTGAATATGCTGGTGTGTTTTTTATGTAGTGTTGCCATTTGGATGCAGGGTTGTATTTGTGTGTAGTGTAGGCAAAATGCTGAGATGTATGCACATATACTCACATATACACACACTGGCACACATACACAGACACATAGGAATACGCATACAGTTACACAGAAACACAGTCATACACAGATACAGTCACACACACATACAGACACACAGAGAGAGACACACAGGCACAGACACACATACAGATAGAGACACACACATACAGATACACTGATACAATCACAAACACAAACACACATAAACTAACACACATACAGATACAAAGACATACTGACACACATGTATAGTGTATGTAGTGTGTTTGTATAGTGAATGCAGTGTGTTTGTGTAGTGGATGCAGTGTGTGTGCTTGTATAGTGGATAATGGTGTGAGGGTGGGGGTGATGGTGAGGGGAATAATTGCGAGAGGGAGGGGGTGATGGTGAGAGGGATAATGGTGAGAGGGAGATGGTGAGAGGGATAATGGTGAGAGGGAGGGGAGAATAATACTGTGAGGGGGTGTGATGGTGAGAGGGAAGGGGATGATGGTGAGAGGGAAGGTAAGAGGGAAGTAATACTGTGAGGGGGTGTGATGGTGAGAGGAGGGTGGAATGCATTGAGAGGGTAGGTAAGTGAGAGGAGGTAGATGGAATTGCTAGGGAGGAGGTTGATGAGTAGGAATGGGCAGGTGATGATGAGAGGAGACAGTAGTTGTGAGGAGGGTTGGATAGTGAGAGGAAGGAGGTGATGCATTCGAGGGAGTGATGTGTGAGGAGGTGGTGAGAAGGAGGGTAGCACGTCAGGAGATGATGGTGTAACAGGGGGTGACTGTGTGAGGGGGTGATGATGAGAGGGAGGGGTGATGTGTGAGATGATGGTGTAACAGGGGGTGACTGTGTGAGGGGGTGATGATGAGAGGGAGGGGTGATGTGTGAGGGATGGGGGGGCTGATGACAGGAAGGGGTGGTGGTGATGAGAGGGGGGGTGATGTGAGAGGGAGAGGGGGGTGATGGTGTGAGAGATGGGGAGAGGGGACTAAATACCTTAATTCCCTGGTGGTCCGGTGGCCATAATATCCGGTCTGCAGCTCTGCAGACCATGAATCTTGCGAGATCCAGTCAGAGCGTTGCTGGGGTAATCGTGGCAATGCTCTGATTGATCAGATCTTGTGAGACACATGGTCTGCAGCTCTGCACACTGCGGAGCTGCAGACCGGTGTCTGGGATGGGCGCAGGAGGGGCATCTCATCTCACTTGCTCGATATGCCGCCGGGCCCCCTCCTGGTGTTGGGTCCTCAGTCAGTGACCCAGGACCCGACACAGTCTGCCCTGGGTACCACCCTAGTCAGTGGCACCTGGGGCGGACCGCCTCCCCGCCCCCCCCCCCCTTAGTACGCTACTGACTGTATCTATCTGCAAGGGTGAGCATACATATCTGCGGTACAGACTCCCATCTCAGTTAAGAACCCTGACACTCAGGTAGACAGCTCTGCCTGAGGACATCCATAGTCAGATTTTTCATCTTAGGAAAGCATTAATGCAGGAGAGCGACAGTGCCAGAAATATAGCTTTGTATGTGTTTTTAGAGAGGGAAAGTCACTTTTAAAGTTATATTTTAAAAAATAGCTATGATATTTATTTTAACAAAAAAAAAATCAAATAACCTAACTAGAGCTATTTTCCTTGATTTTGCTAAGACCTTTGACACAGTAGACCATGGCATTCTTTTGCAAAAATGTAAAAAGTCAGGCATTGGTGATTGTCCGCTAACCTGGTTTCGATCATATGTTTCAGACTGATTGCAATATGTGGCCATGTCTGATAGCGCCACCCTCCCTTTTCCAGTTACGTGTGCTGTTCCCATACCTGGCCCCCTGCTATTCCCATTATTTATAAATGATCTGCCTAACGTCTGCAAATCCTCAACTGTACACATGTATGCAGACGACACTGTAATCTACGCTAGTAAAGGTAGAAAGGTGGATAGCGGTTAACAAACTTTTCCTAAACACTGACAAAACAGTTACAGTGTTCTTTGGAACTGCACCTAAATTACATAAACTACAAAATCAACAACTGTGTATCAGAACAAGTTCAAATAGCACACTAACAGCAGTGTGTTCTTTCAAACAGTCACGGCTCTAGACTTTGTGAGGCCTTAGACAAAACTCAAACATGAGGCCTCCACTAACACCCAAAGTAAAAAAAAATGGGGATTGCGTTGTGTGTATAAGGTGCTGTAGTTGTATTTGAGGACAATATTACAGCACTGGATACAGAGAGGTAATCTCTATATTCATTGTACAGAGGCTTGCAGTGTCTCTGCGGGTGTTAAAGGGCTGTGGCAGGGAAGGGGGGCTGTGACAATGCAGGAGGTTGTAGGGGATCTGTGAAAGGGTAGGAGGTGGTGGAGGAGCTGTGACAGGATGTCATAAATACCTTGTTTTAATAAACTGATTCCCTGGTGGTCTGGTGGGCTGACTCAATCCCTGGTGGTCCAGTGGGCTCCCTATACGGTCTGCAGTTCCGCCAGGTGCAGAGCTGCAGACCACGTGGTAAGTCTCAGGATCTCCAGTCAGGGCATTGCCGTGGTAACCAGCAGCAATGCTCTGATTGGCTGAGATCTCGAGACTCCTCAGTCTGCAGCTCTGTACCCGGCAGAGCTGCAGACTGGAGGATGGCTCTCAGTCAGTGCAGACTGACTGGAGGGGCCTTGCACCCGGCGGCATTATGGGCAAGCAGCTGGGCCCCCTCCTGTGTTGGGCCCTCGGTCATAGACCTTAGACCCGACATGTCGGTCTGCCCTATGGCGATTTAGGCGTCCATGAGGCCCCAGATCGTGCAAGGCCTTAGGCGGCCGCCTAAATCGCCTAATTAGAGAGCCGCCTCTGCTTTCAAATATCTGGGTATGTTGCTAGACCCCAATCTATCCTTTGGTCTTCACATTGTAAAAATCTCTTCAAAACTTTACCCAAAACTAGGTGCCCTGTACAGAACCAAATCCTGCCTAAGCCCTACAGTAAGGAAACAAATGCCAATGCCGGTCATTGATTATGGGGATGCACTGTATGCACCCGCACTTCAAAACCCACCTTAATAAACTTAATATGCTATATAATTCATTCTGCCCTTTGTACTAGAATTTAATTACTTTACCCACCATTGTGACATGTTAAAACAGCTAAACTCACTGTCGCTGGAATCCCGACACACTCTTCATCTTTCCACCCTTGTGCATAAGAGCATTTCTGGGAAACTCCCACCCTACCTGAATAGAATGCTTTCCCCAGCTGCTCCCACCTCCTATAACCTCCGATCCAGTACTAGCACAATATTTAGCATAACAAAATACAAAAATCAAATGGCTCGGTCATCATTTTCCTACAGAGCACCGCAATTATGGAATAACCTCAGGTACACAGTCAAATCTTCATTCAATCTAAAATCTTTAAGAGATCTATGGCAATATACCTTAGCACAAAATGCACCTGTCATGGTTGAATATATTTATCACCTGTTATGTGTTACATTTAGATATATGTGTGTGTGTATATATATATATATATATTTATATATATTTATATATATTTGTGGTCAAGAAAATAAGCCGTATTGATGTTAATACCTTATAATTAACTAAAGTCAGTTGTGGTGTTCCGAAACCAATGTTCGGGTGGGCCTGTAAATAAAGAGGGCCCACCAAGATGCAACTGAATAGAGGGAATGGTGGGTGGGGTGACCAGTCGACGTCAGCCCAGTATGGAGGTAGGTTTGAGTGTATATATAGGCTGGATCAACCCTACCACAACTTCAGGCTCCGCCTTCCCGTTTGTGGTCAGGGAAATAAATCGTATTAATGTTAATACCTTATAATTAACTAAAGACGGTTGTGGTGTGCTGAAACCAATGTTCGGGTGGGCCTGTAAATAAAGAGGGCAAAAAGGATATTCAACCATGCCACTTTAATACGTAATAAATTGTTACAATACACATGCAAATGTGACTGTATACTTAACTAGCTAATTCTTGAAAGGCTTGTCTTAGCTCTTTATCTGGTTGTGGTATATATTGATTGTAAGCCAATGATTTCCATCGTCCCAGTCTTTTAATCATGTGTCCCGGAACGTTTTGGCTTGAGGCAGCGGCTACTGCTCCTATGCAAAATTAAATCTCAATGTATCCATGCTGGTAAAATATTTTATGAATAAATAAATAAATAAATTTGGACATGTGCAGTACTAAGGAAGGAATGTCTAACTGCCCCTGCTCTTGTACGGAATCTATTTTTAAAGCAAAATCATTCTGAACATGGAAGTGCAGGAGACGTAAGTACGTTTTTTTTTACTTACCTCTACTGCATATTCTATTACTGTTATAAGTTGTATATTTAATTCATCAGGAGTAGTTTGTTAAAGGGAACCTGCTGACAGGTTCACTTTATATAAAACAATTTGATGTTACTAATATTGAGCATTTTGTAAAAACTATTCATGTGACTATGAAATCTATTGTCGTTAAGGTTGAAGTATTTAATTAATTATTTAATTCAGCTCATTCTTATTCACTGTGCTTGTTTATTCACCGCTCCATCTGTCAACGGGTCAATACCGCAAAAGACTTGTTTTAAGACATATAACTCAACATAGGACCTGCTGTCACAGAAATATTGACCGTCACTGGATCAATTCGATTGTCACTGTCAAAGACTAACATAAAGAAATTTCCCTCTGGGAGTGCTGTGCATTGTGGGAAAGGTATGGCAAATACAAATTTTGAGCAGTTAAAGAAATATAATTTAAAAAATACTTTTATATATATTTTAATAAGCTCTTTGACAGTAACTGCTAATGTTGACAGAGCATTTGTATGTGAGCTACATTTGCCATGGTATTTAGCCAACTATTGGATGCACAAACCACTGTAGAGTCAGGCTTCACTATTGCTGGTCTATGTTCTTAGTTATTGCAATTGCTCTGTACTTCTTTATTTTACTAAACTAGATTAGATATATTTTCATTTTCCCCAGAAGCATATTATTAAAATAATAACAAATACCATTTTTATGTCTACAGCTACCGACATATTGGAACATAGACCCCATGGGCAATTTGTTTTTGAAATTGTTTCTGAGTGAAGAGGATATTAGTTTGAACAATGTCTTAGAATCACTCTGGAATGTATTTTTTATGACAGGATTCAATGTAAAATATCAAAGCTCTCATGTGTGCAAAACCATTGAACGAAATGAGAAAATTAAAATGGAATGTGAAGAGTTAGCTGTTGGACTTATTTTTACCTTCGTGGATCTCAAATTTTTTAAGTTTTGCCTGCTATAATAATATATACCAAAATCGCACCTTTATATGTAAACTAGTCCTGTAATGTCTAATCGTACCCTGCAAATGGTTGAAGACTGCATGTTCTCTCTAGTCTCCCTGTGTAAAGGAACTTAATAAAGAAATTAGAACCCACTGTGTCCAGCAATAGTCCCCAGGAAGCATGGCATAAAACAGACACTATGCCATTTGCCTATTACAGTGGTCTCCAAACCAGTCCTCAAGGCATGCCTACTAGCCCAGAATTTAGAGATTACCCAGTTGTGTCTAGGGTGTTTTTAGAAAAACAAAACAAAAAGCCCTCCTTGAAACAACTGAGTAATCTCGAAATTCAGGACTGGTAGGTGTGCCTTGAGGTCGGGTTTAGAAGCCACTTGACTAGTAAGTCCAACAATTGTGCTCTTGCAACCACCTCTCACAATACATAGCAATAGTGCAAGATTGCAAAACGTATATAATTTTGACACAAAATTTCCCCAAATTTCGTCATGGACACTATGCGGACGTTGTGGCAAAAAGTTGTGTCTTGGCAACATAAGCAATAAATTAGGTGTATGGTCTGTGCACATCACAAATATTTGAACTTTAAAAGAAAGGACAGATAATGCAAATTACGTACTTTTTACAACTAACTCTATGGACTCTTTTACAATCCTATATCTACTTTTATTGGCCAACTGCTACTTACTAAAATGCCTGTTGGGAACTGGTTACAGATTGTTAAATCTTAACCTAAAAAATACATTTAACCCCTTAAGGACACATGACATGTGTGACATGTCATGATTCCCTTTTATTCCAGAAGTTTGGTCCTTAAGGGGTTAAAGACATATATAATCATGGATGGTTTCAAAAACTCTCAGGTACATTTCAAGATATATCCCCTTGAACTATTAAAATAAATACTTCTCTGCGTTTCCCACCGCAGGGAAGAGTCTTCAAACAAAAATAAAAGTTTCCAAAGTTTATTTGGGATATATAAATATATATATATATATGTATAGCACTCAATGGCTCTGCAATACAAATCCTTGCCTTGGTGCTAAACTAAGAGCACACACGAGACTTCTTCATAAATATATACCTGCTTTTATTGACACAGACTCCTTGCAAAAAGAAAAAAGGATTGACGTTTCAGTCGTACTCTGGTCTTCACCAGGGCTCTATTTAATCTTCCAATGCAGGGATCCCCATGAGGAAGGCTTTCCCAAGCAAGTGGATTAATCTCATAAGAGCAGGAATTAGATTGCTAGAATAGGACCTGCCAATAAGCATTGTGGCAGGCTTATGCACTGTATGATCATATACTATAACGGCACCCCCATTACTTTTGCCTATGTCAGGTGTTTTAAAAAAATAATTTTGTGTGTGAGCATGGAAGTTGATGTTTAGTAACAACCAGAAAACAATATATCTATATTTATGGTACCAATGAGGCTAGACAAATATGTCTTCAATACACAAAACAATTTTTCTGTACACTCTCTTAAAAGCATTGCTTCCCAAGCTTCACTCTCGTAACGGTATCACTTTGTAAAGGAACATTCAAAGCATCATTTTAGAACAGTTTTACTTCTTACCTGGTTTCAGCCCTGTGCTACTCCCTGCCTCCACTATATAAGCCAGAGAGCCGGAAGCTCTCAGTCTGGTTTAGGCCCTGATCTACAGGGCTTAGCTCAGGAGGTTTAATGGAAATGCCTAAGCACTTTGTCATTAGACAAAGGGTCAAATCTGTCATTTAATGTCTTACAGAATTATTCTTTTCTTTGTAATAGTCTCAGTACTGTCCTACTGGCATTCAGTTACTGGAATATTTTCAGTTTCTTCATTTTTTGTTCATTTTAAAAACTTCACTATTACAGTACTGAAAACAAAATAATACTGTGACTTGAAAAAGTATTACTTGTAAATGGTTGGCTGTTGATGCATAACCTGTTTTCTATATGTGGTGACCCATTCCCTTGTCTTAAAGGTTTAAAAAAATTGCATATTTTTGGCCAGTGGAACAGTTCATGCTTACATGCATAGCTGTACACAAGGGTGCGACAGGTGTTAAATATACCCCAGTTCAGGCCCAAGTTGTCCTGGTTCTCCTAACCATGAGTTTTGCACTATTGATGTGAGAAGAATAAATGTATTTTTATATATACATATCTGAGTAGAAGCTTTCACTAGTGTTCATTGCACAGGAGTCTAGCAATTTACTTGTATGTTTTGTATATTTTATTGTATATAAACTCTTATCAGCACTCCCCTTCCCCCCCAGGTTCCTGGACACTTACAGCTATGAAATAGAATCAGGATTTTATTAAGATTTTATTTTTTTATTAAGTAAATATCCTCTGAGTCCACTGGTTAGATCTCTATGGGCAGTGTGACATGAGTTTATATTTCCTTGTAATATTTCCTTTTAATATATCTCTGAATATACCTAGTTATTACTAGAGCAAACATGTATAGTTTTTTTAACTAGTATTTTTAAAATTAAAGTTAATATCATTTTATAATTAAAGTTTGTATAGTAATCCTAATGCTATATGCCACTTCTGCCTGTGTGATTGTATATTAAAGGGACACTATAGTCACCTGAACAACTACAACTTATTGTATTTGTTCAGGTGAGATCTATAGCTCCCTGCAGGCAATCTAATGTAAACACTGTGTTTACATTGATTGATAGGAATACCTCCAGTGGCCGTCACTCAGACGGCCACCAGAGGGACTTCTTATCATGTAGGGCCCTAAAAGGACTTGCACTGTGTGCGCGCCTTCTCTCTCCTGCCTGTCAGCAGAGGAGAGGGGGCGGGCAAAGACCGCGAGCTGAGCAGTCAGCTCAGCTCGCGGCTGCGCACACCGCGCGCATGCGCGGTAGAGCGATCATGACTTCATATGGCGGCATGAATGCCGCCCTATGAGGTATGTGCGCATGTGCTGTGAAGCCGCGCATGTGCACAAGGGAGCAATGACGCTTCCAAATGGAAGCGTCTGATTACTCCCTGCTCACGCCCGCCTATTTCGACATTTTGACGAAATAGGGGGCGTGGCTTAACGAGGCTCCCGGCGCTGGAACCAGGTAAGTAAAATTGTCTGACTGGAGGCTGTTTAAAATATAAATTCCCTACAGCAGGTTACTGCTAGCAGCTGAGCTAGGGAGAATTGCTGTTCAGAACAGGAAATTGAGGAAGAAAAATTGTGGACAAGAACCCATAACTAGATCTAATTCTGATTGAGTCACAATATACACTACTACAGGTAAAGTACTTCTAGACCAGGGGTGCCCAAACTTTTTGGTGTCATGTTCTACTTTTTAAATGGCCAGCTCAACGGCCCAACAAGATCTACCTACTGAAAAAACACGTTTTCTTACAAAATAAAATAAATTAAAATCCTTATTGTGACTAGTGCATATATCGTCACATTGCATAATCAAATCAAATAAATAAAAACCCCTGTCCCCCTCTACAGAAAACACCAGCCCCCCTCTATAAAAACCCTGTCACCCTTTTACAAAACTTCTGTCACACACTTCCACAAAAGCCGTCACCCCTTTCAGGGCCGCTGCGTCCATAAAGCGGCACTGGCGGTCGCCTTAGTGCGCACCGGCCCGGGGGGCACTAGGATAGAGCGACCAGCAGGAGGTGGACATACAGCGCTCCCTCCTGCCAGTAACTCAGTGTAGCATTGCCGGGTGGAGCGGACCGTGGTACAGTAGCTTGTGTTTCCTGTCCCCGGCCGGACTGAGAGAGCACTTCATGTCAGTCCAGCTGGGTACAGGAAACTGAAGCTCCTGTACAGCGATCCGCTCCGTTCGGCCACGCTACTAGAGGTAGGAGACACAACGGGGAAGGGAGAGGACCACTAAAGAGGGGAGGTAAGGGAGCGGACCAAGGGGGTGGGGGAGAGAGAGGGGCACTAAGGGATGGGAGGGGCCTTAAGGGACGGAAGGGGCACTAAGGTAGGGGGAAAAGGAACACTAAGGGACGGGGGGCAACCACTAAAAGAGAGGGAGTGGAGAGGAACACTGGGGGGAGAGAGAGAAACATTAAGGGGAGGCACTAAGGTACAGGGGAGGGAAGGAAAAGGAACACTGGGGGTGGACGGGCACTTTATAAAACCCTTGTCACCCCTCGTCACCCCTCTACAAAACCTGTCACCCATTCTACAAAATCCATGTCACCCATTTTCACAAAAACCCTGCCCACCTTTACAAAACCCCTGTCCCCCCTTCTACAAAACCCGTCACCTTCTACAAAATCCTTGTCCCCAACCTTTCTACAAAACCTCTGTCACCTACAAAACCATTGTCACCAACCTTTCTACAAGACCCCTGTCACCAAAACACTGCTCACCCTCTCTATAAAACCCCTGCCCACCCTCTCTACAAACCCCCTGTTCACCCCCCTTTACAAAAACCCTGCCTACCCACCCTCTACAAAACCCCTACCCCACCAATTACAGTAGTATCCATAAAAAAATAAAACAAAAATCATTAATATCAGCAAGCAGACACTCAACATATAATTGAAGGTCTGGCTGCTTCTGGCTCCGGCCTCAATGCACTACCACCACGGCGCAGCTCTCACACCGGAATCCTTACACTGCCAGGAATCACTGGAGGAAAGAGGAGTACGTTGGTGTTGGCGCTGGCATGCTTTGTGCCCCTCAGTGCGCAATTCTCGCTCCTCCAAGGTCAAGCAGTGCTGCTGGCTGTGATCTACCAGCACAACCTTTGTGATCGACTGGTAGATCGCAATCAAACATATTGGGCACCCCTGTTCTAGACAGTGAACTAATCAAAAATTGTATCAATCCTGTTTCTTTCACAAACTAGACAATATATAGATGTACCATCCACTCTAAAGAGATTATACTAGGTAATTTCACAATTTCATTTGTCATTATTTGAATTTGTATTTTTTAAATGTCAAAATCAACCAGAAACATTAATAAAGTTATTCATTAAAGCGTAACTTGTTCAGATTTCAAAGTAACTTCAAGAGAATTTTACATTTTAGGAATTGTCTGAGTTAGAGACTTTTTCCAGTTTTGTTGTCACAGCTTATAATGTGGCGTTCCCTTTAAATTTACTTTGAATTTCCAATAATACACACTATAACACACTAAGATGAGATTTCAAAGCGAATTGAATGTGAATTTCCAATTGAAGGCCACAGTACCTGAACTGGAAGGATAGTTGACTTGGATAATGTTTCCAGTTTAGATATTTTGGCCTTAAATTTTAAGTTCACTTTCAATTCTCACAGTAGTGAATAGCCCTGTATATGTATTCAATGCTTATATATTAATGTATTGAGATTTTGGATGAATCTGTTTTCTGGAATTTGTGTGGGTTTCTATGTTGTCTTCTTTAGGACCAGTACCTGTAAAGGATCACTAGACATACAGAAACAAATGCCAGCTATTATGACGCTGCTTATAAAATTGCTAAGATCGCCTCTGACGAGCTGTTGTCTTTGACGTTACTTGCTGCATTTCCTAAAAAGAAACCGATTCCATAATGTGGCTCTTTCGAATCACAAAAAGTGCATCCAAGCAGGAAAATCTGGTGCTAAAAACAAATGTTTCAAGAAATCTGTCATGTAAGTACAAAGCAAAGGGTATTAAGCAGTAACTTGCTCCTTCATTGGACTATACCTGAGCACCATCATATTCTTCGGAGGTCTACTCAACACATTTGTAAACTAAGAATGAACGTCTAATTATTTCAATAATGTGTTTTCTATAACTGATTTTTTTTTTTTAGTTTTGAATGTTGTCAGAAAAAAGTGCAACAAAAATAGCAAAAGTTAGAAAAAAGTATAAATGAAATGATGAGATGAACATACTCGTAGCCAAGGAACTATCACAAATGGTTTACATCTGGAACACTTCATGTTGGAAATGTACATCATTAATTAATGCATTACAGATAATTCATTACAAATATTAAACCTTAGATTTTTTTCTTAGTGTTGTAACTCAATACTTAGTTTCTTCAATACCATGCAAGTACCAAACCTTGCTGCTAATATTTGCTTTGGCAGATCTACAGAAGCCGCATCTGTTACCATTCATTGGCTGAGAGTGTCAGCTGACCGCTCTTGGCCAATGACTGACATTCTGTTCCATTAAAGCTGTACAGAACTGACACATTAGCCAGCCTGGAACTAGAGTTAAATGCAGACACCATGACTACTTCAATTCAGTAAAGTAAAGTTATTAGAAAAGTTATTCTTTAAAGTGCAAATTGTCAAGAATTCAAGTAACTTTAAAGTGAATTTTACATTATAAGTAAAATATCTGAATTCTCTGAGTTAGAGACACTCCTTTTAAATTCACTTAGAATTTCCAATAATTCACACTTTAGCGAAAAAAAAATCCTTATAGGGTTATTCACTAAGATGAGATTTCAAAGCAAATTGAATGTGAATTTCCAATTGAAGGCCACAGTACTTGAAATGAGCTGACTTGGAGAATTTTGAACCATGGTGCTTGGAGGACACCTTTAAATTTATTTTTACAGTACCATTCACATGCTAATTTCGTTTTTTTAATGTAATGTTTCACTACACTTTTATTTATGTTTTAGCTTCTACGACATTGTTTTTGCATGTCTTGCTGAATCTTTCATTTGCTTTCAAAGAAGCTGACTGCCTCATATCCTGGACTGCTCAACAAATACGTTAAGCAGATTAAAGAGCTGCGTTGGGCTCCCATCAATCTATCTAGTGTATAACTGAATCAATCATTTGTGTAAGAACCACACTCCTCCAACTTTGTTTTGCATAGAACTCTTATAAATTTTGAGCTGCCATTATTTAAATGGTTTCTAACACCATTTTTTTTCAATTATGCCCTATTTGACATAAATGTTTAGGTAGTCCCACCAAAGATGCTTAATAAAAAGGTTTAAAATAAGTTTATTTACTTAACTAAATCCAGGGATGGGTGAAGGTCTTGGCGCTGCTCAGCACACAGGAGCTATGCTGTGATTCACTCAAAGGTTTCTCATAGAGAAGCTTTTGATTGGACCATTTAACTGGTTTAGAGCACATGCACATATAAAATATTCACCAAATTCACATTAGGTGACTGTAACCCACAAAATACAGAGTACGCGAATGATAAGTGTAAAACCAATAACAATAAAAAATAGGTCACGTGTAATCACTTTTTGTTTCTTATGATGTCATCTAAAGTACCTTAAAGGACCACTCTAGGCACCCAAACCACTTCAGCTTAATGAAGTGGTCTGGGTGCCAGGTCCCTCTAGGATTAACCCCCTTTTTAATAAACATAGCAGTTTCAGAGAAACTGCTATGTTTATAAATGGGTTAATCCAGCCTCCAAATCCTCTAGTGGCTGTCTCATTGAGAGCCGCTAGAGGCACTTGCGTGCTTCTCACTTCTCACAAGCGTCCATAGGAAAGCATTATAAATGCTTTCCTATGAGACCGGCTGAATGCGCGTGCAGCTCCTGCCGCGCATGCGCATTCAGCTGAAGAGGAGGATCGGAGGCGGAGAGGAGGAGGAGAGCTCCCCGCCCGGTGCTGGAATAAAGGTGCGTTTAACCCCTTTCCTCGCCATCCAGCCCAGCGGGAGGGGGACCCTGAGGGTGGGGGCACCCTCAGGGTACTATACTGCCAGGAAAACGAGTATGTTTTCCTGGCACTATAGTGGTCCTTTAATACAAATAAAGAATGAAAAAATAAATATAGCAACAAACCTAGCTTTGAATTCTACATGACTCTGGACCTTTAGGGAGGTTGCACATCATCACAATTATAGTTTACAATTACCTACAGGTTTATTCAATAAACTACGAATTCACCAAGGCAAATAAAAAGTTGATCAGTAGATTTCATGGTAGTTTAGATGATAAATTTTAGAAGTCGTTCACTTTCTTTGCTATTGTTTGCAATTTGCTATACTGCTATATCCAGACAAGCTTTGATTAGGAATTCATTTGAATCAGTCTAATTCCTATGCAATTTCTCCAAATGAATACAATACATAAATACAGCCAGCAGGCAAATAGTTAAACACATTTAATAAATATCTTAAATAAAGTGGCATGGTTTCCAGATTATCTTATTAAACTTATTCCCTCACACACCAAAGGCAGTACTGTGAGCATAAATTATACATATAATATACAGTCATTCAAATGCCACTCCATGGAAAGTGGGACAGCGGCCAAAATGTTCAATAAGTGGATCTAAAGGTCATTTTCTCTAAGATGAAACTTGCTAAGTTGGTGATCTTTTACCTTTCCATTTAACCATATGGGGTGAGTGAAGTGTTGTAATATATGATTATGCTACTCATTTCCCTTGAATTCCTTGCAGAGGAATACCCAGATCTCTGCCATTTAAAACCACTCTCCACTCACCATTGGTTAATTGGTTTTATGCATAAGGATGGTCATTACCCAGCATATGAACAGTCCACCCATAGTGCCAGTGTATGCCCATCACCCATAACACTATAACAATGCCTTTGGCATACCCTAAGTATGTTGTTGTTTAGTTGAGCGGAACAGAGATTTCTAGTACATAATTTAACTAATCTGTACTATCTTTATGAGTCAGTGTAAATGTGAAAATATAGGCATAGAGCATGTTACTGGGCCACGGACATGGCTGGGTTTAGCATGACAGGAACATCTACAAACTGGTAAAGCTGTGTAAAAAAAAAACCCAAGTTGATCTCTGTCATCAAGACGGCCAGATGTGGTCGCCCCAGAAGTACCCAACAGGTGATTTCCCCTCTGAGCCAGTTTTATTCAGTTCATGTATCAGTCTGAAGTCCGATCTTGCCTTGTCTCCAGCACTAGTGGGTTGGACTTTTCCTGTGACTGCTCCAGTCTCTCAGTCCACCTGAACCAGATGCCTAATCAGCCATGTAATAAACACTGCATCTCTCTGAGGGCAGTGTCAGTTCATTGACTCTGGTTCCAGTGTTGGTGTTTGTGATCCAGTGTTCTCCAGTCGGGTCCTGACCTTGGCTTTTTCTTATCGTGTGTCCTGACCTCTGGCATCCTCTGACTTTGGCTTACCCTCATTAATCCTGACTTCTGGCACCCTCTGACTTTTACCTTACCCTCATTAATCCTGACTTCTGGCACCCTCTGACTTTTGGCTTACCCTCATTAATCCTGAGTTCTGGCACCCTCTGACTTTTGGCTTACCCTCATTAATCCTGACTTCTGGCACCCTCTGACTTTTGGCTTACCCTCATTAATCCTGACTTCTGGCACCCTCTGACTTTTGGCTCACCCTTGATGATTCTCCTGCTTGTGTCTTTGCCTGTACTGCGACTTGGGGCAATATCCTGCACAGCCCCCGTGCAAAGACTCACAGGCCAGGTGAATTCTTACCTGACCATCTTGGCCTGTGTTTAATTGCAAGGGTGAGCATATATCTCTGCCTACTCCACATCAGGTAAGCTCATGACAATCTCTGAGTAAAACAGAAAACAACTGTCAGGATGGGTACCAGACAGTTGAATAATCAGGAACAAGTCTTGAACTAGCCAGGAAAAGTAATAACCAAGAGCCAACGAGGTTGTATATGAGAGACCAGTTTAAATATAAAACAACATAAAAGTGAAAACAAACACAATAAATAAGTTCGATCCCTAATTAGCAGCTCTACATCCAGTGTTTCTTTATAACACCACATGTTTATTGTTGGCTGAAATATGCCATAAACCATCTGTCTGGAATCTGCAATGAAGAAAATGGAGGGAACAGTACTACGGGTGTTTTAATAATGCACCAGAGTCAGAGATATTCCAGAACGATCAGCATCCACAGAGTGTTACATTGGCATGACGCGGGTCACCAGCTGTGATACGAATAGGCAGCCAGAGGTCCATCGTTTGGCTACCTCTGCTGTGGATTTCTGATTGTTTACCTACAGATAAATCTAGTACATTTCTAAATGCTTGATTTTATTTGAGGATTTTTTTTTTACCCAATACTAATTTATTAAAAACTGAGCAGTTCCCCATTTAAACTCTAGATTTTGTTTAATAAATGTCAAACGTACAATCCTTTATCGTATAGTAAACAAACCTTGCATGGCAAGATTCCAGATAAGCAGTAATTGACATCCTAGATATGAAACTATATATATATATATATATATATTTCACTCTTTAGATTACATTAGTACTACAATCCCAGGCAAAATATATATATATATATATATATATATATATATATATATAATTAGTATTGGGTAAAAAAAAAACTCAAATGAAATCAAGCATTTAGAAATGTAGTGTTTTTTTTTTTTTTTTTGTAGGTAAAAAATCTGAAATCCACAGCAGAGGTAGCCAAACGATGAACCTCTGGCTGCCTATTCATATCACAGCTGGCGACCCATGTCATGCCATTGTATATATATATATAAAAATGTGCCTGATCTTGTAATGATGTAATGTAAAGAGTGAAAGCCATAAAGCTCCCTACAAGCAGTTAAATGTCACACTCTGATATGAATTTCATTACTGAGAGGGGAACAGCTGCCAAACAAACACTGTCTCTCTGTAACAAGCACTTGGCGAATACAAAAAAGTTTGGAGTAGCTAAAGTCCAGGCACTTTCCACTTATACCTAAGTTAGCGTTGGGGAGACTAGTAAGAGCCTTTTTTTCTTGTATTTTCTTCCACTACTAGTTTTACTATGGATGAAGCACTTAGAAGACAGTTCAGATATTTAGATACCTTGTATTCTGTTTATTTAAATTTGGACTATTGTTAGGCATATTTTTTGTATTTCCTTTTGACATAAAGGAATAGAGCTTTGCTGGGAAGTTCACTATGCAGTTCACTCACTCAGAGGGTTTCTACGATATTTTGATACTAAATGAACAAACTAACATTAAATAACTTTACTAGGTTTTATCACTTTGTAGTGTTTCAAATGTAACAAAAAACAAAACAAAAGAGAGTAAAACAGTTAAAGGGCTACTATAACCCTTTTTTCACAATATGCTTTTTTAATGTTTTTTTTTACTTTATAATGCCCTCTTTGGCAGTACAAACTATGCCCACCATCTTTTTTTATGATAAAACATTTTAAATAAGTTAAAACTTACCTTGAATCCAGCGCTGTGTGAAGTTCTCCTTGCACATTTCCACGCCTTGTCTGTCATCACGCTGTATCACGCCAAAGTCTAATCAAATATTTCTCATAGAGAAGCATTTGATTGGACCTTTCTCCCAGGCTCGAGCGCATGCATGCACACTGAGCCTGGGAGGGAGGGAGTGGGAGGTTGACAAGGCTTGCATTTAAAAAAATAAAAAATAAAAAAAGGAACCGTAGAAAATGCAGGGTGCACCGAGGGGGGTAGGAAACATTGCAGCTTCCCCTTGCAGGATGATCCCAGTGCTGACACCAAGGGTACAAGCTGATAAGCTGGGGAAAAAAAACTTAAAACGGAAAACTATCACTCAAATGTGAAAGCAAGCACTCAGGGCTTCAAAATAAACAAAAAAGCGGATTTATTGTAAGCAGACGTGCATTTGCATATAATCAATGTTTCAGTCTATTATTTTGATATATTAAGAAAAGTTTGGTCATTTGGACTGAAATTGTGAATGTGTGCTATTGCACAGCAGTAAAAAAATTATGTTATTTTTTTTTTTTTTAAAGTAATGAGAGTGTACTCTTCACTTTGGCTTACAAATGGATAAATTTCAGTCAATGCCAATTCAATTCCCATGGTAAAGCATTAGGGGCTATTGTGCATGTGTGGCAAAATGCTGCGCTTCACCGCACCAATCAGCATCTCCTCATAGAGATGCATTGCATCAATGCATCTCTATGGGGAGCGATCAGCGCCTCCATGCAGAGTTTGCAGCACTGGACTATGAAGCATCTCTAGTGGCCATCTGAGTGACTGTCACTAGAGATGTGCTTATGCAGCAATGTAGACACTGCCTTTTCTCTGAAAAGGTAGCATTTACAGTGCTCAGCCTACAGGGACAGGCTATAGACATCAGAACCACTACATTAAACTGTAGTGGTTCTGGTGACTATAGTGTCCCTTTAATACAACGTCTTTCTCTCACCGGTTGACTGAGTTACAGGGAGAGCAGGAGACACAAGTGAAGATGCATTTTGTTTGTGTCTTTCTCCCCCCAGCCCCATTGTCTTTCTCCCTTTCCCCATCCCTTCTGTGAATCTCTTTCCCAGGCCCCAGCACCTCTATGTGTATCTTTACATACAGCTACTCTGTGTGTCTCATTCTCCCCTTTCCCAGCCCCTCTGTGTGTCTCTTGTTTGTCTTCCTCAGCTCCTCTTGTGTATCTCCTGTTCCCCTTTCCCAACTCCTCTGTCTCTTTTTTCCCACACACTTCCGTGTGTCTTTTTACTCCCTAACCCCTCCATGTGTCTTATTATACCACAGCCCTCCATGTATCTCATTCCACCCTCTCCAGTCTTCCATGTGTCTCAGTAGCCCCCACGTGTCCCATTAGCCCTCCCTCTGTCCATATAGCCCCCGCAGCCCTCCATGTGTCCCACTAGCCGTCCCTCCCAGTCCCTATGTGTCCCATTAGCCCCCTCCCAGCCCTCCATGTGTCCCTATACCCTCCGCCCAGTCCTCCATGTGTCCCATTAGTCCCCCCCTCCCAGCCCCCATGTGTCCCTATACCCGCTTCCCAGCCCTCCATGTGTCCTTGTACCTCCTTACCAGCCCTCCATGTGTACCATTAGTCTGTTCTCAGCACTTTTTTTTTAACTTTTTACCCATGCATACATTTGGTCTAATATCTGTTTGCTGTATATAGTTTTAATTTTCATAAAGTTTGTACTACTGTAACAACTCATTCATGACAGCTGGCTTGTGAGGAACGAGGACATTTTATAAATAGATTTGCTTATCCCATTTCCATGAATGGGTTAATTTGTTTTTGCCAAGTTGAATACAGCCTTCCTCATAAACCGAGAGGAATGTTCAATCTTAACAGTTATATCACAGTTCTATCTTAAAGGACCACTATAGTGCCAGGAAAACAAACTTGTTTTCCTGGCTCTATAGGGTCTTAGGTCCCCCCCCCCCCACCCTCAGGGTCCCACTCCCGCCAGGCTGAAGGGGGAGGAAGGGGTTAAACTCTTACCTTTCTCCAGCGCCGGACTCTCCTCCCTCTTCCAAAGTCATCCGCCGAATGCGCATGCGCAGCAAGAGCCACGCATGCTTTCAATCAGTCCATAGGAAATCATTTCTCAATGCTTTCCTATGGACGTCAGCGTCTTCTCACTGTGATTTTCCCAGTAAGAAGCGAGGAAGCGCATCTAGCGGCTATCAATGAAACAGCCATTAAAGGCTGGATTAACCCTATTGTAAACATAGCAGTTTCTATGAAACTGCTATGTTTACAGCTGCAGGGTTAACCCTAGATGGACCTGGTACCCAGACCACTTCATTGAGCTGAAGTGGTCTGGGTGTCTATAATGGTCCTTTAACAGTTCCCTTGTTTTTGTCTATGTTAAAGGGACACTATGGTCACCAGAACCACTACAGCTTAATTTAGAGGTTCTGGTGTCTATAGCCTGTCCCTGTAGGCTTTTCAACGTAAGCACTGTCTTTTCAGAGAAAAGGCAGTGTTTCAATTGGTACCTAGTAACAACTCTAGTGGCAGTCACTCAGATGGCCATTAGAGGTGCTTCCTAATCCAGTGATGCACACTGTGCGACGTGAGAAAAAAGTTGAGTAAAATCACTCAGTAGTAAAATTACTGAAATTCGAAAAGATGCCAGTCACCTAAACAGCCATTGCAGGACTATAGTGTCAGGAATACACGTGTTAATATTGTACAGAATATGCATTGCCAATAATCACCAAACATATTTTTAATTTGCTGTAGAGTAATGTATCAAATATTTATTCCATTAAATTCAATGGCAGCTATAAAAAATACATAAACTGAGTGAACCTTGACTTAAGAACAATCAAAAAGATATCAACTCTGCTCCTCTGTTACAAAAACGTAAACATAAAAGTGGCATTCAATAAATAAGTGCCCTCAAAGATATTGAGTTAAATTGAATTATTCCTGGTGAACAGAAGGCTGACATTTCAGTTTCTAAATATTATTAAAAAACAAAATACCCCGACAAAACACTCGCATTAGATGCTTCTTTCAGATTGCAAATATCTATGACAATGTGACAATTTGAAGAACCACTTCAACACAGGATGAAACTGTAGTCAGAGAAATAACCAAAACAAATAAAAAACAAACAAACAATAAAGTTACACTTAGACGATGTGAAGAAAAAGTGGAGTTTGTCTAATAAAAAAATGCACCATAATGTTTGTCTATTTCTAAAGAAAGGTAGAATTTTTATTTATGTAACCAATAAATCACTTACTCCGTATTTGAGTAAGGACAGAATCGTCAACTGAGAATAAAACTGAAAAAATACACATACTTATACAATCTCTTGGTCTATACTTGAATCACTAAGAAAAAATAAAACACCCTAAAAATAATATTTATTTTTTTACCTTGAATAGCCGGAGAACATCTTTGCTGCTTTCGTCTTCATGTTCAGCTTTATGATTTTTGCCGACACGGAAACTAACCGTATATCTCCTCGCTCGAAGTGGAAACAGGAGCTGTCTCCACATTGGTAAAGTATGGCCTCGTTACCTTTGGGCCCTTGTTCTCCAAAAGATTAATAAACTGTAGATTTTTTCTTCTCTGTGTATTTTAAAGTAAGGATCAAACATGAAGAACTGCATTGATGGACAATCTACTAATGCATCCTTGGTTAAAGTGTGGTTCACGTTTTGCCAGGCTTTTCGTCTCTGTGTTTACAGTCATGATGAAGGCATACAGGATTATCTTTCTGTCTCTGAACTAGTGCCTTACTTACCCTGGGAGCATTAGTAAAGTGTTCCGGCTTACAGATTAAAGCTTTTATATTCAATGCCTTGGCCTACTGTGTGTGTCGAAGAAGAGAATATTTCATACTACTGTCTGTATTACAGTCCACACAGACAATGCATGCACAAAGTGCCGAACATTCAAATACATAAAGTCCATAATAATGTGCTATATGAACAAAAAAGGTTGGTGCTATGCAATACAACTTTTCAACGATTCCTAATGAGACAGATGGCTTGTTCTACATTGTAATCCTTTTCTGCCTCAGTGAAAATAGCATTTTAGCTGAATTACAGAGACGATGGGTTAGAAGAGGCATTGTTTCGTCTGTGCTCATGACCTAGATTTATAGGAGCAATTTGCCGTACTTTAATTGTGATTTATTGACATTGCTTTGCAAAGGTACACAATGATATTTGTTTTAATCTCTTCTGATTTAGAAAATGACAGCAAATATTTTATTATAATATGCAATTTTTATACAGGAAAGATTTGACGAGCTGACTCTTCAGTCGCATGCTTAACATGGAAGGATTTAAATTAGTGAACAAACCAACATCAAACACAATTCATATATATATATATATATATATATATATATATATATATATATATATATATATATGAATTGTGTCTGGTATATATAACGCCTGAGCAAGGCCCTCAAAGTCTCCCTGCAAAACATTTACCCTAGGTGCTAAAATCCAGGCAGAAGAATAAATAAAATTGAGTGAGTGCTCACAGGGCTTACTTTTTAGGTGTTCCGCTCCTTTACTGAAGCTGTGTGTTGCAGATACAAAGTGAGATTGACATTTCAGCCCCAAATCAGACTTTAACAAGAATCGTGACAGAGTCCGATTTGGAACTGAAACGTTAATATGATTTTAAAAAAGTAGAAGCTTAATATATTACTATTACTCTCTTACAAGTTTTGAACTGGATATTTTAAAAGGGACACTACAGTCACGAGAACGACTACAGCTTAATGTAGTTGTTCTGGTGAGTATAATAGCTCCCTTCAGGCATTTTCATGTAAACACTGCCTTGTCAGAGAAAAGGCAGTGTTCACATTGTCCCTAGAGACACCGCCAAGTGGCCACTTCTTAGATGGCCACTGGAGGGGCTTCCTGGCTCAGGGCTGCACAGTAAGCAGACCTGCCATTCAGCGTTCCCCACGCTCTGCATGGAGACGCTGAATTTTCCTCATAGAGATGCATTGATTCAATGCATGTCTATGAGGAGGTGCTGATTGGCTAAAACGGCGTTTGGCCCCATCCCCTTGCCAATTTTAGCCAATCCTATGCTTTCTTCATGGGAAAGCATTGGATTGGCTAAAAATCTGCAATTTTGATGATTTTACCAAGGGGGCGGAGTGAGTGCTGTTGGACCCATGGAGAGATGAAAATAAAGTGAGTTTTAACCCATTCTGAGAGGGTTAAGGGGGGGGGGTAAGCCACCTAAATGGTGAGTTTTCACTATAGGGTCCGAAATACATGTTTGTTTTCCTGCCCCTATAGTGATCCTTTAAGATATAACTTCATTTTTCAAGTGGAACAGCCTCTATTTCTTTAAGATTCATCTTCCAACAGATGTTCAATGATGCTTAGCTCTGTATTGGTTGGTTAAGCATTAATAATATCATGGCTTGAAAACTGGGAAACCCAGGTTAGAATCCTGGTCAGACTATCTAACCAGTAAATATCATAGGACAAGACATCTAATAATCTATATCCTCCTACCTTAAATCTGCATAGATTGCAAGCTCGTTTAAGCAGGGTCTTGTTCTCCTCTAAATATCCTCTTCCTATAATTGTAAAGTGTTACGGAATATGTAGGCGCTATATAACTGCTAATAATATAAGCCTTGTTATTATTATCATGAATTTAATGGCAACATATTCTGCAGAGATTTACAATATCACAATGGTTAAATAAAGCCGCAATTAAAAAACAAACAAATTAATGTGAATAAAACCTATTTTAAAAATTTACATTGGAGCGTATGATTTTCACAAAATGGCTGCCTATACCATGACAGATTCCCATCTAGCTTAAAAATGGTCAACAGGACATATCTGAAAACGAATTAAACCTTTATGTATCTTTCCTGGTTCTATAATATAATACTATTATTGCTATGAGCTGAGTTGTTTTTTTAGCTAATCATGTTGCTACATTTATCTTCTACGACCCAATGATGATTTTTAAAAATTTATTTTGTTTTAACATTGTTTGAGAATTAAAGATTTTTTTTTATTTAAGAGATTCCTATTTAAGTGAGCAGTAAATAAGGATATGTAGCCATTGTTCAATACACTGAATTTTTAAGTATGCAAATAGTTTCTTAATATATTCACACATATCGTTATCTACTCCAACATATAGGGAAATGAAGTTTATGAATTTGCCCTGAATTAACACATTTTAAACAGTTTGGATTTAATTTTCCTGATACAACATAGACAAATGTCCATGCTTTGTGTTGAAATCTGTCAAATTTTCCCAATTCAAGTGTGAATATCATCTTCCAAATATAAGTAAATATTTTAGACATTTGTCAATGATAATCATGTTCGGCACATGGCGCGCCACTAGAAGCTTCCCAGCTTCAAAGTATGTATCTTGAGATACCCACAGTCCCATTCAGTGCTCAAAGCCCCAAGCATCAAATGAGGAAAAAAATCTTACTGTTACATCTGGCGTTTTATATTATTTGTTTGTTTTTCATGACACAATTGTGAATTAACATGTATTATTTCAGACAAGCAAGAATTATAGCCCCTTTCTATTTTTCCATTTCTATAAGTGTTCTAAGTTTTATTGTTTTAATCCTATAATATAGCATTTCTGTTGCCAGAAAGATATTCAGGTTAATCAAACTGATATTTCTTGCACAGTCACGCAGAATTCTAAACTAACTGTGCACATCAAACTTCATAATTGAAAAGTTATTTGTTTTTATAATATCCTGCCTTTACAGTATGAAAGCCACTGCTGATAAAATACATTTTCTGCAGTGCTCCCAGTGAGTTGGCTTCAAAGCTTGAAAAACGCCATTTCTGTAATGATTTGCAGTTACGCAAATCTGTGACCGCAAAAGATATATTGAGAGGAACAGTGCTATTTGCAGCACCACTTAGCACTAATGCGTTTTGAATTCACGGACGATGGATCAAGTATGGCTAAACATTTGTGTGTCACTTGCTTAATAAAAATGCAATATGATATTTAACAAATCAAACGATCTAATTTAACATTGGAAAATATGGGACAGGCAACATTTGCAGAGTGTACATATAAATACAACAACCGAATGCAAACAGCTTTGTAACAAATGAGAAATAAAAACCTGGAACAAAGAATACCAACAATTTATCTCAAGCAGATCATTAATAAGTAATTATAAATAATCAGAGAGTTTATTATTTTTACAGTCTGTATAAGGTATAATAAACAAAATGGCTTCAATAATCAAAATGTAAATGGACAGTATTAAATCCACAAACATAAGGCATAATGAAAATATGGAAAAAAGAGAATAGCAAGAGAAGTGAGAAAAAAAACAAAGCACGAAGCAATGTTGACCGGTGAAGTTTTAAGATGGTAGAATGAAAGACTCCTGCCCTAAAATCTGTACAGCCCTTTATATCTGTAGTCACCATCTTCTGATCTGTGGCATTTGTCCTCTTAACTTTCTGCACTCAACACCGAATGGCAGAGTTACCCATGCAATACTCAGAGATAGTTATAATATAGTGATATCCATACAATACTCAAATCCAAGAACAATACAGAGATACCTATGTAATAAACAGAATGAAGTGCAACACAGAGACTCCCATATCATGCACAGAGCCAGGTACCATACAAAGATACCCACTCAATACAATGAACCAAGTGCAAGTAGGAGATAGCAATACAATACACAAAGCTGAGCTCAACACAGATACATATTAAATACACAGGACTTGGCACTACAGAGATACTCATACAAAAAGCAGCGCTTGGTAAAATACAGAGATAAAGCACAGAGCTGGGCGCAAAAAGGTGATACCCATAACAATCCCACACAGCCAGGATTACTGTGATGCAGTGGTGGAACTACCGCTGGTGCAACCGATGTGGATACACCGGGGGATCCAATTGCGAGGTCCATGTACTTAGCATGGTGGGGAGCAAGAAGACATAGCTGCTCCAGAACTCACACTCCCATTAATCTCAGCTAGTATCAGGGTCCCAAGCAAGGTAGCTGCAAATATAAAACTTATGACATATATGTGTGCATGTATGTCAGGGTATGCATACTGTATGTCAGGCTCTGTGCATGTGTCAAGGTGTGTGTCTGCATATGTGTGTCAATGTATGTATCTGTGTGTCCGTGAGCACATGTGTCGTGTGCGCACGTGTCGGTGTGTGTATCTATGTGTGTTTATGTGTCAGTGTGTTTATATGTGTGTATCTGTGTTAATGTGTATGTATATCTGTGTAAGTATGTATGTTTGTATGTACATACATCCAAGCAATCAAACAGCAACAAAACATGCAAGCACACTCCTGCAGTCTAACACAAACATCACATACAAATACACGCCTGCATTCAAACTCCAAAATGATAAACAAACACATTCCCTTCACTCAAACACCAATACTACACACAAATGTACATTCGCTTTTAAAAATCAACATTACATCCAAGCACACCCTTGCATCAAACACAAATATTACATACAAACACCCTGTATTAAAACACTAAAACGATATGCAATCACCAATTCATCACCAACATCAACACTACACACAAAAGCACACCTGCATTAGAAAAGTCAATACTACATACAAACACACCAGCATTCAAATGCAAACAATACACACAAGTGCACTACTACATTCCAATGGCCAAAGTATATACAAATACACCACCACATGCACACATATACTTTATACAAAACATGCTTACATTCAAATGCACGACTGCTCACAAATGCAACCCTGCAAGGATGGGCAGATGGTAGATCCCCATCTTGCATTGCATCTTTGGAGTTGCATAACAGATGGGGATCTTCCTTCTGGCCACTCTTGCACTAGACAGGAGCCAAAAAAACTTTCTTGCACAAGGTCCCTTTCTACATTAGTTCCGCCACTGCTCCAAATAGTGATGACACACTCCTCCACTAAAGTGCACACTTAAGCACTTACAGATAGGCAATTATAGTAAGTAATGTACATTTGCCTAAATTGATAGAAGCACAGAAATACCGAAACACAGCTTCAGCTCTGTGGCTTTAAATGATATAGGGAAAACCAAAAACAAATTTAATGCCTTCATAATACCATAATGCTACAAACTCACATTTTAAAAAGCGCTATAAAATAGTGCAGCTGTTTGTTTTTGTTTTTGTTTTTTTTACAACTAATAAGTCCAAACCTCAATAGCACATTTAATAGATATGCATTCTGCAATGGAATGCAAATGCCATAAGACAATGTTATAATTAGTACATAGAAACATAGAATGTGACGGCAGATAAGAACCATTCGGCCCATTTAGTCTGCCCAATTTTCTAAATACTTTCATTAGTCCCTATCTTATAGTTAGGATAGCCTTATGCCTATCCCACGCATGCTTAAACTCCTTTACTGTGTTAACCTCTACCACTTCAGCTGGAAGGCTATTCCATGCATCCACTACCCTCTCAGTAAAGTAATACTTCCTGATATTATTTTTAAACCTTTGTCCCTCTAATTTAAGACTATGTCCTCTTGTTGTGGTAGTTTTTCTTCTTTTAAATATAGTCTCCTCCTTTACTGTGTTGATTCCCTTTATATATTTAAATGTTTCTATCATATCCACCCTGTCTTGTCTTTCCTCCTGTTGTAGATAATTTACTGCAAACCAATTAGTTTGAATGACTATCTGTTCCTGTCCAAATTAAAGATAATAAAGTTGCGTGCACGCAGAAGTAAATTCACACTGAGACACAAAGTTCAGGTTAATGAAAGAACTTCGGAGAAGTTTAATGGCTTCTGACAGAAAATGGGTGCGCAGACCCTTTTAAAGGCATTATTACATCATTGAAGAAAATCAAGATATAGACAAATAGACATTGTTAATTGGCTTAGGTGCTAAGATGTTAGTAAAATGCCCTCCCTATGGGGTGTACCATCTTAAGTCACTATCCTCGTCATGCTTTTCTCCTCCAGGTTTTAGCGCCATTTTGCTAACATGAGGAGCTCACTCGACGGGAGGGGCCTTTTGGCAGCTATCCATTTAGAGTGTAGCTGGCACGGTTAGTTTCTCAAGGTTAGGTTTCAAGGCTTTTAGTAAATACACATTTTATCAAAGCTATTTCTTGCTGGCATGAAAATTCTATGTAGAACAGTTCTGGTGTACCTAATATACCACACAGGAGAGAGGGAGACAGACTAGCACTAAGCTGCTCGAAAACTGGTAATGATAGGGATTCACTAAAAACCTATATAGAACAAGGGAAAAGAACTCTCTAGAAGAGTGGGAATACCAGGAGCTGGCTAGGTGACTAATGGCTAAAATACTAATACATAGAGATAAATATAAAAAAAAAAAAGAAATATATAAATATAAAAATATATATATGGTACTATGCCTTTAAATCTGGAATGGACAAAGTATCCCTATAAATGTGCAAAAATGTGAGTAAAAGTGCTATGAGTGGAGATCTCAAATAAACGGGATATCACTTTAAATGTGCAAGAATACAAAGAGAATGCTGCTATACCTTTAAATGTCCTTTAAGAGTGTGCAAACATGCAAAGCAGTGCTATATAAGGGGGGTAAAAAAAAATAAATAAAAAGGGTATATATATATATATATATATATATATAAATAAAATACAAAAATGCAAAAAGGGGAAAGATGAGAGACCAAATTCTCTGCTGGATGACCAAAAAATATGTATGAAACTGGTGTCTATATCCCAAACAACATGAGGGATAAATGATACCTGTTGCAAATAATATACTTAGTAAAAGATAGAAGTAAAAAATAAGCTATACAGTACAAGGAACTGTTAGCTTTAGGCAATAAAAATGAAAACAATATATCGCTGGAAAACTGAAGCATAAAACTGGATCACTTCATATAAGAAAAAAAAAAAAAATGCCAGTTTATTGAATATAATAAAATAACTTTGGAAAAAGTTAAATATAAAAATACAGGTCACACTAGATTCAGAAATGCATTACCAGACTGAAGCATTGAAAAATAACAGCAAGGACCTTCAGATTGTTAAGGATGGATATGGATTGTGATGATTCAATATACAGCTGCCGGTGAGGATGGCTTGTGTCTGTGAGCACGTCCCGAGCAGGAGCCTCACTTCAGGGGACGTGCAGGACAGATGCCTCCGGTGGCGGTACTTTCCAAACAGGTCCTGCGTGTGCAGATTAGTGGTGCTGCTGGTACATGCGTCTGATCCCGTGTGTTGCTGGAATGCCTGTCTTACGCGTTTTGTAGGGAATGGGCCCTACTTCATCAGAGACATAATAGTGTCTAGTGCTTCAGTTCTTCTTTATATACATTGCCTAATTATCAATCATACATTTAGGTGTTAAAACCAATATATTCTATACTAATAAAAACAGTATTTGTACCTGCATAAAATGATACATACATATACATAAAATGCAAATCATTGCCACTAGGGTAAAAACAATATTTATAAAGTCTCATAAAATGTAGACAGATACATAAGACCGGTAAATGTAAAAATACATAAAAGCAATATATGAATGTTCCAAATGGAAGGAACATATTTAATGAATCAATTAGAGATAATGAAATGCTGGACATAAATTGGTATATATACATGAAGATGGATAAAATCATAATAGTATATTGACTACATATGGATAACCAATACTAGATAGGTACCATATAGGTATAGTGTCAATCCATCCTTCTAGGAGAAAACAGGAGAACAAATAATAGTTAATATATACAAAATAGATAATAAATAAATAAATGAATAATCCCTGGTGGTAGTCTGTAACTATAAATAAAGGTGGAAGAAAAAAAAAAAAAAAAAAAAAAAAAAAAAAAAAAAAAAAAAAAAAAAAAAAAAAAAAAAAAAAAAAAAAAAAAAAAAAAAAAAAAAATAATAAATAAATAAATAAATAATAAAGATATATTATAGGAAAGCATTAAGCTCAAAATCTACATTAAGTCCCTTAGGGACCAAAGTCCCTAACTTAAAAATCCACTTCGCTTCTGTCTGATCTAGAGCCTTATCAATGCTGCCTCCTCTCCAGTGGGTATTCACTTTCTCAATAGGCATAAATGCAAGTCCTGTGGGGTCTCCCCCATGTATCTCTTTAAAGTGCTTGGAAAGATTATGCGTTGGAAGTCCCTTCTTAATATTTCTAATGTGTTCAGCAATACGTATTTTGAGGGGTCTTTTTGTACGTCCAATATATTGTTGTGGGCATGGACATGTTATTAAATAGATAACTCCTGATGTAGTACAGTCCATGTTGGTCTTGATATCATATTCCTCTTGAGTAGTGAGGGATTTAAATCCAGTGGTTGTGTCTTCTAATGATGGATTATTTCTACATGCTAGACACTTCTTGCATCTTGTGAAGCCACTGATGGTACCTTGATCCAAATCAGCACTTTCAGGTTTAGTGGTCGGTGCCAGCATAAGTTGCAGGTTGGGTGCCCTAGTAAAAATAATCTGAGGTTGATTGTCAAGGAATTTAGATAACGTTGGATCATTCTTAAGGATCCCCCAGTGCTTCCTAAGTGTCTTCTGTATTGTATGAAATTGATGATTATATTTAGTGATAAAGGTGGGTGCTGAATTGGATACTTCTGTGGTGCTGGGTTTATTGCATAAGGTATCCTCTCTTGGGGTGGTAAGTGCTATATCCATAGATTCTTCTAATAGTGTTGGGGGATAACCCTTTTTCAGGAATCTCTGCTTCATTTCTTCCATTTGTGACTTACACACTTCATTATTCGAGCAGTTGCGTCTTACCCTCCTGAACTGGTTCTGAGGTATGTTTCTTAACCATGTTGACTTGTGATGACTGTTAAAAGGAATAAAACTATTACAGTCCACATTCTTCTTAAAAGTCTTGGTGTTGATTTGTCCCTCTTTGATATAGATATCCAGATCTAAAAATTCAATGTGTTCTTTAGAGTGGTTAAAAGTAAAGTTCAGATGATATGGGTTGTTGTTAAGATAAGTTTTAAAACTCTCTAAGGATCCAAGGTCTCCTTTCCATATAAAGAAGCAATTGTCGATATATCTGAGCCACAGGGACAGATTTGCGCCAAATGGGCAATGGGTCCATATATATTCTTCTTCCCATTTGCCCATAAATAAATTAGCGTAACTTGGCGCAAATCGTGTCCCCATGGCTGTGCCTTCAATCTGTAGATAAAATAAGTCATCACACCAAAAATAATTATGTGTGAGAATAAAAACGATACACTGAATGAGGAAATCAATTTGGTCATTTTTTTAAATCGGAATATGTTGCTAGGGAGAATTGTGTGGCCTCACATCCTTGGAGGTGTTCAATTACTGTATAGAGAGAGGTAACATCAGCAGTGACTAAAATCATCTCATCTTCCCACTTAAAATCAGATAAAATGTTTAAAACTTGAGTGGAATCTCTGAGGTAGGATTTTAAACAGGAGACCAAACGTTGCAAATATTGGTCAACGTATTCAGAAAGGTTTGAGGTGAGGGATCCAATTCCTGATACGATTGGCCTTCCAGAAGGTTTCACCAGTCTCTTATGTATTTTTGGTAGATGGTAGAATACCGGTATCCTTGGGTATTGGACATACAGATATTTGTATTCTCTTTCATTTAAAATCCCTCTATCCTTTCCGTAATTCAGTATTTCCTTAAGTTCGTCTTGATATTGGATAGTGGGATCACCTTTCAATTGCAGATACATATTGGTGTCTCCTAATAATCTCCGATTTTCCTCCCCATAATCGCTGGTATTGAGAATAACCAATCCACCACCTTTATCCGCTGCTTTTATTGTGATGTCTTCAGATCTCATGAGTTGTTTGAGTGCATTCCTTTCTTTTCTGGTCAAATTATCTTTCGTGATTTTCTTGGTGATTTTGCTCTTAAAGTCTTTCTCGACCATTTTTTCAAATATTCGAATGGAGTCATTTTTCATGTGTTGTGGATAAAAAGTGGAGGTTGGGTGTAGCCCAGTGTGAGTATAATCCAAATCTGTTTCTTGTTTTGCCATGTCTTTTTCAAGGAAGAATTTCTTAATTGATAACTTCCGTATAAATTTGTGTAGATCTATAAAAACGTTAAAATCTGAATTCTT
>OW240915.1:259826528-260006864 GCA_933207985.1 Pelobates cultripes | reverse complement strand
CTATCAAAAAAAATTATTCAGAGTCAGATTTAAATAACACACTCAATATAATAAAGTTAAAAGATTGCAAAGACCTCTTAACCTATAAAAATAAAGAAGATATTGAACCTATGTCTCTCCCTATTATTTTTAACTTCAATAATAAAAGTAAAACTATAAAGATCATAAATAAACATTGGCATATTCTAAAACACGATGATGTACTTAACCCTATCATATCTGATCACCCAAAAACTGTTTTTAGAGGAGCACCTAATTTTAAATCTATTTTAACTTCTAACTTCACAAAAGTACCCACTATGAATAACATTTCCTTTTTCCCTCAAAGCAAAGGTTTCCACAAATGCAAAAGTTGCATAGTATGCAGAACCACAGACTCTTCGAGTTTATCAAAAACAACTCAATTTATGTCAAATAGAACTAAAGTGTATAAGATCTATGATTTTATTAGCTGCAACACGAAAAATTGTATTTATCTGCTCGAATGTCCTTGTGGCCTCCAATATGTGGGGATGACCACAAGGTGTTTAAAGACTCGACTCGCGAACATTGTAGAAATATTAAAAATGGATACTTAAATCATACAGTATCCAAACACTTTATTATACACAATAAAGATCCTCATCTACTGAAGTGTATTGGCATAAAAAAATGTTGCACCCCTTGGCGTGGGTGTGATATTAAAAAAATATTAGGAAAAACAGAAATGGAATGGGTGTATAATCTCCAGACTCTTATACCCCATGGTCTTAATGCAGACTTTTATCTGCATAATTTCTTATAAAATGATTAGAATCTTATTTTATCTTTGTATTCTCTGTGTTTTTATTTATTTTTAAGGCTATTTTAGTGGCTTTTTAATAACAACCAAGGTTATCACCATTTTTTACTTTATAACTTTGTAGAGTCCTGGTCCCTTTAGCATTTTTTTTTTCTTTGCCTAATTAGGCTTCCATATTCTCTACTACATCCCCCATGATACCTCTAAAATCCGGAAGTACTGTTTTCACTTTGTTTGTTCTTAAGGTAGTTTTATTCCTTATTATTATCCCTTTCAATATCTCTTATAACACTTATTAGTCAAATGCTGCGCCCAGATTTACATTTTTTTTTATTATTTTGCCGCCTTATGGGAGAACTACATGCCCCATAATGCTCTGCGGCTATACTTCCGAAACCGGAAGTGCCGTATATCACGTGACCAGGAAGTTTTATAATCTTTGGAGGTTTCTCGCCCTCGTTTTTAGATTAATTTTATTCTAATCTACTTGCTTTATCATCTTTTTATTCTAATCTACTTGCTTTATCATCTACTATCGATTGATGATTTTATAATGCACTTTTTAAATTTTATTTCCTTTTCTTCATCTCCCATCACAATGGCCGCCGCATGGGGGAACTACTATACCCATAAGACCTCGCGGCCACACCTCCGAAACCGGAAATGCCCCAAAATCACGTGATACAGTGTCTTCGTGATTTTAAATCCTTTTTTACCTTCGTTTTTAATAAAAAACGACAGAATATGCCTTACTAAAGGATGTATTACCTGCAAATTATCTAATATTGGTAATTTGATATATAATTGAGTATGTTTATTCTGATTGGCCAAAAAAATGTTGGCGCCATTTTTGTACTTAACTATGTCTATATAATCATTATCTGCCAGGTATTGTATTGCATTCCATTTTGAGAAAGTCTGTAAGACGAAACGCGTTAATGGAAATATAATTTTGTATAATAAATATTAAAGTTTTGGTTACTTGATAGTTCCAATCACTTTTATTTATACATTTACCCCTGGCATATTATATAAATATATATTTTATAATTTTATTCTGATTTTAACACCATTTCTGCAAGTTCCTGGCAGTCAAAGAAATCCTTAGGTGGGGATTATTCCACCAGCGCTGACATCAAAGAGCAGTTGGACTGCTCTGTACTTGTAAGTACGATTTTATTTCTACCTACAATATACACCCATACAGAGAGCACTATCTGGCTTGTTTTTGTTCTCTTTGAGCTTCTGGATACAACTGAAGAACCGATACTCACCACATATCCCATAAGCGGGGATTATACCGCTGTGTGCACTTTACCCTAGAGCTGGACAGAAGCTCTAAAAAATTGTGAGTTCGCTACTATTATTCAAATTTTACTTCACTTGATATATACACTCTGCACTATCGGTTGTTCTCTCCTTTTATCTTTTATATTATACCTGAAGACCCTGTTCCTGTACCCTAGGACGACAGAGAGAACACTTTTTAGGTTGGACTTTTATTATACCACTACCATTATTTGGATTGAATATTGTTTATTTAGTTTGGCGCAGCCCTTCTTTTTTATATTCTGTTTTTATCCTGTATTTTAGGGTTTTAGGGGGATTCCCTTTCTTGGGTTGCTGCCTAATAGGTTAATTGGCGCTGATATATATATATATATATATATATATATATATATATATATATATATAACAATGCTAAACAAAAATCTGCACACCAGTCAAGCCATAAGACTTGCTTTTCACACAGAAATCCCAAATCAGCAGTGATGTTACAACCGCAAAGGATTCTGGGTGGGCATATGCAAATTAGTTTAACAAAGAATCACATTTTTGCCTCATTCCATTTTAAACATGGATTCCTTTTAATTTGTGTTTGCAGTATACAACTGCTTGGAACACAATTTAGGATAAGATGCAAAACCAGTGAACCACTCATGGACAGCTGTTTGTTGTTAATGCAACTCTTCAGCATGAGGTTGGTTACTGGTTTGCTTAGTGAGGCTTGGTAGTGCTTGGGAAGCAAAATCCAAATAGGTTATGGTGGGGAAAAATTGTGATTGAAAACCCCTTGCACCTGAAGTATGTGGATAGTTAATACAATTACACACACACATACACACATATATACACACACACAAAAACAGAAAATATTCCTGCACTCAAGCTGAACTTTAATAAGTAAATTGCCAGGTGCAAGCCAAGGCTCAAATGTATCCAGAATTTTTTTATTCGTTCACATAAGACCGTTTCAGTTTTTCCAATATATGAAAGACCACACGGAAGTTAAATATAACTTCATGCACTTTAGCCTTAGAGGACTCATCATCTCGTCAGCTTTTCATGTGCACGCACGATCTGTGTACTAGCATTGCCATGGAGACAAGCTGACCGTCACCACGTCAATTCGTGCTGACGTCACAAGGGGTCACCACACGCATGCGCCTGGCATTCAGAGGAACGCCGACGGCAACACGCTACACCTGGGGTAAGTTAGAAAATTACACCTATTTCACTAATTATGCATGTATATATTTGAACTGTTGTATACCAGCATTCATGTTCTGATCCTGAGGAAAGTCCACAAGGGGGACTGAAACGTTGATTTTAACTACAGACCGTGACTGCAGCTACATTTGTTGATATATATATATATATATATATATATACACATACACACACACACATTCTAAGTGTATTTTGATATGAATATATTAACATTAAAATACAGTTTGAATAAAATTACATATAATTTTTTTTTTAATTATTTTTACATTTTATTTAATATATACACAATATATGTAGTTATTATATATGTTATATATATATATATACACACACGTGTAATTTTACTTTAAGTGTATTTTTATATTAATATTTATAAAAAATACACTTAGTATGACGTTATAAGAGATTACATACTATATATAATATATATATATATATATATATATATATATAGATAGATATATATAGTTTTTATTTTTTTTAAATTACCTTTTATTTATTTTTTTTAAACTTTATTTTAACTTTTTTTCACCAGCAGGGGGACTGCCTGTCAGTTCAGGCATTCCCCCTGCAGGTAGCACTGAGGACACCTATGGGGCGGTCACATGGCCCCTTGGGGTCCTAAACTGCACAGGGGGGACTCACTGGGCTCAGTCCAGAGAATCCCCCAAAGAAGAAGACTGATCACCGGCGGGGGATGGCAGCGATCAGTAAGTATATGGGGAGGGAGAGGAAGGGTGGGTAGAAAGTTATTTTTTTTTTTCTTACTAATACGGAGTGCCTTGACCCCTTAACGGCTGACTTTAATCTGGGTAATGAACCATAGGATATTTAAACAGACTCCTTGATGAGTAGAACAGTTCTGGTGTACCTAATATACCACACAGGAGAGAGGGAGACAGACTAGCACTAAGCTGCTCGAAAACTGGTAATGATAGGGATTCACTAAAAACCTATATAGAACAAGGGAAAAGAACTCTCTAGAAGAGTGGGAATACCAGGAGCTGGCTAGGTGACTAATGGCTAAAATACTAATACATAGAGATAAATATAAAAAAAAAAAAAAGAAATATATAAATATAAAAATATATATATATGGTACTATGCCTTTAAATCTGAAATGGACAAAGTATCCCTATAAATGTGCAAAAATGTGAGTAAAAGTGCTATGAGTGGAGATCTCAAATAAACGGGATATCCCTTTAAATGTGCAAGAATACAAAGAGAATGCTGCTATACCTTTAAATGTCCTTTAAGAGTGTGCAAACATGCAAAGCAGTGCTATATAAGGGGGGTAAAAAAATAAATAAAAAAAATAGTATATATATATATATATAAATAAAATACAAAAATGCAAAAAGGGGAAAGATGAGAGACCAAATTCTCTGCTGGATGACCAAAAAATATGTATGAAACTGGTGTCTATATCCCAAACAACATGAGGGATAAATGATACCTGTTGCAAATAATATACTTAGTAAAAGATAGAAGTAAAAAATAAGCTATACAGTACAGGGAACTGTTAGCTTTAGGCAATAAAAATGAAAACAATATATCGCTGGAAAACTGAAGCATAAAACTGGATCACTTCATATAAGAAAAAAATGCCAGTTTATTGAATATAATAAAATAACTTTGGAAAAAGTTAAATATAAAAATACAGGTCACACTAGATTCAGAAATGCATTACCAGACTGAAGCATTGAAAAATAACAGCAAGGACCTTCAGATTGTTAAGGATGGATATGGATTGTGATGATTCAATATACAGCTGCCGGTGAGGATGGCTTGTGTCTGTGAGCACGTCCCGAGCAGGAGCCTCACTTCAGGGAACGTGCAGGACAGATGCCTCCGGTGGCGGTACTTTCCAAACAGGTCCTGCGTGTGCAGATTAGTGGTGCTGCTGGTACATGCGTCTGATCCCGTGTGTTGCTGGAATGCCTGTCTTACGCGTTTCGTAGGGAATGGGCCCTACTTCATCAGAGACATAATAGTGTCTAGTGCTTCAGTTCTTCTTTATATACATTGCCTAATTATCAATCACATTTAGGTGTTAAAACCAATATATTCTATACTAATAAAAACAGTATTTGTACCTGCATAAAATGATACATACATATACATAAAATGCAAATCATTGCCACTAGGGTAAAAACAATATTTCTAAAGTCTCATAAAATGTAGACAGATACATAAGACCGGTAAATGTAAAAATACATAAAAGCAATATATGAATGTTCCAAATGGAAGGAACATATTTAATGAATCAATTAGAGATAATGAAATGCTGGACATAAATTGGTATATATACATGAAGATGGATAAAATCATAATAGTATATTGACTACATATGGATAACCAATACTAGATAGGTACCATATAGGTATAGTGTCAATCCATCCTTCTAGGAGAAAACAGGAGAACAAATAATAGTTAATATATACAAAATAGATAATAAATAAATAAATGAATAATCCCTGGTGGTAGTCTGTAACTATAAATAAAGGTGAAAAAAAAAAAAAAAAAAAAAAAAAAAAAAAAAAAAAAAAAAAAAAAAAAAAAAAAAAAAAAAAAAAAAAAAAAAAAAAAAAAAAAAAAAAAAGGGACTATAAATAAAGATGGAAAAAAATAATAATAAAAAAAAAATTATAAAGATATATTATAGGAAAGCATTAAGCTCAAAATCTACATTGAGTCCCTTAGGGACCAAAGTCCCTAACTTAAAAATCCACTTCGCTTCTGTCTGATCTAGAGCCTTATCAATGCTACCTCCTCTCCAGTGGGTATTCACTTTCTCAATAGG
Source organism: Pelobates cultripes (assembly GCA_933207985.1). NCBI lineage: Eukaryota > Metazoa > Chordata > Amphibia > Anura > Pelobatidae > Pelobates > Pelobates cultripes. The sequence goes on along the minus strand of OW240915.1, from coordinate 260,000,769 downwards.
CATAAATGCAAGTCCTGTGGGGTCTCCCCCATGTATCTCTTTAAAGTGCTTGGAAAGATTATGCGTTGGAAGTCCCTTCTTAATATTTCTAATGTGTTCAGCAATACGTATTTTGAGGGGTCTTTTTGTACGTCCAATATATTGTTGTGGGCATGGACATGTTATTAAATAGATGACTCCTGATGTAGTACAGTCCATGTTGGTCTTGATATCATATTCCTCTTGAGTAGTGAGGGATTTAAATCCAGTGGTTGTGTCTTCTAATGATGGATTATTTCTACATGCAAGACACTTCTTGCATCTTGTGAAGCCACTGATGGTACCTTGATCCAAATCAGCACTTTCAGGTTTAGTGGTCCGTGCCAGCATAAGTTGCAGATTGGGTGCCCTAGTAAAAATAATCTGAGGTTGATTGTCGAGGAATTTAGATAGCGTTGGATCATTCTTAAGGATACCCCAGTGCTTCCTTAGTGTCTTCTGTATTGTATGAAATTGATGATTATATTTAGTGATAAAGGTGGGTGCTGAATTGGATACTTCTGTGGTGCTGGGTTTATTGCATAAGGTATCCTCTCTTGGGGTGGTAAGTGCTATATCCATAGATTCTTCTAATAGCGTTGGGGGATAACCCTTTTTCAGGAATCTCTGCTTCATTTCTTCCATTTGTGACTTACACACTTCATTATTCGAGCAGTTGCGTCTTACCCTCCTGAACTGGTTCTGAGGTATGTTTCTTAACCATGTTGACTTGTGATGACTGTTAAAAGGAATAAAACTATTACAGTCCACATTCTTCTTAAAAGTCTTGGTGTTGATTTGTCCCTCTTTGATATAGATATCCAGATCTAAAAATTCAATGTGTTCTTTAGAGTGGTTAAAAGTAAAGTTCAGATGATATGGGTTGTTGTTAAGATAAGTTTTAAAACTCTCTAAGGATCCAAGGTCTCCTTTCCATATAAAGAAGCAATCGTCGATATATCTGAGCCACAGGGACAGATTTGCGCCAAATGGGCAATGGGTCCATATATATTCTTCTTCCCATTTGCCCATAAATAAATTAGTGTAACTTGGCGCAAATCGTGTCCCCATGGCTGTGCCTTCAATCTGTAGATAAAATAAGTCATCACACCAAAAATAATTATGTGTGAGAATAAAAACGATACACTGAATGAGGAAATCAATTTGGTCATTTTTTAAATCGGAATATGTTGCTAGGGAGAATTGTGTGGCCTCACATCCTTGGAGGTGTTCAATTACTGTATAGAGAGAGGTAACATCAGCAGTGACTAAAATCATCTCATCTTCCCACTTAAAATCAGATAAAATGTTTAAAACTTGAGTGGAATCTCTGAGGTAGGATTTTAAACAGGAGACCAAACGTTGCAAATATTGGTCAACGTATTCAGAAAGGTTTGAGGTGAGGGATCCAATTCCTGATACGATTGGCCTTCCAGGAGGTTTCACCAGTCTCTTATGTATTTTTGGTAGATGGTAGAATACCGGTATCCTTGGGTATTGGACATACAGATATTTGTATTCTCTTTCATTTAAAATCCCTCTATCCTTTCCGTAATTCAGTATTTCCTTAAGTTCGTCTTGATATTGGATAGTGGGATCACCTTTCAATTGCAGATACGTATTAGTGTCTCCTAATAATCTCCGATTTTCCTCCCCATAATCGCTGGTATTGAGAATAACCAATCCACCACCTTTATCCGCTGCTTTTATTGTGATGTCTTCAGATCTCATGAGTTGTTTGAGTGCATTCCTTTCTTTTCTGGTCAAATTATCTTTCGTGATTTTCTTGGTGATTTTGCTCCTAAAGTCTTTCTCGACCATTTTTTCAAATACTCGAATGGAGTCATTTTTCATGTGTTGTGGATAAAAAGTGGAGGTTGGGTGTAGCCCAGTGTGAGTATAATCCAAATCTGTTTCTTGTTTTGCCATGTCTTTTTCAAGGAAGAATTTCTTAATTGATAACTTCCGTATAAATTTGTGTAGATCTATAAAAACGTTAAAATCTGAATTCTTGGATGTAGGAGCGAACTTAAGGCCTTTTTTCAGAAGGGATGTTTCATCGGAGGTAAGGGTCCTATTGGATAAGTTGAAAATATTTATTTCCTCCTTTTCTGTTGTGTCTGTTCTTCGTGTAGTTCTGCTTCTTCTTCTAGATCTCTTAATGTTCTTTTCTTTCTCACATCCGGAGACATGAAATCTTCCACTGAGAATCTCTTGGGGGGAATCCTCCCCCGTTTCTCTAAAAAATCATTCTCAGTGTGAATACTGGAGATATGTCTTTGATTATTCTCCAAGTTAGTCTTTCTGTGATCTGGGGGAAGAATTCTAGGGCTTGGGGATGATGTTTCCTTAAAGTCAGACGATTTTCCACTTCTAGATACAAAGGAGGTCTGTCTTGGATAATGTTGGTATCTTCCTTGATCTCGATACTCTGTGTTTCTGTGTTCATACTCTGTCTTTCTGTGTTCATATCGTTGATGGTGTTGGTTATATGTGACTCGTTGTTGCCTGTTCTGTGGTGGTCTGTTGTATGTCCAGTCATTAGTGGAATATTTTCTAGGGGTCTTCCGGGATAATAGAGCATCCCTATAGGACTGATGGTATTGGGGTCTAGGTTCTGTTCTATGCTTGATAGGAGAATTGTGAAATGGTCTCCTATCTTTCTTCCAATTTCTCTGGATTTGATTCCTATAGTCGGCCTGATCCCTCATTATTTTCTTTCTTTTGACTTCCCTGATGTTTTCTTCTATGTCCTTCACTCTCTTTTCAATTTTTTCCAAAAGGCCTATATAATCGCCACTCTCCACTAGAGGTCTGATAGAGGCCTTTAATTCAGTAATTTCATGATCTAGTTGGGTCAAATCTTTTTTCTTTTCATTAATGAGAAACACCATTAACAGTAATGAACCCTTGTCCAATAGCTGATCCCACTTTTTAAGTAAGGTCTGATCATGACGTTTGTATGTGGACCGTTTAAATAGTCTTAAGCCTCTAGGTACTATGTTGTTGTTCACATAGAAATCTAAAGTGGCTATGTCCCACCACACATGGACCTCTTTCTCCATAGTTTTACCTAGTTGGTAAATGAGGGATCTAACACTGTCTGACTTTCCCTGAGATGGGGGGATAGTTTCAGTTGTGGGTAAATCACTCTCCTTCAGTGACCAGGTGTCCATGAAGGATTTTCTGTCTAGCCTAATAGAATCAATATTCCTGCTTAAAGCCATAGTCTTACTCAAGAAACCTCAAAAAGTGAAATTAATAGGGTAAGTAGAACAGTTCTGGTGTACCTAATATACCACACAGGAGAGAGGGAGACAGACTAGCACTAAGCTGCTCGAAAACTGGTAATGATAGGGATTCACTAAAAACCTATATAGAACAAGGGAAAAGAACTCTCTAGAAGAGTGGGAATACCAGGAGCTGGCTAGGTGACTAATGGCTAAAATACTAATACATAGAGAATAAAAATATAAAAATATATATATGGTACTATGCCTTTAAATCTGGAATGGACAAAGTATCCCTATAAATGTGCAAAAATGTGAGTAAAAGTGCTATGAGTGGAGATCTCAAATAAACGGGATATCCCTTTAAATGTGCAAGAATACAAAGAGAATGCTGCTATACCTTTAAATGTCCTTTAAGAGTGTGCAAACATGCAAAGCAGTGCTATATAAGGGGGGTAAAAAAATAAGGTATATATATATATATATATATATATATAAATAAAATACAAAAATGCAAAAAGGGGAAAGATGAGAGACCAAATTCTCTGCTGGATGACCAAAAAATATGTATGAAACTGGTGTCTATATCCCAAACAACATGAGGGATAAATGATACCTGTTGCAAATAATATACTTAGTAAAAGATAGAAGTAAAAAATAAGCTATACAGTACAAGGAACTGTTAGCTTTAGGCAATAAAAATGAAAACAATATATCGCTGGAAAACTGAAGCATAAAACTGGATCACTTCATATAAGAAAAAAATGCCAGTTTATTGAATATAATAAAATAACTTTGGAAAAAGTTAAATATAAAAATACAGGTCACACTAGATTCAGAAATGCATTACCAGACTGAAGCATTGAAAAATAACAGCAAGGACCTTCAGATTGTTAAGGATGGATATGGATTGTGATGATTCAATATACAGCTGCCGGTGAGGATGGCTTGTGTCTGTGAGCACGTCCCGAGCAGGAGCCTCACTTCAGGGGATGTGCAGGACAGATGCCTCCGGTGGCGGTACTTTCCAAACAGGTCCTGCGTGTGCAGATTAGTGGTGCTGCTGGTACATGCGTCTGATCCCGTGTGTTGCTGGAATGCCTGTCTTACGCGTTTCGTAGGGAATGGGCCCTACTTCATCAGAGACATAATAGTGTCTAGTGCTTCAGTTCTTCTTTATATACATTGCCTAATTATCAATCACATTTAGGTGTTCAAACCAATATATTCTATACTAATAAAAACAGTATTTGTACCTGCATAAAATGATACATACATATACATAAAATGCAAATCATTGCCACTAGGGTAAAAACAATATTTATAAAGTCTCATAAAATGTAGACAGATACATAAGACCGGTAAAGGTAAAAATACATAAAAGCAATATATGAATGTTCCAAATGGAAGGAACATATTTAATGAATCAATTAGAGATAATGAAATGCTGGACATAAATTGGTATATATACATGAAGATGGATAAAATCATAATAGTATATTGACTACATATGGATAACCAATACTAGATAGGTACCATATAGGTATAGTGTCAATCCATCCTTCTAGGAGAAAACAGGAGAAAAAATAATAGTTAATATATACAAAATAGATAATAAATAAATAAATGAATAATCCCTGGTGGTGGTCTGTAACTATAAATAAAGGTGGAAGAAAAAAAAAAAAGGGACTATAAATAAAGATGAAAAAAAAAATAAAAAAAAAATAATAAAGATATATTATAGGAAAGCATTAAGCTCAAAATCTACATTGAGTCCCTTAGGGACCAAAGTCCCTAACTTAAAAATCCACTTCGCTTCTGTCTGATCTAGAGCCTTATCAATGCTGCCTCCTCTCCAGTGGGTATTCACTTTCTCAATAGGCATAAATGCAAGTCCTGTGGGGTCTCCCCCATGTATCTCTTTAAAGTGCTTGGAAAGATTATGCGTTGGAAGTCCCTTCTTAATATTTCTAATGTGTTCAGCAATACGTATTTTGAGGGGTCTTTTTGTACGTCCAATATATTGTTGTGGGCATGGACATGTTATTAAATAGATAACTCCTGATGTAGTACAGTCCATGTTGGTCTTGATATCATATTCCTCTTGAGTGGTGTGGGATTTAAATCCAGTGGTTGTGTCTTCTAATGATGGATTATTTCTACATGCTAGACACTTCTTGCATCTTGTGAAGCCACTGATGGTACCTTGATCCAAATCAGCACTTTCAGGTTTAGTGGTCGGTGCCAGCATAAGTTGCAGGTTGGGTGCCCTAGTAAAAATAATCTGAGGTTGATTGTCAAGGAATTTAGATAACGTTGGATCATTCTTAAGGATCCCCCAGTGCTTCCTAAGTGTCTTCTGTATTGTATGAAATTGATGATTATATTTAGTGATAAAGGTGGGTGCTGAATTGGATACTTCTGTGGTGCTGGGTTTATTGCATAAGGTATCCTCTCTTGGGGTGGTAAGTGCTATATCCATAGATTTTTTTCATCTTTTTTATAGTCCTTTTTTTTTTTCTTCCACCTTTATTTATAGTTACAGACTACCACCAGGGATTATTCATTTATTTATTTATTATCTATTTTGTATATATTAACTATTATTTGTTCTCCTGTTTTCTCCTAGAAGGATGGATTGACACTATACCTATATGGTACCTATCTAGTATTGGTTATCCATATGTAGTCAATATACTATTATGATTTTATCCATCTTCATGTATATATACCAATTTATGTCCAGCATTTCATTATCTCTAATTGATTCATTAAATATGTTCCTTCCATTTGGAACATTCATATATTGCTTTTATGTATTTTTACATTTACCGGTCTTATGTATCTGTCTACATTTTATGAGACTTTATAAATATTGTTTTTACCCTAGTGGCAATGATTTGCATTTTATGTATATGTATGTATCATTTTATGCAGGTACAAATACTGTTTTTATTAGTATAGAATATATTGGTTTTAACACCTAAATGTGATTGATAATTAGGCAATGTATATAAAGAAGAACTGAAGCACTAGACACTATTATGTCTCTGATGAAGTAGGGCCCATTCCCTACGAAACGCGTAAGACAGGCATTCCAGCAACACACGGGATCAGACGCATGTACCAGCAGCACCACTAATGTGCACACGCAGGACCTGTTTGGAAAGTACCGCCACCGGAGGCATCTGTCCTGCACGTCCCCTGAAGTGAGGCTCCTGCTCGGGACGTGCTCACAGACACAAGCCATCCTCACCGGCAGCTGTATATTGAATCATCACAATCCATATCCATCCTTAACAATCTGAAGGTCCTTGCTGTTATTTTTCAATGCTTCAGTCTGGTAATGCATTTCTGAATCTAGTGTGACCTGTATTTTTATATTTAACTTTTTCCAAAGTTATTTTAATATATTCAATAAACTGGCATTTTTTTCTTATATGAAGTGATCCAGTTTTATGCTTCAGTTTTCCAGCGATATATTGTTTTCATTTTTATTGCCTAAAGCTAACAGTTCCTTGTACTGTATAGCTTATTTTTTACTTCTATCTTTTACTAAGTATATTATTTGCAACAGGTATCATTTATCCCTCATGTTGTTTGGGATATAGACACCAGTTTCATACATATTTTTTGGTCATCCAGCAGAGAATTTGGTCTCTCATCTTTCCCCTTTTTGCATTTTTGTATTTTATTTATATATATATATATATACTATTTTTTTTATTTATTTTTTTACCCCCCTTATATAGCACTGCTTTGCATGTTTGCACACTCTTAAAGGACATTTAAAGGTATAGCAGCATTCTCTTTGTATTCTTGCACATTTAAAGGGATATCCCGTTTATTTGAGATCTCCACTCATAGCACTTTTACTCACATTTTTGCACATTTATAGGGATACTTTGTCCATTCCAGATTTAAAGGCATAGTACCATATATATATTTTTATATTTATATATATATATTTTTTTTTTTATATTTATATTTATCTCTATGTATTAGTATTTTAGCCATTAGTCACCTAGCCAGCTCATGAAAATTCTATGTTCTATAGACAAAGCTTTCTTGTAAAACTATGGGGGCCTCTTAGAGGTATAGCAAGAGGATTTAAAGGGGCCTTACAGATTTATAGAGGCCTAATAATTCTACAACACTCCAAGCTATACATGTTAAGATCCTTTAACCTTTCCTGGTACGTTTTATCCCGCAATCCATGAACCAGTTTAGTAGCCCTTCTCTGAACCCTCTCTAAGGTATCAATATCCTTCTGAAGATACGGTCTCCAGTACTGTGTACAATACTCCAAGTGAGGTCTGCATGTGTGTTCCACAGTGGATGCAAATATCCAAAGGCAATATAAACACCTATAAAACAGAAAAAACTTCAAGTGTCAATGGTGCTTACTTATTTAAAAAAAATAATAATCAAGGGGCGGAGCCAAGCAGCACACCGAGCTAGACGCCATTTCCAAGAGGTCCGAACGCGCCACCGAAAAAGCAACTATATCTTTGGAACCGAGAGCTCTACCGAAGCAGAAATACCACCATCATAATGGGGAAGCGGTCCTGAGCTGGCAGATGCCATTCATTTTTTCCGTGAGTGCCAAAATCGACGGCGGGGAAGCCCGGCCTACCGTGTGGGAGTCCCGCAGGAACTGAGTGCGGCATACTGGGGCTTTCTGGACATCAAAGGTAACTTGCCCACAGAAAACAGCTATCCGGCTCCCAAAGAGTCAGACATGGTGTGCCAGAAACCTACTCAACCCACCTCTAAGGATGGGCAAGATATCAGCCAGATGCTGGCGGCCCCCATGCGCACTAGAGGTATGGCCACTACACAGCCTGATACTGCTCCCACACTGCCTGCGGCGGGAATAGTAATAGCCAAAGTCCCAGCCGCACCAAATGGAACGGCTCCATGCACAAAACAAGACATACACAACTTACTTATGCACTTTCAAAATGTTCTTGGCAGAATTGAATATGGTAAAGACAGAAGTGCAAGCACTGGCTGACAGGGTACAAGCTACTGAGGAGGACATACTGGATTTTAAACAAGGGATGACTACTCTGAATGAATCAGTCCAGCAACTACAAACACTGCACACCTCCCTATCCACCCTAGTGGACCAGTTGGATGACAGGGGAAAATAATGTAACATTAAAATCCGTGGGGTAGCAGACTCACTCGCTCCCTCCGGAAGAAATTCCCCACTTCATAAGGCGCCTATTCGCAACCATCCTGCCTGTGAAAACTGCCAAACTATTTGCCTTTGACAGGGCATATCCAGGGCCAGATTAAGAGCCCAGTGGGCCTGTTGTTGACAATTATGATGGGCCGAATTACAGAATATTAACACAGAAAACACTAAAACAGGTGTACCTCCCAAACGTCATGTATCTGGTGGAGGTGGTTCTGGAGGGAAACTCACAGGATATAGCTATCAGAAAACACAAGTCCTATGCTAATCTCTCACTTTCATCTTTCAAGTAAATCCATACCCCCTATCAGCAGTGTACAGTGAAGTAGCATTTTGGTGGGTGTCTGCATCCCCATGTCTCCCAGTGTCCCAATGCCACTAAGGGACATTGAAAGACATTGGGACACTGGGATACATGGGGACACTGAGATACTAGTGAACACTGGGAGACCTGGGGACACAGACACTTGAGGACTCTGGGAGACATGGGGACACTGAGTGACTTTGAGACATGAGGGGACACTAGGAGACATGGGGTACTGAGGCACTGTGATATATAGGTGACACTGTGATATATAGGGGACACTGGAGACTTGATAAAGACCTGGCAACAGTCAAAACATTGCGGTGTCCAATAAAACTGCTTAAATCTATCACAGTGAGTGCCTGAGATGTTTTTCTTTTATACTAGGGGACACTGAGACACTTGGGGGCACTGTGAGACATGGGGAAACTGGGAAACTAGGGGACACTGAGACACTAAGGACACTGAGACACTACGGACACTGAGACACACCAGGGACACTGGGAGACATGGGGCACTGAGACACTGTGATACATAGGGGACACTGTTATAAATAGGGGACACTGGAGACAAAGATCTGGGTACAGGTCGAAACATTGCCGTGTCCAATAAACCTGCTTAAATCTATCACAGTAAGTGCCTGAGATTTTTTCTTTTATGTTAGGGGACACTGAGACACTGGGAGACATGGGGACACTGGGATACATTGGGACACTAAGACACTGGGAGACTAGGGGACTTTGGGAGACTAGGAAACACTGAGACACTAGGGACACTGGCACACTACGAACACTAAGAGACACCAGGGACACATGGGGACACTGAGATACTAGGGACATACTGAAGATACACCCTTAAATCTTACATCCCCTGATAGCCCTGATCTGGGTGAGCAACATACTCAAAAATCACCCAGATTGGATCAGGGGTTCGGGAGTTACAGGGGTATGTGCGTATGACTGACCGCACAGGAGTGAGTAGCCGAAATTAGCTCCACACGTTTTGGCCTTGCGGTCGGTTTACTTTCAGAGAGTTAAATGCATGAAAATAACGGGGAATATGGCTTGGGCCTGGGTTCGGATAAATCTCCTTGTTCTTGGGTTTATTTCTACCGAACGGTGGGCCGTTCGGTAGTTTCTATACAAACTGATGGAAGTCTGGAGGTCTCAGCGATGTTCACGTAGTCGAGTGTCTGATTTGGGTTCCAGACACTCGACGACCAAACACCGCTGATCTTTCGTGCGGCATGATGGCCGCCGCCACGTGTTCGCATGCCGAACGAGGCCACCTAGAATCACAGAATACATTTGTCTCATTGCTAATGATGTGGTTAGAACATTGATGTGGGAGGTAAATGCGGGGCACACTTCACTCTGGGGAGGTCTGGTTGTTCGGTAGTTTGTTCGTATGTCGAACGGATGAATTTTTACCGAACAACCAGACGAATGCCACATACAATGAATAGATACCAAGGGAATACAGCTGAAATAACATTGTAACAATAAAACCATTGGGACAGCCCAATGCAATCCGCTACACTGTGTCCCTTGTGTCTCAGAGTCCCCATGTCCCCTTAATGTCTGTGTCCCCATGTCTCTTAGTGTCCCCAAGTCTCAATGTTTCCCCTAGTATCTTAGTGTCATCAGGTCTCCAAGTGCCCCCTAGCAGTGGCGTACACATGACCCATGGGGCCCCGGTGTGAAAATTGATCCGTGGGCCCCCCCCCGGCGCGCGGGCCGGGCCGCAACACATGGCGGTGGGCACCTGGTCGCAGGGGTTACAGGGCTGCGACCCCTGCGACCGCGGTATGTACGCCAGTGCATGCAGATGCACACACACTTAAAGGACCACTCTAGGCACCCAGACCACTTCATCTTAATGAAGTGGTCTGGGTGCCAGGTCCAGCTAGGGTTAACCCATTTTTTCATAAACATAGCAGGTTCAGAGAAACTGCTATGTTTATGAATGGGTTAAGCCTTCCCCTATTTCCTCTAGCGGCTGTCTCATTGACAGCCGCTAGAGGCGCTTGCGTGCTTTTCACTGTGATTTTCACAGTGAGAGCACGCCAGCGTCCATAGGAAAGCATTATGAATGCTTTCCTATGTGACCGGCTGAATGCGCGCACAGCTCTTGCCGCGCATGCGCATACAGCCGACTCGGAGGAGGAGAGCTCTCCGCCCAGCGCTGGAAAAAGGTAAGTTTTACCCCTTTTCCCCTTTCCAGAGCCGGGCGGGAGGGGGTCCCTGAGGGTGGGGGCACCCTCAGGGCACTATAGTGCCAGGAAAACGAGTATGTTTTCCTGGCACTATAGTGGTCCTTTAAAGGACCACTACAGACACCCAGATCACATCAGCTCAATGAAGTTGTCTGGGTGTCAGGTCCCTCTAGTTTTAACCCTGCAGCTGAAAACATAGCAGTTTCAGAGAAACTGCTATGTTTCACTGAGGGTTAATCCAGCCTCTAGTGGCTGTCTCACTGACAGCCGCTAGAGGAGCACACTGAACGTCCATAGGAAAGCATTGAGTAATGCTTTCCTATGGGCGGTTTGAATGCGTGCGCGGTCGCATTCGGAGCTGAGAGGCTGAGGGATCCCCAGCGCCAAGGGAATCCGGCGCTGGAGAAAGGTAAGTGCTGAAGACACACACACTCTCACTTACAGACGCATACACACTAGCTAACAGACACACACATTTACTGACAGAGACACACTCAGCGACAGACATACATACACACTCACAAAACATACACTCTCATTGACAAACACACACTCACTAACAGACATCAAACAGACTCACTAAGACACACACACTAACACTCACTCTAACACTAACACTCACTTTAACACTAACACTCACTTTAACACTAACACTCACACTAACACTCACACTCACTCTAACACTCACACACACTCAAACACTAACACTAACGCTCACACACACTCACACTAACACTCACTCTAACACTAACACTCACTCTAACACTCACACACAATCAAACACTCACACATGTTTTTTTTAATATAATCCCCCCAGCCTCCTTACCTTTTGGAGTGCTGGGGGGATTCCCTGGGGTCCAGTGGTGCTGCTGCTGGGCTCCTGGGCGGGTGGCCGGTCGGGCAGGCAGGCGGGCGCGCGAGGGAGCACTCAGTGCTTCCTCTTCAGCTCCCTCGCGCGCCGCGTAGGGATGCCGGCGCCGGAAGATGACGTCATCTTCCGGCTCCGGCATCAGTGCGGTGTGCGAGGGAGCTGAAGAGGAAGCACTGAGTGCTCCCTCGCGCGCCCGCCTGCCTGCCCGACCGGCCACCCGCCCAGGAGTGTGTGTGTGACAGCAGGGCCAGCCTCGGGGGGCCCTGAGGTGGCCGGCTCCTGGGCCTCCCAAGGGAAGAGGCTGGCCCTGTGGGTACATACCGGGTCGCAGGGGCGGCCGGGCCCCCTGGTGGGCCGGGCCCGGTCTCAGCCGCGACCCCTGCGACCCTGGTATGTACGCCACTGCCCCCTAGTATGTCAGTGTCACCAAGTGTCCCTATGTCTCTCTAAGTTTCCCCTTGTGTTTGTGTCCCCAGGTCTCCCAGTGCCCACTAGTGTCTCAGTGTTCCCAAGTGTCCCTATGTCTCCCAGTGTCCCATAGTGTCTCAGTGTCCTCAAGTCTCACTGTGTCCCCATGTGTCTCAGTGTCCCCTAGTGTCTCCAAATGTCCCCTAGTGCCTGTGTCCCCATGTCTCCCTGCAGCCTTCCCCCCATCCCACACTTACCTGAGCTGTTGACTGTCTCTGCAGGCTCAGCGCTGCTGTCTGGACTCTCTGTGCAGAGCTGCTCCCCGCGGATCAGTGAGTAGAGCAGGGAGGGAGATGCTGTAACTTCTTATCCCTGCCTCTCTCCACACACACAGCGACCCCTACTGGCTGACGCTTGTATTGCAGAATAATCTCTGTTTATACTGAGACTGACATATTTGTATTACCGGTATTACTGCAATACCGGCACCGGTTAGGCAATCTCAAATACCTGAGAAATACTTCTGAGAAATATCTGGCAACCCTAAGAAATACCTAGCAACGCTAAGAGTAGTGTTAAAAAAAAGAAGAAAAAATCAATGGTCCTATTCCATGGGCTTGGGCCTGGAGCTGCAGCTCCATCAGCCCCTATGTTAATCCGGCCCTGGGCATATCGCATCACAAAATCCTCGCAAGCACCCACCACAGCTCCTAGAGACTTAATCCTGTGCTGTCAATCCGTCGCAGATAAACAAAGGCTCCTCACGGCGGTAAAAGGGAAGCCCCACTTCAATTTTAATCAAAAAACATCACCTTTTTCCACGACCACCGCAGGCCCACATTACTGTGGAGAAAGTCAATGAAACCCATTACCTAAGCTCTACAAACTGCAGGACTTGCTTACCGCTGGACTTACCCAAGATCCATCACAGGAACCCAAGAAGGGAAGATCCTGTGAGCAACAAACCCCACAGAGGGTCTGGCCTTTCTCCAGGCACTGGGCATATCTGAGGCAACTCCATTGACGAGTACCAACCATCAATGGGACGTCTCAGCGATCTCTCCCTTTGTGCCGGGCGAGAACTAAACTCTCTGACTTAAATCTTGCTGACCAACTGTTTAAGTTCAACTTTCTACTTTTATAACGTTATTTATTTTAGTTTTGTTATTTGTGTATGGACAACTGTACCTACTTACTAATGTTCTACACACAACCACCTCACGGTGGACAATTAAGTGCTGCTACAGCAACATAAACCCACCCAGTAGAGACAGCTTTCAATGCTCATAATATCGCAGGGTGTTTTAAGCCTACAATCCCCCTCCCCGCCCATTTGCCTCATAGGTTAGAAGCCTACATACCACCTAGGAGATACACTAACGCCATAGACACATAGTCTCACTGCATAGATGCTTAACCGGTGGAGAAGGCAGATACTTTGACTACCTACCCCCTGTTCCTGGGCATCACTAATTTACCAATAGTTATTTTATTTAAAAAAATAGGTGAACACACTAGACATCATTTTTTTTGCAAATCTTGATTATGCTTATCACATGTTATACAATGAAAATACTGTTTTGTCATAAATCACCTGCCAAAATAAAGTCTAAATCACCTGCCAAAATCTATAGTAGCAGCACCTATCAATACATACACTACAATATTATATACCAAATACTATTTGTGTTCATCAAGGCTTTTCAACAATTGGCAATATAAACATAAGTGTTTATATTATATTCCAAACAGAAGGTGTGCTGTGTCTTTAATCACTCCTTAGTATGTCGTTAAGTGATTTAAGGAGTGATTAAAGATACTGCACACCTTGTATTTGGCATATAATATAAACACCTATGTTTATATTTCCAGTGATTGAAAAACCTAGACGGACACAAATTCCACAATAGTTGACACAATAGAATCTATAGAAATTAAGAACAATTAAACCCGCCTTCCTGCAATGCTTTCGTGTACAGTGTACACTGTATGTGTTTAAGTGTACGCATTGGTGGAGGAGTGTGTCTTTACTTGGAGCTTCCCTCCACTACTGTTTGTTTTGAGTTAATTGTCTGGTGTTTTGGGGAAAAGGGAAAGGAGTGATCTGCTGTTTTAAATACACACTTCTGGTGTTAATTTAAAAGTTATTATCTTTGTTATATTAGACCCAGACAAGGCCTCAAAAACATTTTTGGGCCACTCACAATGAATAAAGGCGTATTCCTTCTGCCTGTTAAACAATGGCAAAAGTATAGTATACAATCCCAAATATGTCTTAATTAGTAACTGACCAATAAAGATATTTTTTATTTAAATCGATAGAAGAGCCAGATTTTCTACTTGTGATACACTGTTTTCCCCTATTTTCAAATGTGTGGCTTTGTCCAAAAGAATATTAACTATTATCATTAGATACCCTTAGCTTTTGCTTTATTCTTGTATTCATTGCCCAATATTCTCCATAAAATGTTGCAGCTCTTTAGGAATCTCCCAAACAGGGGTTCCCAACACGGTCATCAAGTACCCCTAACAGTCTAGAATTTAGGGATTACCCAGTTGTATCTAAGGTGTTTTTAGAAAAAAATAAACACACTTTAGGCACAAGAGGGTAATCCCTACATCATGGGCTGGTAGGGGGTACTTGAGGAATGGGTTGGGAACCACTGTCCCAAAGGAAAAAACAAATGTTATTAACCACATATATTTGTCATAGATGTGGTGCACCTACAGTGGATCGCCACTGTTTTCATCCATGCCCATTAATTCAATGATTTTGGCTAACTCTTCTGGACGACATGAAAATATTGCAATTACCTTGACTAGACCTTACACCCAGTTTTAGTGTATTTGGTATGTTCTCTAGTAGATCTCTTCATATAAATATATTGCCTATAATAATAATCTGCAGTAGCTAGAAAAATGATACCCCTATACCACACTAAAATGAGTAATCCCACCATGTCAATTACAAATATTTCTAGGTAAATCAGTCTTTCTTTTCATGGAGTGGCCTGATGTGCAAACACTACAGTTTTACCAAATAAGGAAACCTTACATTAGGACATTAGATTAGCCAACACAATCCAGTATCAAAAATTTCAAGAAACTACCATTAAGTATATGGCAAAAAGCACATAAAGGAACACTGTAACTGCATTAACAAATCGAAGTGCTGATAGTGTCTGGTGCAGGCCGCCATCAGGGGGTGACAACCATGATGGTTGTCACGGGCCCGGCGGCCCTGGGGGGCCCGGACTGCTTCCTGTTACCACAGAGGGGGCCCAGGCAGCACACTGCTTCTCCTCTTCTCTTCTTTCTTCTAATAACTCCTGCGAGACCCGGTTACCATGGCAACGCTCTGCGGGTCTCGCGAGAGTTATTAGAAGAGAGGAGAAGAGGAGAAGCTGTGTGCTGCCTGGGCCTCCTCTGCGGTAACAGGGAGCCGGGGGGCCCCCCATGCCACCGGACCACCAGGGATGGAATCTCCTCCCTCCCTGGACATAGGTAAGCAAGGAGGGGGGAGAAACTTTTAATTTAATTTAATAAAAAATTAATGTGAAAATGGCCCTTCTCCCCCCCCCATATTGCACATTTACACACACACTGCATACACTAACACAACACACACACACTGCATACACTAACACAACACACACTCTGTATACACTAACACAACACTCACACTGCATACACTAACACAACACACACTGCATACACTAACACAACACACACTCTGCATACACTAACACAACACACACACACTGCATACACTATCACAACACACACACACTGCATACACTAACACAACATACACTCTGCATACACTACACACTAACACACTCACTGCATCCACTATACTGACACACACTGCATTCACTACACTAACACACACTCTGCATACACTAACACAACACACACACACTGCATACATTAACACAACACACACACTGCATACACTAACACAGCGCACACACACTGCATACACTAACACAACACACACACTGCATACACTAACACAGCACACACACACTGCATACACTAACACAACACACACTCTGCATACACTAATACACACACTGCATACACTAACACAACACACACACTGCATACACTAATACAACATACACTTTGCATACACTACACACTAACACACTCACTGCATCCACTATACTGACACACACTCTGCATTCGCTACACATTAACACACTCTGCATTCACTACACTAACACACACTCTGCATCCGCCACACTAACACACACTCTGCATCCGCTACACACTAACACACTCTCTGCATTCACTACACATAAACACTCTGCATGCACTACACTAACACACACTCTGCATTCACTACACATTAACACACTCTGCATTCACTACACTAACACACACACTCTGCATCCGCTACACACTAACACACTCTCTGCATTCACTACACTAACACACACACTCTGCGTCCGCTACACACTAACACACTCTCTGCATTCACTACACATTAACACATTCTGCATTCACTACACTAACACACACTCTGCATTCACTACACATTAACACACACTCTGCATTCACTACAAATTTACACACACTCTGCATTCACTGCACTAACATGCACACTACATTCATTACACTGACACACTCTGCATTCACTACACACTAACACACACTCTGCATTCATTACACACTAACACACACTCTGCATTCACTAAACTATGCACGCACTCTGGATTCACTATACTGACACACACTCTGCATTCACTACACTAACATACACTTTGCATTAACTGTACACACAGCATCCACTACACAAACATCCTGTATTCACAGTACACACACTACATCCACCACACATTGAAACACTCTGCATTCACTATACACAGACACTGCGTCTAATACACACACTACATCCATTACAGACACTGCATCCACTAAACACATTTCATCTAGTACATACAAACACTACATCACTGTACACACATTACATCCACTACTCAAACACACTCTGCGTTCACTATACACACTGCATCCGCTACACAAACACACACTCTGCATTCACTGCACAAACAGTATCTAATACACACAAACACTACATCCATTACACACATTCTAATTCACTTCCACTATACACACCACATTCAGTCCTGCATCATTGTCAGCGGACCAGGTAGGGCGTGGGAGGGCGTGGGAGGGCGTGGGAGGGCCCGGGAGGGAGGGGGGGGGCAGACCTTGTGCTTTGTCAGGGGCCCCAAAATTTCTGATGGCGGCCCCAGTACGGCCCTGATTCTATGGGATGACATGGTTATAGTGCATACACTAGTGTCCTTTTAATGCTCACCACATACAGGCCACAATGAGTATCTTTGCGGACCAGGGCTGGTCTGGCCTGGCCTACCTGCATACCGGGAACAGGCCAGCCTTTTCCTTGCTGCTTGCAGTGCCAGAGGAGCATGTTGCCTGCTTGAGCAGAGAAGATCGTGCAGTGCTGGACTGGAAGATGACTTAAGGTAAGGGAGGAGGGGCTTGGGGAAACCTTCCTGTAGTGTAGTGTATTAAATGGGGTGTGTCAGAATATTTATATCAACAGACATTTTGTGCTAAAAAGAAATTAAAAGTGTATATTGCCAAAGTCACTCAGAACAAAGAGGACTCCATTTTGCTATCTTCAGGATGACAGAGACATTGTTTCTTCTTACTTCCACTAACCACTAAGGAATGTGTTATCTAAACACAGACACTAGTGACAGAGAAGACTAAGTAATTAATTTTACTTTCTAAATTTTACAAGGTTCCATTGTAAGTAAGGGGTGAAATTGAGTTTAGAACTGTCAATTTTACAAGTTACGACCAAAGTAGTTGCCACAAAGACTGAGACAAACACTTTGAACTGACAGCAAATCTAAGTTATGGTAGTCATTTTAGATAAGCCAAATGACGTCAAAATCGTCATCAGGAAAAGTTAACTCTTTCCTGGATAGGAAGGTTTCGTTAGATGAGACTGCCCTCTATGGATCAAATACCTAAATTGCGACCCATAGATTGAATCCACCTACGGCTTCCTATTGGTTTATCAACTAATGACATACAAAGAGTCTGGCACTTTAAAAGTAAGGACAAAGGGAAAAGTGAGAGATACAGAGAGAGATGGAGTGGAAGTTTGGGGGACTCCAACTCGGACATGCAGAGAGATCCAGGACATTCTCTGGGACTAACACTCTACTCTTAAACTCATGGACACTCAACTCTTTTAAACTCTTAACACTTAGAATTTTAATCTGGATTTCTAACCAACACCACTTTTCTCTATTACTCACGCACCTACATACAACCAATCAAGTTTCTGGGACTATCTACTCATCTGATGAGAATATCTACATAACTGGTAATTATGCTGGTTTTATTTAATTAATTTAAATTAATTTAAATTTGCTAATAGCATGATATATGACTGGATAAATCACGGTCAGATTTCAATGTTTAGAAATCTTAGTTAACTAAAGAATATATAGTTATAAACATTCCATTCTGCAGGTGGAATTAAGAATAATTATATATTAATGTGATAGTATCACGTGTTAGCATACCGCTGTTTTTATCCAGGTGTATTGATTTGCTCTAATATAAGATAAGATATCTTTTTAGACAAATTAAAATTCGGCTTTGTAAATAAAATCTGGTAGATTATTCTTATTGGATGGTTCCAGGAAATGACTAATGAGTTGGTTCAAATGTTATTTTAATTGAAGATCACAGGAGAATAGGATACTATATGCCTAGGAGGATCTAGCCAGCATTGAAAGGGTTACTCAGTTGTTTTAACTGTTAGCCAAGGTTTTATGGCTCTTCGCTGTGAAAAGCTTTACTTTCTGTGTCTGTAAAGTACCCTCATAAATCTTAAGTGACAGAAAATGCTGTTAGCCTTTGGAACATGTATAGCTATTCCATTGTATTGCATATTGTAACGGACCGTTTAGCATAAAAGGGGAAAAAAACCGCTTAGACGATAATCCCCTTTTTAGAGACAGGCACAGCTACTGTAGAATCACCAAAACTCACGAACTGGATACAAAATAGCACTCCAACTCCCGAACTGGAACCTCCCAAATAGCTGCTAGCAGAGGAACAGGAAAAGCAGACAATCAGCTTACACTCCTGGCAATCGGTCTCTAACAGCATACAGTGAATCCCCCCCAAGAACGAGACAAGGCTCCGTGTTGAGGGTCAAGCAGTGGTCTGAGGTGCTGGCACACCCAGCCTGGTTTTATTACAGTGTTTCAAATACAGGACCACCCACAGGGAGGGATAAAACAACCAATCATATCACAGTTACATCCCACATATTCCCTCCCCTTATCCTGAGAGGAAACTCAATTATACAAACAGTTAAAACATACTTTCTACCCAACTTTCATAACTCCAAAACCATACATCACATTCACATAAAATTACATATTCTCAATCAATCCATTCAGGGAAACAACATATTCAAAAATGGCACAAATCAGACAAGGGGTTCAAAAGTTAGTAAAAAGTCCTTTGTGACTAAATGAAGCATGGCTTTCTGGCCCAAACCAGTTTCAGAGTCTTCTATCCTGGAGATAAGTAATTTAATTATCTCCCAGGACAGACACAAGACTCCATTAAGCACATGGTTGCAAAGAGACACAAAACACTTTAAAATACATAAAGTCACATTTATTACATAAAACACAGACATGTAACATATCCCCAGATAACTCAGGTCCGAGCGCACATTATTAAGTGAATGGCTTTCAGACCACACGAATACAGTTTAATCGCCATGGAGCTAAAGTCTTTACAGTCAGTTTCATACGAATGGGCTCCATGGGATTCCTATCTGGGGTATAACACATTCAAACAAATCTACCGAACCCCAGGCAGAAAAGCACGAATACAGCTTTTCTGCAGGCAAAAATAAAGTCTTTTAAAAGGGGGCCATAGTCCAAAGGCAGCAGGCGAGCAACCAGGCTTCTCCAATGCAATGTGGCGAGATTGGTCTCGTCACACATATTTATGTTGTACTAAATATTCACTGATTATTATCATGCATGCTGCCTAATATTATTGTTAATTATTGGTCATAATAAATAAATCTATTTTTATAACACATTGTGATCATTAATTGTATGGAATACTTTTCACTTACATGATAAACGATCTCTAAGATCTAAGAGAATTTAAATAGTGGGCAATTCTCGACTGCTTAATATTATTATCCCATAAATATCCCCGCAGGTGAGTAGTGTATTAGAGTGGTTGGAGGGAGAGAGGGAGGGAGGGATGGAAGGAGGTAGGGCAGTGTATTGAATTAGGGGCAGGGGGCAGTCAAACTAACCTAATTGCATTGTCAAACTAACCTAATTGCATTCTACGAAGAAGTAAGTAGAAGTATAGATCAGGGTGTTGCAGTGGATGTGATCTACTTGGATTTTGCCAAGGCATTTGATACGGTTCCTCACAATAGGTTAGTCTTCAAACTAAAATAAATTGGTCTAGATGAATATTCTTGTTCTTGGGTAGAACATTGGCTTAAGGATAGAGTAAAACAAGTTGTCATGAATGGTAAATTTTCAAGCTGGACCAAATTGGTAAGTGGTGTCCCTCAGGGTTCTGATTTGGGACCGCTTCTATTTAACATATTTATAAATGAACTTGAAATAGGCATTGAAAGCCATGTTTTCGTGTTTGTAGATGACACAAATCTTTGTAAAGTAATAAAATGTGAGCAGGATATTGCTTTGCTGCACAGGAATTTAGATAGGTTGGGGGACTTGGCATTAAAATGGCAGATTAAATTTAATGTAGAGAAATTGCAAAGTTATGTACTTCGGGGTCAAGAATACACAAGCAACTTACACCCTAAATGGTAGTGAATTAGGGGTAACCACACATGGGAAGGGTTTGGGAATTCTTATGGACAACAAATTAGACAGCAATATGCAATGTCAATCTGCAGTTGCTAAGGCAAGGAGGGTTTTGTCATGAATAAATAGAGGCATAAATTCTCGGGATTAAAATAGAATTTTGCCTCTTTATAAATCGCTGGTAAGACCACATCTTGAATATGCTGTGCAATTTTGGGCACCTGTTCTAAAGAAAGATATCATGGCACTAGAAACAGGGCAAAGACGAGCTACAAAATTGATAAAAGGAATGGAGCATTTTAGTTACAAAGAAAGCTTAAAAATGTTAAATCTGTTTAGTTTGGAAAAACGGCGCCTCAGAGGGGAAATGATAACATTATACAAATATATTCAGGGCCAGTACAAACCATTACCTGGAAATCTATTCATAAACAGGGCTAAACATAGGACACAAGGTCACACATTTAGGCTGGAAGAAAGGAGATTTCATCTAAAGCAAAAAAAATTTTGTTTACAAAAAGAACTATAAGGATATGGAATTCTCTGCCTGAAGAGGTGGTTTTAATCATAGTCCATACAGATGTTTAAACAGCAATTGGATAAATACTTCCAAAAACATAACATACAGGGATATAATTTCTAATTATTGGGGTAATAGCTGCTTGATCCAAGGAGATATCGGACTGCTATTTTGGGGTCAAAAAGGAATTGTTTCCTAGTTTGTTGCAAAATTGGAAGCGCTTCAAACTGGGTTTTTTGCCTTCTTTTGGATCAACGGCAAAAACATATGTGAGGAAGGCTGAACCTGATGGATGCAAGTCTCTTTTCAGCTATGTAACTGTAAATTGGGGGAAGAATGGGGGTAGTGTATTAGAGTGGTGGGAGGGAGGGGGCAATGTATTAAATTGGGGGGGAGGGAGGAGAGGCAGTGTATTAGATTGGGGGGAGGGGCGCAGGAGGCTGTGTATTAGATTGGGGGGCATAGTAAGTAACTTGAAGTGAAGCTTTTGAGTCAATGATATATATGTACCCAGGATTACATATTGTTTACATGAGAATGATACAAGTAATTTTAGTTTGTGTTGGCCTAGGTCGGACTCTTTTTTTTTTTTTTGTGGCCCACATAAACGTAAGCTTTGTTTATTTGGCCCGACGTAGCCGTTGAGTTTGGTTCCTAACCTTTTTTCACTTGAGTACCCCTTGGCAGCCCATTTTCATAAATTGTACCCCTCGTATTAGCAAAATGTCCTAATTCCCCAGATCTCAATACAATTGAACATCTGTGGGATGTGCTGGAACAACAAATCCGATCCATGGAGGCCCCCACCTCGCAACTTGCAGGACTCAAAGGATGTAATGCTATTGTCTGGATGCCAGATACCACAGGACTAGTTCGAGAGATCTTGTGGAGTCCATGCCTCAATGGATCAGATCTGTTTTGGCAGTAGGAGGGGGACCTACATAATATTAGGCAGATGGTTTTAATGTTGTGGCTGAATATGGTATAGTTGTGGTGGGGCAACAAAAACCAAACGGGTCTGGCCATGACAGAGCCACTTTATGAGTACATATAGATGTGGAACAGTGCAAATGTATTTTATTTTTTTTAAATCTTGATCAGAATTCATAAGCAAGCTGCAGCTCGTAGTAAATTCTCTTTGTTTTCCAGTAACTGCAAATCAAGGTTTAGTGAATAAACCCAACTATAAGTGACCACACGAGTCATACATCAGAGTGAAACTATAACATAGAACTGGCACATATGTTAATTTAGAGGGACAGGGTTGTAAAACACAAAGCCACAAATAATAAGAGAGACATACGCAGTGCTCTGCCAACAGAATACCATCAGCCATAACACAGAGCTAACATCAAACACAGCCCAGTCTGATCACGTGACACGCTCTCCTCCTCTTGCACGATCACAATTTGCCTGCTTCCGGATTGTGAATCACGTGATCCTACTCCCGTCACATGACTGGTCGCCTTGTCAGCTGCACAGAGAGAGGTAATACAGCGATTTGTGAAGCTCGGTCTGATCTTCTCTGCGGACCGGTGTGCCGGGAGTGACCCGGAGACGAGGGTGAGTTCCATGCCCAGTGTCCCGTGAGGTCCTTCTGATGCCCAGCTCTGGCCTTCCTCTTACCACTTGTCAGCCCTGATGCCCAGCTCTTACCTTCCTCTTACCCCATGTCAGCCCTGATGCCCAGCTCTTACCTTCCTCTTACCCCATGTCAGCCCTGATGCCCAGCTCTTACCTTCCTCTTACCCCATGTCAGCAGTGATGCCCAGCTCTGGCCTTCCTCTTACCCCATGTCAGCCCTGATGCCCAGCTCTTACCTTCCTCTTACCCCATGTCAGCAGTGATGCCCAGCTCTGGCCTTTCTATAAACCCCATGTCAGCCTTGATGCCCAGCTTTTGCCTTCCTCTTATCCCTTGTCAGCCCTGATGCCCAGCTCTGGCCTTCCTCTTACCCCATGTCAGCAGTGATACCCAGCTCTGGCCTTTCTCTTACCCCATGTCAGCCGTGATACCCAGCTCTGGCCTTTCTCTTACCCCATGTCAGCCCTGATGCCCAGCTTTTGCCTTCCTCTTACCCCTTGTCAGCCCTGATGCCCAGCTCTGGCCTTCCTCTTACCCCATGTCAGCAGTGATGCCCAGCTCTGGCCTTTCTCTTACCCCATGTCAGTCCTGATGCCCAGCTCTGGCCTTTCTCTTACCCCATGTCAGCCCTGATGCCCAGCTCTTGCCTTCCTCTTACCCCATGTCAGCCCTGATGCCCAGCTCTGGCCTTCCTCTTACCCCATGTCAGCCCTGATGCCCAGCTCTGGCCTTTCTCTTACCCCATGTCAGCCCTGATGCCCAGCTCTGGCCTTTCTCTTACCCCATGTCAGCCCTGATGCCCAGCTCTGGCCTTTCTCTTACCCCATGTCAGTCCTGATGCCCAGCTCTGGCCTTTCTCTTACCCCATATCAGCCCAGATACCCAGCTCTTTCCTCGCTCTTACCCCATATCAGCCCTGATGCCCATTTATGTGCTTTTTGACTTGGGTTCCTGGACATATTTCTGTGAGTGCCTGAAGTAGCTATTGCTGACATACCTATTAGGAATTTATTCACTAAAGTCTGACATATTGCAAATTAAAATCTGAATGTAAAAATTTGAGTCTAAAATAGCAAACTGTTACTGACATTTTAGATTTCAATTCACTTAAATTCTAATTTCAGTGACAAAATTCTTCTTATTATTATTTTTGGCCTTACAACATATACCATTAACTCTTAAAGCAGCATTCGTTGAGGACTTGCTGAATGCTGTATTGCAAAAGCCCATTGCTTTCTAAGCATTTGTATGTTTTTTTTTTCTTTTGTATTTATGCCTTTTTTAAGTAAAGAATGAGTTATGTATAAAAATAATAATTTTAAAAAAATTATGCGTTATGGGTTGAATGTTCAGGACTCTGACTGCCATGACAAAAACATGAAATACCTGCTAATGTATATTCAAACAGTGGATACTTTTATTCATGGCTATTGAATGTAGTAATGTCCAGTGTCTTCTCTCTTCTTATTTACCAAACTGAAAACTTTGGGAATTCAAAATGAATTTCAAGTTTAAGGAAAGAAAACAAAACCACAACTGAATTGGACAAGTTATCCAAGTCAACTGTGCTTTTAGTTCAACTATGTTGGTATAAAATGTCAAATTCACTTTGAATTTCTGACAGTTCTCATTTTACTAAATAATCCTGTAGGCATCTAATCGTCATATACTGAGTAAATAAATCCTGAAACAGAATTTTGGAAATGCAAACTTTATTGTTAGCATTTATATGGAGTTAACATATTCCGCTGCACTATCCACTCCGCTATAAAACAGTAAGTGCAAGACAGACAAAATAATACCTACAAAAATATATCAATGTGTGATTTGTTAGTGGTACTACATTGTGGACAATGTTATCAGTGTGATTTTAATAATGTAAAATTACAGCCTTAAGACACTTTTTAGGATCTTTGTTGCCACTTTGTGTGTGTTTCTAATATTATGCATAACAGTAATAACAAGTGAAGAAAAATCCAGGGCTATTTGTAAATTTAGATAAATGTGAGTTGTGTTGGAATTCAAGGTGAATTTAAAATTTCCAAAATGTAAAAATACTCTTGTTCAGCCATGTTTTCTGTATACCCATGTTGGTCTAAAATGTAAAATTATATTTGAATTCTTGACAAGTCACACTATAGTGCCAATAACCCTGCCAGTATCAAACTTGCACCTGAGATATTTTGACACAATTTTCACATTACCAGTCCAGTTAAAATTTCTTCTGAAATTATAGAACTTAAAATTGAGGTTAATTGTAGCTGCTTGGGGTACGAGATAGGAAATTTTTCTAAAAGTCTTTTTAATGAAGTTTCATCTATTGAGACAATCTTTATTGAGTATGGTATTTTTTTTATTTGTAGATAAAACATTTTATAGACTGCATGAGGTACCTACTGAACAGGTAAAATGCTGCTGGCAGGCTGATCTTCCTTTCCCACTGTGCTTGGTGTACTTAACACTTTATGGTTTATTGTAAAATACCAATACACCCTCATTTATGAAAATTACTACCCCAGTCTGTTAACTACATGGCAAATTGCAAATACATGATTGAGACAGGAGAGAAAGGATTATGGCCTTGCTTTTACATTTTTTGAATTCACTGTTAAAATGATTTAATATTTTGATCACTGATCTTTTTTTACGCACAATATATATTTTTCTATTTTTAATATTTAAAAAAAATATTGTAAAAGTTGATCTAATAATATTAAATCATTTTTAAAGCTTATGCAAAAATACTAAATTGTGACCTATATATTTTTAAATACACTTTTGGTGGTGCCAGTGTCCAAGTAACTAACTCCGCTACGGTTAGTAGCGCAGATTTCAGATCCATAACTTTATTCTGGTCATAGGTATTATTTAAGTAGATCAAATTGGTCATAGGAAAGCAAGTAAAACTTCATTCTGGTTTGCTCTCTCTTCTAGTGACCTTTGAATGTCCTTTTCTATGTTTCTCACCAATCAATTTTCGCACAACTTTTATCTAGGTGTGTTATGTTTTTATGGAATGCCCTTCTCTGCCTGATCAAGCTTTTTTTCCCCCATTTACATAACAACTAAGATATTAAAAAAAACAAAAAAAAACACAAACAAAAAACAAAAAAAAAGCAAAATGCTTTCCCTATCCTAACACACAGATCCCTTACAGCAATTTAGCCTTTTATTACTTTTCTTTGTCTTGTACTATCCAGTTTTTCCTCCTGACTCTGTGTCTATAGAATGAATGAATGTATTTTAGCTTCATATAGATTGCACATTTAGAAACCAGTATTCCCCCTGTAGCTATTTACTTTTTTTTTACTTTTCTTTAGACTTCAAATTTCTGTTTTTCTTAGCTCCTCTTGTTCGTATTTGTTATTAGTAACCTAAATGATCTTGTTTAGAGCTGTAGAACACTTTACTGGTTTATACATTAAAATGCTAATCATAACTTCTGTGTTAGTCTACAGAGCTTATCCATTTGCTAAAAATGTGGGTTTCATAGAATAACATTTGATTTGACACTGGCATTTTCTATTAGTGCTCGTTTAGACTTTCTATACCATTTCTGTATTTTCTTTGAATGATTGTTCTGTTGTTAATGCTACACAAGTTCTTCTGTCCTTGATTTAGCTTTGACGGTCACTGTATTTGTTTTTTTTTTTTAGGGCAAATTTCTTTAGTTGTGACTTCACTCTCCATTGACCAGTTATAGTTCAGGCATCCAGCTTGCTGTCTGTTTCAGGTGAGTCTGAGGTCTGGAAAGATCTGGGCTATGTGCAGATTGAACTGGCTCCACCCTTCACACAACTGTTTATGGAAAAACAGAGATTTGTTTTGTCATCAGTCATGGATTCACATTACAGGACAAGAATGTTTGAAGGACAAAATGAAAGCAAGGAGATAATTTGATTTAATTTTTATTTCTGCAGTGCTCCTACTTGTAGCCAGTTCTGCCATTAATGTTTATATCTGAAGGTCTGTTACTTCAGATATTTATACTTGTCTTTCTTAACTGAAAAGAAGAAAAGCTGTTTTTTCTTTCTCTCTTTCTCTCCGCTTTTTATTGAGAAGTCACTAAATACTCTGCACTACTAGTGTTTATTTGATGGTTGTGTTTGTCAGGCTGGCCACAAGTGCCCGGCAAAGTTACGGTGCAAGTCTGGTAGCTTCCTTTTGTTTTGTTTGATACTATAGGAAGTGCACAAGTCTCTAGAGGCGGCCCTGGGAGACATGCCTATGATTGCGCAGGCATGGAATCTCTATACAGCAGTGGAATTCACGCCCAGGTGGTGGTTACCTTCCATCAAATGGTAATTGAGTTACTACACATGTGCCATTGGAATTTTGTATCTGGCACCATTTAAGTTGTCTGGGTACAGTGTCCCAATTGCACTTAGTGTTGCAATGTAAAACATTGCAGTTCCAGAGAAACTGCAATGTTTACATTGTAGCACTTAGTCTGCCTACAGTGGCTGTCTCCCAGAAAGCCACTGGAGGCGCTTCCTGGATCCTAACGAACCTTTGATCCTGTAACTGACGCTGGACGTCCTCATGCTCTGTATGAAGACATCTAGCATCAGATTTTTCCCCATAGAAAAGCATTGATTCAATGCTTTCCTGTGGGGAGGTCTAATGCGCGCAGCATTTGTGGTGCATGCGCATTAGCGCCCGCTCGGCATGGGACGTCGGAGAAAGTGGAGCTGTGACAGCGCCGAGGGACATTAGTGCTGGAGTAAGGTAAGTAAATAAAGGGTTTTTAACCCTTTATTCAGGTAGGTGGGGGCTCACAAGGGAGGGGGGAGGCAGATGAAGGTTTGTATTCCTGGCACTTATAGTATCCTTTTAAGCTGTGCATACTTGTCTGAAAGCATGGCTGCCTGTCTGTACAGGAAAACATGTAACCAGCTCCCCTTCCCACATTCTGTTTTTTTTTTTTTTTTTAAATGAACACTATGTTATCAGGAATACAGACATGTGTTCCTGACACTATAATTCTAAAATAACAGTTTAGACCCCATTTTAAAAATGGTAGTTTGCTCCCCTTTCTTCCAGCACCATGCATGTCTGTTGCGGCAGGCATCCGCCCCCTTGGCTTAGATCATCAAACTTGATAATCTCAGCCAATCCAGTGCTTTACCATAGGAAAGTATTGGGAGGCTATTGTGTGTACATCTCCATATATAGATACATTGAATCAATGCATCTCTGTGATGAACGTTCAGTGCCTCCATGCAGCTGCATGTCAGTGCTGCACAGTATTCAGCACTTACCCAGGAAGCACCTTTAATGACCATCTGGATGACTGCCACAAGAGGTGTCCCTAGGCAGCAATGTAAACACGGCCTGTTCTCTGAAAATGCAGTGTTTACATTAAAAAGCCTGCAGAAACATGCAGTAGACACGAGGAGAACTACATTAAGCTGTCGTTGTTCTGATGACTATAGTGTCCCTTTAAGGCTTCTTTTAGTCTTGTCTCACCAAATGAGATGGACTTACCAGATCAGCCTGTTACCACAGCTGCAAGCTAGATTCTTGAAACCAAGAATCTAGCTTTTATTGAATGTGCCTTTGCTTGATGTCTGTAAAAAATAAATAAAATAAAATAATGTTTTAGCCTCTTCCAACGGAATCCTTCCACGAGAACCTGCTGACATTTTGGTTCTGGACTACTCTTATGGGTGGAGATCAGTCTGATATGCCTTGGAAGAGGTTCTCTCAGTAATTACACAAGTGAGCAAAAACTATTTTGAGACCTGAGCAGGGATGGACAAGCTACTGAGTTTCTCTAAGCTTTTGTCTTTTCTCTGAGTTCGCATATTCTCTTTTTGTTGCAAAACAAAAGCAGATGCATACTTTTTCTTAACTGGTTCTTGAGAAACCTCTCCCAGCCTTGTGAGACATTTAAAGAAAAAGCTACTAAATCCAGAGATTCTGCATCTGTCCAGGACTGAGCCAGTGTAAGGAAAGACGAGACAGAGGCCCTCTACATTTTCTTACTTGTCAGGCGCATGCTGACACACCTCTTGGTCAGACATATATCTAGCCAGGAGTTGACTCATATTCTGGTTTTCCGGCAGAGGAATAAAACAAGTTTTCTGAAGAGATGGCTGCTGTTATGGGAGAGGATGAGACCCTACAAAAAATTGAAGGGATTCCGAGTACATCCAATATTTTCAAGCCTTATGAGAAGAAAGCCTTTATTTTGAAGCCTTTCAAACAGATCTTACAGTTGCACGATTCTAAAAGCTGGGAAGAATTGCCAAGGTTGGATGTGCAAGTTAAAACGTTATCTAAATAGCTACCGTTCCCATTGGAGAAGTGGCTGGGCTCAAGGATCCAATGGACAAGCAAGCAGACACTTCCTGCAGGAGAACATTTCAAGCGGCAGCCTTCCAAAGAAAAGCCAGCATTGCGGGATTGTCAATGGCCAGAGCTCAGAGTGTGTGGTTACAATCTCAGTAAGTGTGTCTCTTAGGAAGAACAGCCAAAGAACTGAACCATCTTCTGAAAAATATTATATTGGCTAATAATTGATTTAAAAAAAATAAAAATAAATAATGTATGTGACATGACAGAAGAAGTTCTAAAACTGTCAGCCCTATTCATGGGTCTCTCATCTGTGGCGACAAGAGCGATCTGGCTACAATCCTGGATTGCAGATACAGATTCTAAAGCAGCTTTAAGTGACCTTCCTTTTGAAAGGAACAAATTGTTTGATTCTCCGCTTGAAGAACTGATTAAAGGACCACTCTAGGCACCCAGACCACTTCAGCTTTATGAAGTGGTCTGGGTGCCAGGTACCTCTAGGATTAACCCTTTTTTTTTTTTTAATAAACATAGCAGTTTCAGAGAAACTGCTATGTTTATACTGAGGGTTAATCCAGCCTCCAGAGCCTCTAGTGGCTGTCTCATTGACAGCCGCTAGAGGCGCTTGCGTGCTTCTTACTGTGAAAATCACAGTGAGAGCACGCTAGCGTCCATAGGAAAGCATTGTAAATGCTTTCCTATGCGACCGCCTGAATGCGCGCGTGGCTCCTGCCGCGCATGCGCATTCAGCCGATGACGTCGCGAGCAAGGAGGAGAGGAGGAATACAGCTCCCCGCCCGGCGCTGGAGAAAGCTAAGTGTTTAACCCTTTCCTCTCCACAGAGCCGGGCGGGAGGGGGACCCTGAGGGTGGGGGCACCCTCAGGGCACAATAGTGCCAGGAAAACGAGTGTTTTCCTGGCACTATAGTGGTCCTTTAAGCAAATGTCTGAAACAAATGTCTTCAACATAAGCAAAGCAAATGGTACAGGTGGTTCTTTCCACACACAAAAAGATATTACTGATATGATTGGTTTTGCAGCTTCCATAGGCAACTGCAGAATATCAGGTGATGAGAAACAGTCTCATACCAGGCAAAATACAAAGAGAAAATGATAACGCCAGACAAAGAGTGGGAAGAAGATTCGACAATGACAACAGATGACTCAAAATCCTTAGGTGTTGGACACCATCGCAAATGGGTACAAAATAAGATTTGAAGAGGTACCTTCTTCTCATTGCCTTTGTTCAACTTACAGTTTTCAAGTAAAGAGCAATGCTTTATTAGGCTAAACTCTGGTTCTGCTCATCATAGAGAAGGTTTCCAAGATGCAACAATTATAGGAAATCTATTCAAGATGTTTTCTAGATGAACATTTATTCAATAACAAAAATTTCCCCAGATGATCCCCAGAGACTTAAGATGAGTGCCTATGTCTCTGTATATCTCTTGACTATTTGGAGTTTCAGTGGAATTCTAACACAGTCAAAATGAGTATTTCATAAAGATTCTATGTTCTATAAAGATTCTATCCTTATGGAATACTCATTTTGTGGTGGGGGGGGATCGACAGTGCTGCTCCAAGATATGAGATGGTGGCTTCTCTTTTAATTTACACATTTAATTATTGAGGCTACTCGTCCACTTTAAGGAAAAACATCCCTTTTGTACTGCCGCTATATTAAAGTAAAAAGAATTTACTGTAAGTAAAATTTCAGGTTTTTGCTTTAATTAATCTGTGTGCAGATTAAATAGAATAACAGAATTACTTGAAATTGGAATAACAGAAGTGCTTTCCATGTATTTGATTGCAGGAATTGAAAATATGGATATTCGAGGTGCAGTCGATGCTGCTGTCCCAACAAACATCATTGCAGCTAAGGCTGCAGAAGTTCGTGCCAACAAAGTCAACTGGCAGTCATATTTACAGTGAGTCTTTGCATAGTTAATCTTTTAAGTTATGCTTTGTACTTAATTTGCCTGTGAGAAAACGTTACTTTTTTAAAATTCGGTAAGATTTACCGTATATACTCGAGTGTAAGTCGAGGACCCTAATTTTACCCCCAAAAAACTGGGAAAACTTATTGACTCGCGTATAAGTCTAGGGTGGGAAATGCAGCAGCTACTGGTAAATTTCTTACTACAACTAGATCCCCCAAAAATTATATTAATTGAATATTTACAGTGTGTGTATATAATGATTGCAGTGTGTGTATATATGAATGCAGTGTGTGTGTATGTATGAATGCAGTGTGTATGAATGCAGTGTGTGTATATCATGAATGCAGAGTGTGTTTGTGTAGTGTGTGTGTGTATATATAATGCAGAGTGTGTTTGTGTATGTGATTCAGAGTGTGTAACCTTAGTGGGGGCAGGGCATTTTTTTTATTATTATTATTATTTTTTTATATTATTAAAATAAAATAATTTTATTATAATATTATTTTAAAAAAAAATTCGTCCCCCCTCCCTGCTTGATACATGGCCAGGGAGGGGGACTATATTATTCCCTGGGGGTCCAGTGGATGGGCTGTACAGGAGGGGGTCTGGGAGCAAGCTGTTACTTACCTTTACAGCAGCTCTGTTCAGCTCCCTTCTCCTCCGTGCCGTTCAGCTCACAGTGTAAGTCTCGCGGTCTGCGTGCCACGCGGAGCATTGCCACGGGTCTCGCGAGACTTACACAGTGAGCTGACCGGAACGGAGGAGAAGGGAGCTGAACGGTGCTGCTGTAAAGGTAAGTAAGAGCTTGCTCCCAGCCCCCAAAAGGACTGCCGGGCTTGTAATGAGCCCGACGGTCCTGGTCTGTATTATGGCAATGTAAGTTGCCATAATACAGACACTGACTCGAGTATAAGACGAGTGGGGCTTTTTCAGCACAAAAAATGTGCCGAAAAACTCGTCTTATACTCGAGTATATACGGTCCCTTAAAAAGTAAAATGAATTAAATGCTGTATGTTGGGTTTTTTCACATGAAAAGTATATGAAATCACCTATGTGTAGATGGCAAGGTCCTTTTCTGAAAGTAATTTGGTCTATGTATTGTATTTGCAAAATCAGTATTAAACAGTGTGGCAAAACCAACCTCGCCACTGTGAACTGGAGAAGCCTGGTTGCTCGCCTGCTCCCTTTGGACTATGGCCCTGCAGGTTAAACCATTTATTTTCCCTGCAGAAAGGCTTATTCGTGTGATCTGAGTGCCATTCATCTAATAATGTGCGCTCAGATCAAAGCTATCTGGGGATGTGTAGAAATGTGTGTTTTATGTACTAAATGTATCAGTATGTAATTTTATGTCTTTTACTGTCTTTTTGTCTGCCATGTGGGTAATGGAGTTTTGCCTCTGTCCTGGGAGATAATTAGATTTCTTCCCCAATTATCTCCAGGCCAGAGGGGAGGGATTGTGAGGCAATGTGGGAGGTAACTCATGTGTGATTGGTGTATTGTGTAATTGTTGTAAATCCCTCCCTTGCATGGGAGAATCCTTTATAAGCCTGTTGTGTGAATAAATCAGGGTTGTTTCTGTTTAACCCTCCAAGTGAAGTGTCGTCTCATTCTTGGGGGGAATTTGACTGTTTGCCGATTGCCAGGAGTGTAAGCTGTTCTTAGGGCTTTTCCTGTTCGGCTGCTTCCAGGGTTCGTGTGTTTCCTGTTCGGGAGTTGGGGATTTGTACAGTTTGGAGTTCGGGAGATTGGTGATTGCAGTAGCTGCTGGTCTATGGGAAAGGGGATTATCGCCTAAACGGTTTTTATCCTCTTGTGAGAGAAATGGTCCGTTACAAACAGAAATATTAAAGGAACACTCTAAGCACCATAACAACTTCATCTCAATAAAGTTGTAATGGTGCATAGAGGTCCTGGATATTGTATTATTTTTAGGGTTTATATTGTTTACAAAATAGTTTAACCCCAAAGTTGTGTAGATGCCACCTCTGCTCTGATGATTTTTTTTTCTTTTTTTTTTTCTTCCAGCAAAGTCCTCTGCTTTAATGAGGATACCTCAGTTTGGGTGTCTGTGAAAGGCTGAGTGCTCTCAGTCTATCACTTGCTTCAAATTGAGAAAAGTGTACGAGAAACATACATACAGAATAGTATGAGTGCAGCTGCATACCACATCAAAACACTAAAAAAATAGCTGTGGTCTATACCTCCTTGCTATTGGTTTAAATCTTAAAGGACCAGTCCACACACATACATAAAGCACTGCAGCTTTCATTTTAATCGCAGTTTATAAAAGTAGAAGCCAATTAATAATTAACCTTTGCGCCTACAGGGATCATTTAGCTGTGCGTCCCTGTCTTTCCTGGATAGCTCAAGGTCATGTGCATGCTCATGGCTCAAACTCGGAGGCTGAGAATCCTCTGGTTATTTCCCTGTCACATACTGAAAGTCTGTGCTGGGGAAAAAGAGGAGGGCTTGCAAATGCAGACAAGATTTACAGCTTTGTTTAAAGATATGACCTTATAAAATAATGCATAAATTAATGCATGTATTTTTTTCCATGGGCAGTTTATCTATAAAATAGTGATTTTTATATTGCCCATTAAGTCTTCATATAAAGTGATACTATAAGAACCAAAACAACTTTAGCTTAATGAAGCAGTTTTGGTGTATAGATCATGCCCATGCAGTCTCACCGCTCAATTATCTGCCATTTAGGTGTTAAATCATTATGTTCATGCAACCCTAGCCACCCTTCCCTGGCTGTGACTCACACAGCCTCACTTTACACTTCTTGAAAAAGACTGAGGCTTCCTTTATTGCACAGTTGTTCAATTTATAATTTCTTATCTTCTGCTCTGTTAATTGGCTGTTAAAACCTGCAGGTGCCTCCTATGTGTGATTAACGTAAACACGCTGCTCTGTAAAAAATTCAACTTTTGTTCCCATGGAGGCTATGTGAGTCAGAAATTGGATTATCTATTTAAAGATCTTATAAGCCTTTCTAGGCATTGCATACAATAGTCAGTGTTTCCCAAACCAGTCCTCAAGACTCATCAAGAGTCCAGGTTTTGTTAGTATCTCCATTGGAATAAAACAGGGAAATACATAAATCCTGGACTGTTAGTGGGCCACGATGACTGGTTTGGGAAGCACTGCATTAGCTATTAATGCTGTAGATGAGATATCCATGCTATGTTAATCTGCATATTAAATATGCAGATATGTTGTCTAACATGTTCACATAAGTCCTATATGGCTTGTAGCGTTTCATTTTCACATGCTACTTGAACAGTGGAGTTGGTTTTATCCATTGAAGAGACATTGTGTTTGCTGGGTATTAATTAAAGGCACCCTCTGCACCATAATTACTACCGCTCAGTGTAGTGGTTATGGTCACAGAGTGTGTGTGCGCACAAAAACAAAATTGGTCTCCTCCTCATACTCAGACAATCTATGGGGTATAGGGAGAGCCCTAGTTTTGCCAAACTGCTTTCAAATGGTTTGACAAAACTATGGGGAGGAACACATCGATTCATAGCACCATACTTTTGAATGGGAATATAATGAAATAATAGCAGAGGTATTCAGGATATGTTACTAACTAAGGTGGTGTTTATTACATTATATGCCAGGTTTTTTTTTATTATCCTGATTGAGAGAGCACCCAGAGGAAGTGATATGACATCACACCCTTTAAAAAATTACTCTGTCAAGATGACACCAGCGCACTGCTGCAAGACAATGTAGCAACAATAGCAGTACTACAGAGTACAGAATAGAAACCCCAGGTCTCCTCTTGCTTCACTGCTGATAGAGTAGGCATTGGAAATGTACTGGATCATTGGCTAATAGTCCATGAGAGTGGTTCAATATATATGTGTGTGAAAGTAACTAATACGGCTTGGTTAATTGAGATTGAGTGCGACTAATGGAGAACCATGATTTCCCAGGACTGAACTGTACTGTAATACCAATTGCTAAATATTCAATAGAAAAGAAACTGAAACATCAGATAAAGGACCCCCCTCATCCCCTTCCAAAACAAAAATTATATACAAATTATGGAGGATTCCTATTTTTTTTTTTTCATTCAGTGTTGTAATTTCTGTTGTGAACATTCCCCTTTAAGATGTGTTAGAATATATCTGTTATGTGTTTGTGAATAATTTGTCAGGTTCATAAAATGTACAGACATTTTTTCAAGTCCTGTTTTCTTTTCCTATCTTGAAAAACACGTCTGTATGTTATTGCTAAGAATTTTGCCTTACAGGTTTTACCATTTCGCTACAGTAATAGTGCCAATGTTCAAAGACTTGGTTCTTGCTGGGTTCTACCAGCTCACTGTCGGATGTTCCAATATGTCCTGTAGAGAAATGCAGCATATGATACAAAGGACTGCATTAAACAAACAAACACAACATGTTTACTGTACACTGCTTGGTAGTATGCCTGTTTGTACTTAAATACTAGTGTGTGCGTGTGTGTGTGTGTGTGTGGATCATATGTAAACAAAGCCATGAATGAAATATTAATTGTTATTTTAAGCAAAGTTTAATTAATTTTCATTTATTCATTTGGTGTTTTACAAACTCTCTTGGAAAGCTACATGTAATTTCTGACGGTATCTGTTTTTAATTTACATTTTAACTTGATGCCCAGTAAGTGTTGCTGCAAATTGTCTACTCTTTGAAATAAATAGCTTTTTACATGACAAAGCTTTGAGCCTTTTGAGTGCCAGAAGGCTTTATTGGAATGCACTGTGCATTCCTCTGGCAAGTATTTGTTAAAAAGAAAACCTCACAGGCTGCCCTTTTTGCCCCAGTAGTGTTATTCGTTTTGACTTTTTATACTTTTGATTTGCACATAAATCAGATTTTGAAATCCCTACTCTGCTATACAATTCCTTTAATCTTCTCTCACATCGAGAGAACCCGGCCTTGTGCACTCTGAACCATGCCTGTTATCGTACATTAGATTCAAAGCATTATTTTAGTATTCTTTCTCAAAATAATCAGGAGAAGCATTGGCAGCTTAGACACGTTATGGTTATCTGAAAACACATGCATAAATGTGTATACATGGGACACTGATGGTGATGGAATTACTTGGCACTATTTATTCTTTCCCTGTTACAAAAAGTGCATCCTTTTTAGATTATTATTATTTTTTTTAATGTTTTTTTTTTTTAATAGCAAGAGCTCAGGGAAGCTACTGATGGGATGAGGAATACCTTTCAGTGTCAGCCAAAGTATGGTTCCAAGCATCCCTTTTAAATTTGGATACCCATGCAAAAGAGTAATGATGCACTTTAATATCCAATATAGAAGATCAATTGTTGCTGCAGATACCTTAAAGGATCTGTTTCTTTCTTTCTTCTTGAAAAAACAAGAAATTATGTACAGCTATCTCCTTGTACTGCAAAGACCAATATATTGACCAACACTGGGACATACATATCCAGATCTGCCTGATATTAGTAGGAGCTAAAATCTCATGCAGCTATTTCTGCCATGTTTTAAGACACAGTGGTAGTGTCCTTTTAACTATTAGGTGGCTTCTCCTCTCAGGAGAAAGGCCAAGACAATGAATTATAATTTGTATAGATGGTACTACTCTACCAGCTCCTATTAGAAAGTGTTTTTCATGTCATGACAGCAACTTAATATCAGTAAATGATTTTAGTGTCTGATGCCATGAGCAGAGCTGCTATGAGAAATTGTGTGGCCTTTTACATAGGGCCTTCAAATCTGCCGACAGGGCCTGTCCAGAGTCTGCCCACAGAGATACAATCTATGTATGTGTGTAAGGGTTGCAGTGTGTGTGTATGTGTGTGTGTGTATATATATATATATATATATATATATATATATATATATATATATATATATATATATATATATATATATATATATATATATTTCTGTGGGATAGGCTAAGGGCTGAGCTTTGTGAGGGGTGAGAGAGGAACAGTTTAAAAAAAAGAAATAAAAAAAAAGGTAGTATTATTATTTAATGGGGGGACACTAGAGTACCATTGGACCACCAGGGATTGTTAAGGTTCCAGCTTCCACCTACACTGGGTGCAGGCTCTTCTCTCAAGCCCCGGCTTTGTGTAGCATTGGGGCAATGCACTTACAGGCTGGTGCTCAGGTAAAAGGGAGAGTAATGGCCTGTTGGAGTTGAAGGCTAATAGTCTCTCGCCCCTTCCTTCCTTCATACAAGCCAGGGGTAGGCAACCTTTGCCACTCCAGAAGTTGTGGACTACATCTTCATTGGTGCTTTGCTTGTCATTATGGCTGTAAGAGCATTATGTGAGATTTAACCCACAACACTCGAAGAGCTGAAAATAACCTACCCCTGCCATAGAGTATTGAGTATTCTATGGCATTTGTTACTAATTCTCACTGCTACACTGCCCATTGTGGATTGCCTACATATATTGATCAACAAGTTTCTAATGTCATTTTCTCTACTTTACATCTGAATTATTGTCTTGTATTTATTGGCCTTAAAGGGATACTTTAGTGTTAAGAATACATGTTTGTATTCCCGATGTGGTGTTATACAAGCTTTTTTGATTATTGCCAATGGTTTTGTTTACCTTCTCATCAATACCGTTGATCCCAGGGGTTGGAACTGGAGGACTAGTGCGTATGTGCTAAAATAAATGGTCCAATCAGCATTTTTCTGTGTTTCTGTGATGAGAATGGAGAAGCCGATCAGCTTTGCAGGACCGCACCCAAGAAGCCACTATAGTGGCTTTCTGAATCACAGCTATTGCAGTTGGCTTTAAGCAGCAATGTAAACACTGCCTTTTCAGAGATAGTCTCTTTGCCCCAATAACCATTGCATTAGGCTGCTGAGCCTTTTAA
The DNA here is from genome assembly GCA_933207985.1 of Pelobates cultripes. Lineage (NCBI taxonomy): Eukaryota > Metazoa > Chordata > Amphibia > Anura > Pelobatidae > Pelobates > Pelobates cultripes. The sequence goes on along the minus strand of OW240915.1, from coordinate 259,962,430 downwards.
GTTTCCAATCACACTGATCATATACACTGAAATATCCACAGGCAGGGACTGTTCTGTCCACGCGTATAAATCTGGAGCTAAGCATAAAAGAAAATTGTAAGTGCAATTTGTTTCTTTCATATCCTATCAGAATTTATAACCTGCTACACTATATTACGTTCTCTCTGCTTATTTCACATACTACTTTGGATCTGAGAACAACACTATATGTCCTTTGCACATTATTTATAAAGGATGTGCCCAACATCTGCAAATCCGCAACTGTACACATGTATGCAGACGACACTGTAATCTATGCTAGTAAACCCAAGTTACCGCAGCTTGAGGCTGTGCTCCAAAACCAATTCACAGAGGTACAAAAGTGGATAGCTGTTAACAAACTCTTCCTAAACACTGACAATGATCTTTGGAACTGTACCTAAATTACATAAACTACAAAATCAACAACTGTGTATCAGAACAAATTCAAATAACACACTGACAGCAGTCTGCTCTTTTAAATATCTAGGTATGTTGCTAGATACCGATCTATCCTTTGGCCTTCAAAAAAATCTCTTCAAAACTTTACCCAAAACTTGGTGCCCTGTACAGAAACAAATCCTGCCTAAGCCCTACAGTAAGGAAACAGTGCAACAAATGCTAATGCCGGTCATTGATTATGGGGATGTAGTGTATGCACCCGCACCGCCCATCCACCTTAATAAACTTAATACCTATATAATTCGTTCTGCCCCTTTGTACTGAAATGTAATTACTTTACCCAGCACTGTGACGTATTAAAAGAGCTAAACTGGCTACCGCTGGAATCCCGACGCACTCTTCATCTTTCCAGCCTTGTACATAAGAGCATTTCTGGGAAGCTCCCACCCTCCCTGAGTAAAATGCTCTCCCTGGCTGTTTCCACCTCCTATAACCTCCGATCCAGTACTAGCGCGAAATTTAGCATAACAAAATACAAAAATAAAGTGTCTCGATCCACTTTTTTTTTTTTTATAAATAGCACAAACAACAAAATAAAAACAATTCTTTATAGGCTGTGCTGGCACTGTCATAACATACTATCAAGCTAACGTTACAAGCCCCATGAAGCCATCCACAGCAATATAGAAGGATGGCCGAAGCTGGCAAGCACTTGTTTACTATGGAGATACTGAGTGGGAACGAGTGGGCCTGTAGTATTTTGAAATTATGTTGCTCTGAAAACAAAGTGCTGAAGATGTTAATGTGTTTTTACTTACCTTTGTAATCACTTTGTGTTTTCCACAGTGTGGGTGTTAAGATTTGTCACTTCCTAAGGAGCAAAAGATGTGTACAAAATTGTTCGAGTGACTAATTACTGCCTTTTGTTTATATATTATCATAGGTTTTTCCCATATCACGCAGTCACGTTTTTGTGGGAGTTATAACATTTACTACTTTTTACCTTTTTTTTTTATTAAATAAATCGGAATATAAAAGATTATGTGTATTTCCGATAGAAGTGGACCTGAAGGTTAATCCTCTAAAAACATTTTATAATCCACTGAAGTATAAAGGCTTTATTAATTCAATGTAGACGGCAATACAGGCGAGAATGTCATACAGTATTGCAATGCTGAAATGTAAACTTTTGAAATGTGCTATAAGACATGGGGACAAGATGAATCCTCTAACAATAAAGTATTCATACACTCTGCAGAATAGTTCATAGATACAGTTCTGAATGTGCACAGTTTATACTGTTAAATGTGAGTGGGATAATGAAAGTAAGGGATCTGTAGAAGTCCCAGCTGGCTTGGACTTATTCTTAATAAATATGGTCTTTTAAATCTGAATCACAGTATAAATCACTGCAAGTTACACTAAGCCTTACAGAGTCAATCTATTTTATTAAGGTCCTTAAGCCGGAAGGCAGAAGCATATTTCAAGGTGTATAAGATTACTATAACATACGGCTCACAATGAATTGGTTAGAATTAAAGAAAACCATGCTTCAGACGTACAGTTATTGCATGGGTCATATAATTGCCCTGTGAGGGCCCTGATCTTGGGCAAACCTGAGATATACACTTCCTGGTCTGCCTTTTGGTAATTTAATTCAGCTTTTCCATGTGCTGAAATAATGGCAGCAGTTAAAATAATTGTTTTCCAATAATACATGGTTCACCCTTGCAAATTTTTTGTAAAAAAAATAAAAAAATAAAAAAAATACTTACATAAGCTGAAAAGAGAAATGTCCATTAAGATCAGACTTTCTCTGCTGTTTAAACATCTGTACAGATTCTGAATAAACCACCCCCTGAGGCAGAAAATCCACATATTTATTGTTCTTACTGTAAAAAAACAACAACCTTTAATTTGCCATAGACTAAATCTCCTTTCATCCAGTCTAAATGCACCACATGTCCTATTTACTCCTGTTTATGAATAGATTACCACCTAATATGACTTCTAATGCTTAGGCCTGTTGTACTGCTTAGTTCACTTAATACTGACTGATAAGCGTGAGCCATTTTTGTCTACCTAAATATAAGTTATATGGATCAACTTGACAGACACACAACTGTTTTGTGATCTGTATAAATTTAAATTTTACCTTATTTGCTAATAAATTTTCTAAAACATCCATTACCAAAGAGCATGATTTAAAAAAAAAAATGTTTTATAGGTTATATATTTGTGCTTCTTTCTACTATTTATAATAATTCTGAAGTGAAAAATGATAGTTAACATTTCACTGGATCCCACATGGGTGTACTGCCCCTCAGTTTGCTCATTCTTTTACTTTGATAAATATGGCCTTTATATATTATCGCTTAAAGCACAATATATGCCTAATCAGTCATGCATGAAAAGTCGACATCAGAATTAGCAAGAATATTAATGGAGACCCTCTGAATAGATATAATAATTTTTTTTATTTTTTTTTTTACTAATTTTATCATTGCTTCTCTGGTATAAACTGACCCGGCATGTCACCAACATATACAGTTAGCATGTTCCTACTGTGTGTCACATTCTTCTGCTCCTTTTTCTATAATGTTATTGATGTAGTCTAATATCACTAGGGGTGGCTGGCAAGTATGATTTCCATCTACTGCAGAAACTGAAAGAGAAAATCATGTCAATGTGCGAGATTGTCAGGTTGTCACCAGTGTGAGCTGTCTTTTATTTATATTGTAGGAAGAAACTATTTGTCACTTAAAAAGTGTCATTTTTAAGCTGCATGGTCTCTTTAATTTCCAAGGCACAAAATAAAATTGATCCTGTAAAACAAAAGAAAGTTTGGTATGCTTGACACGGCCTCCTGTGTAGATACGTTTTAAAAACTACTTCTAAAATTAAAGTGACACTCAAAACCATAACCTATACAGCTTATTAAACAAACAAATCCTCATATGAATGTGTCCTAATGAAAGAAAACCCTTCCATGTTCTTATGGAAGCTGTGGTGTTTAGGACAGTTCTTCAACATGGTCAGACTGTCTTATAAACCCTGAGTTCTGCTTCCCCTGTTGCAGGACGTTTGCACACAGTGTCTGTGGTTGCTATTTCCCTTTAAATAGTTGGATACTTTCATTTACCTTCAATAACATGTTAATGGTATGTTCTTTCCCTTTTAGAGGCCAGATGATTTCTGGAGAAGATTGTGAATTTATCCAAAGATTTGAAAAATGCCGCCCTGAGGAGAAGCAAGCAATATTATCCAGCGATGGAAATCAGGTATATTGATAATTAGCTCTCAGTGGACAATAAACCCTGCCATACCTCGTGATCCATAGGTCAGGTGGGACAGCATTCTCAGTGTTTTGGAGACACAATGAGTTTCTTCATTAGGGCACGTTATCGCCAGCGACTTATCTTTAGCAAGAGTGCTTCTCACAGTTGCAGTGGTGATGCGCAAGGGGCATTAAGAATCCTTATAAGAAAACTCACTGGAGAGTATTATGAAAAAAATATAGTCATTACTTTGCTAGGCTGCATTTTATATATTTATTGCAATGATAAACTAGACCCTATACTGGGCGGGTATACACTCCTAACTCCATAACAACCAACCTGTATTGTGCCAGGAATGCCCCAGTGCCCCATTGCATGTTGAATGGTTTGACTTCTTATCTGGGGTCTATTGGTAGCTGCTGTAATGGCTTACCTGAGGTGGGAGTCCGGTAGGCGGAGATATATGCTCACCCTTGCAATTAAACACAGGCCAAGGTGGTCAGGTAAGAATTCACCAGGCCTGTGAGTCTGTGCACGGGGGCTGTGCAGGATATTGCTTCAAGTCTCAGTACAGGCAAGGACACAAGCAGGAGAATCGTCGAGGGTAAGCCAAAAGTCAGAGGGTGCCAGAAGTCAGGATAAACAAGGGTAAGCCAAAGTCAGGATACACGATAAGAAAGCCAAGGTCAGGAGCCAACTGGAGAACACTGGATCACAAATACAAACACAGGAACCAGAGTCAATGAACTGACACTGCCCTGAGAGAGGCAGTGTTTTATACCTGGCTGATTAGGCATACTATACAGGTGGACCATGATTGACATAAGCAGTCACAGGTTAAGTCCAGCTCCCAGTGCTGGAGATATGGCTGGGGTTAAGTTTCAGGCCAAACCAAGAACTGAAGTGACTCAGAAGCAGGAACACAGGCTTAGAGCCATATAGTACCCAGGTTCAAATCCCCTGTTGGGCACTTCTGGGGCGACCTCATCTGGCTGTCTGGATGTCAGAGTGAGGACCGTGACAGCTGCTCCCTGCCACCTTTTATCCACTTGGAGAGTGAAATGTTCCTGCTGAGGAGCTTCTGTTACCCTGTTTTCCCCAAAATAAGACCTACCCCGAAAATAAGCCCTAGCTGGATTATCGGGGTGGGCTGCAATATAAGCCCTACCCCGAAAATAAGACCTAGGCAGGGCCGGCGGCTGCCGGCCCTTTAAATGCCACAGCCGACTGAGTGCTCTATAGAGAGCGCTCAGACGGCTGCCGCACTGCCTCACCTCCCCTTCCCTGTAGCGTGGCCGAGCTCCTTTCCGGTCCGCGACCCGCTCGGACTGACAGGAAGTGCACACTGGGTGTGCACTTCCTGTCAGTCCGGCCGGGTCGCGGACCGGAAAGGAGCTCGGCCACGCTACATGGGAGGTGAGAAGATTGGAGGGGGGGGATAATATTACTGGGAGGGATAATATTAAAGGGGGGGATATTGGGAGGGAGGGGAGTATTACAGGGAGGAGGGAGGATAATATTACAGGGAGGAGGAGGATAATATACTGGGAGGGAGGGGGATAATATTACTGGGAGGGAGGGGAGAGTATTACAGGGGAGGGGGGGTATTACAGGACGAGTGGAGAATATTACAGGGAGGGAAGGGGGATAATATTACGGGGTAATATTAGTGAGGAGGGGAGTATTACAGGAGGAGGGGGGATAATATTACTGGGAGGGAGGGGGAGAGTATTACAGGGAGGGAGTGGAGAGATATTACAGGGAGGGAGGGGGGAGATAATATTACAGGGAGGGAGGGGGGAGATAATATTACAGGGAGGGAGGGAGGGGGAGATAATATTACAGGGAGGGAGGGAGGGGGGATAATATTACAGGGAGGGAGGGGAGAATATTACAGGGAGGGGGAGGTGAGGGTCTCTAGGGGGGTTACACAGCGCGGACACCGGCTGACAGACTGGCTCTAACCCCTACCCTGAAAATAAGCCCTGGTGTGTTTTTTGTGACTAAAATTAATATAAGACCCGGTCTTATTTTCTGAGAAACACGGTAGTTATCCTGAGCTAAGCCCTTTAGTCCTCGTTGGCTCAGAGAGTCAGCTGACTGCACTCAGCCAATGGACTTAGCCCTGCACAACCGTGCTTAGCTCAGACATATAGCTTCTGGCTCTATATCCTCTATATTGGAGGCAATGTAGTATTTATAGTGTTTGTAGTGTTCAAGCAATGTTGTGTTATTTTAACATAATGTTTAATCATACATTGTCCACATATCTAGAGTTTGCCTTTAAGTGTGTAATGAAGCTTTTTTGACTCTTTTAGACTGGTAGTGGATGAAAATATTAGCTGTATTTTAAATTCAAATCTGATTTTCTTTCCTGTCATTTAAGTAGATATTCAAAAGTAATCATTTCTGTTATACTTTTGACTTGTTTTTATAGTGTGCGAAAACCTTTATCAACTTGATGACGCACATTTCCAAAGAACAAACGGTGCAGTATATTTTGACCATGGTGGATGACATGCTTCAGGTATGTTGTTATCCTTGAGTGGTACCTAGTATTGAATTACATTAGATAAACCTACATCTTACAGTAAACTTTGGGACACAAGATTTATTGGTACTGGTGGCAATTTGTTTGTTTGTGTGTCTGTCTGTGTATATATGTGTGTATGAGAATTCATGTTCGTTTATTGCTGTGTACCCAGCCCCCATTTGGCAGTTTTGTTTGGTACTACTTTGGAGTCCTCCTTTCTGAAACAAGTAGCTTCTGAGTTTACCCTCCTAAACAGATTGGGATCATTTATTTATTCATTTTTAGGTAATATTTGAATTAATCACCAACATTTATCTGTTCAGTTCTTATAACACATGCGAGATGTTAGAAGATCTATATCTGTTTTATAATAATATTTAACATAAGGTCCATTGGTTTGTGTAGTATATTACTTACTTCTCTTGGCCTGGAAGTGCAGTTTGTCTCGCTTTCTTTTTACTTCTATGTTAAAAACAATGAATACGCTTTGCAGTCACTGCGAGACTGGGTTGACTTCCTTTTGCTTATCTTTTTGAGTAATGATGTCACATTAATTACTCCGTTAGTGAAAGGACAGAGCTGAGATACTAATTAATGTGATTGATGTCCTTCCAGTACTGTGGTTATTGTCCATGCATTGTAAACACACATTACAGAATAATGATATAACGCTTTTGCCATGATCATTTTATAACGTGAAATGGAGAGCGAGAGAGAATTAATATATATAAACAGATTCACAAGGGGTAAATTTCTACTCGTCTGGACTACATTTTCACTCGCCAGCGCCTAATCATTATTTATCAGGTTAATGGAAATTGCAAAATTGTATTTCTTTATTGGGTGTAAAGGTTTTCCTGCCTCTGAAAGCCATTACTGCTGCATAACCAAATGGATCGCTATTCCTCATCATTTCTGTTTGTGCCATGAAAATATAGGCAGTTATGATCTAAGTGTTTCTGTAATAGTTATGGCTTGAAAACGTTTTGAGCTGGGTTTTCCGGAACATATAATTGTTTAGCTTTTTGTACAGTGTTTCTGAATATGTTATGCAATTTATCTGTAATGGTATAATATTGCTCCAAGCTGTCCAAGTATCCAAGAAATGAAGCTCACAAACATATGCATAGCTAATGTTTTTATCACTACAAATTGCAGACATCCTGGATATTTTAAGATATTGGTAAAGGTCTGTCAGTTTTTATTGTCCATAAGAAAATGTTTATTTTTAACACTCCAACACATATGCATACTTGAGAATCTAATTAGAGTAGGCACAGAAGACAAAATTATTTAAAATGTTTATTTTTTTTTAAACTTTTTAATAGATTTTTTTTTTTCTGTTGTCATAAATACACAATTCTCATTTAAGCATCAGACTACCAAAAGGTTAGATACAGCGCAGATATGAAAGCTATTTGACGTGTCATCAGTGACCTTATAGCTTGATGAAGGTTAATTAATCATTGTTTTTTTCTTCTGTTCTGTAAAACGAACTGCCACCTTAATATTATTTAATTTTAGAATGTTCTCAAATGGTACCTGCTTTTGGCAGATTTCTTGGATATTTATTAATTAACCTTTTGGGATCAAGCTGATCATTTTGTAGCTTTATTCACTAAATAGTGAGACATTTTATTGTGTATCCACTAATAATTGTTTTGTTTTCAGGAGAATCATCAGCGTGTCAGCATATTTTTTGACTATGCTCGCCGTGGAAAGAACACTGCGTGGTCATATTTTCTACCAATGCTAAATCGTCAAGATCTGTTCACCGTCCACATGGTAAAAAAAACACTGTTTTTAAATAATCTATTATCCACTGTACTGAATCATGCTTATTTTTCAGTAAGATATTTATTAACTATACTGAAAAGAAAAAAAAAATATTTGCTTGACTGTTTCATCTTTACTTTCTTAGCTTATTTTACGCTATAATTTCTACCATAGTACTTGTGGTTCTGCTTAAGTCTTGACATTTCATTTCCCTGACTAAACTCGGTCACTCAGCAGACCAAAGTCTGGCATCAGGCTTGTCAAATCATGTGATGATGTACAGGTCCCACAATGAATTGTTGTGCATTTCAGCCCATGTGTTGTGAGTGCTCAGAAAATGGGCAGCCCTGATTGGACACTCTGTGGGTCAGCTTGTCATCTTGGAGCACACGTCCTGCAGTACTTCTTGTCCTCCTGATGGACAGCATGGCCCCAGTGATTCTAATTGTATCATTGGGACACTTGCTCGTTGCTCCGCTCAGTCCTTTTTGATGACATGCTGTACTAGCACTTATCCTACCTACCTTATACCTACTAGTGGAACTATTCTGCATCTAACTGTTTATTGTTAATTACATAGCTTGCATTTTGTTAAATCAATCTATCTTTACATTGCAGATACTTGATTTAAAATGTTAAAGGTTTTTTTTTATCTTAGCAAAGGTTAGTTTGGTGGCATGTGAAGCAGAAATGGCTCTTTGGCTTCAGCACTCATGTTTTGATGTGCGTGAGAATTAATGGATATTGTAATTAATTCTTTATACTTTCCTTCAGACTTCGTCCACATACTGCATTGCACCCCAGAGTGAATGGAGCGGCTGCTAGCTGTTCCACCTCTAAATAATGTTAACCATGTCCCACAATTCCAAGCATGGTAGTGCAGCTGCCCCTGCCACATCTTAGTGCAAAGAAAAAAGTGAAGTATTAAAAAAAAATAAAAAATCCCCCCACAAAATCCAAAAATGAAAGAAAAAAAGCTGCATTTGAGGATCACCTGTTTGCTTCAGATCTCCAGCTTATCCTGTGTGTTTTCACCATACCTGGGAGTGAATCAAATATCACATCCAATCAGAGTCCCTAATTTTCCACGGCGAGCACCGGTTATGTCTTTAACCCCTTAAGGACACATGACATGTGTGACATGTCATGATTCCCTTTTATTCCAGAGGTTTGGTCCTTAAGGGGTTAAAACCCCAAAATTAGGTTTTATAGGATTTGCATTTTATCTGTCAGATGTTGGCAAAAGTTTGGAAAGTCTATGCATACCCTACTAGAATTAACTTTCTTAAAATTTGTATTTATTTTTTATTTTTTTATCCACAAATTAAACTTTTTGTGAAAGATACTGGAAGCAACTCTAAAATAGTGCCTAACATGTGGGTGCTTTCAGTGTAAGCATAATTTTCAACTTGGTGGACTATATATGATGCATTAAAGGGACTATAGTCACCAAAACAACTATATCTTAAAGAAGCAGTTTTGGTGTATAGATTGTGCCCCTGTAGTGTCACTGCTCAATTCTCTGCCATTTAGGAGTTAAATCACTTTTTTTTCTGTTTGTGCAGCCTTAGCCACACCTCCTCTGGTTGTGACTGACATGGTTTCATTTTCCATCAGATGTTAACTTGCTTTACTCTGTAAATCAAACTTTGATCACACACAGGAGGCTCCTGCAGATTCTAGAAAGCTAATAACGGAGTAGAATTTTGCAGAATGTGCGATAAGTGAAGTTTAAACACTAGCTAAACACAAGAAGTGTTTAAGAAGACTATGAGATTCACAGCCTTCCCTGTGATGGGAAGGTGTGGCTAGAGCTGCATAAACAAAGTGAATTAAAAAAGCTAAAATGGCTTCATTAAAGGACCACTCTAGGCACCCAGACCACTTCAGCTTAAAGAAGTGGTCTGGGTGCCAGGTCCAGCTAGGGTTAACCCATTTTTTCATAAACATAGCAGTTTCAGAGAAACTGCTATGTTTATGAATGGGTTAAGCCTTCCCCTAATCCTCTAGTGGCTGTCTCATTGACAGCCACTATGTTTATGAATGGGTTAAGCCTTCCCCTAATCCTCTAGTGGCTGTCTCATTGACAGCCACTAGAGGCGCTTGCGTGCTTCTCACTGTGATTTTCACAGTGAGAGCACGCAAGCGTCCATAGGAAAGCATTATGAATGCTTTCCTAGGTGACCGGCTGAATGCGCGCGCAGCTCTTGCTGCGCGTGCGCATTCAGCCGACGGGGAGGAGAGGAGGAGGATCGGAGGAGGAGAGCTCTCCGCCCAGCACTGGAAAAAGGTAAGTTTAAACCCCTTTCCCCTTTCCAGAGCCGGGCGGGAGGGGGTCCCTGAGGGTGGGGGCACCCTCAGGGCACTATAGTGCCAGGAAAACGAGTATGTTTTCCTGGCACTATAGTGGTCCTTTAAGCTAATAGGGTTTATAGTGTCCTTTTAAAGAGGAATGGTAAGCTCCCTCTGTAGAATAAATGCATATAAAAGTGTATAAGTATTAAAATGAAATACAGGCAGAATGTTCATCCAGGGGAAAATTCTGTTTGCATTTTCAAGTCAGTCATTTTATTTCCCTGGATAAGATTAACAAAAAAACAATACCTGAGGGGCTGAATGTGATAATCGTGTTTACAGATGAAGCAATTATACATTTCAGTACTGAACGATTGCAATGAACAGGCAGGGAACTTTAAAGTTACATAAACCTTAATAGCTTTCAATTTTGGAGCATGCTATTTGCTGAAGAGTCTCTGCATTGAATACAGAAAAAAAGTAATATTTTTGTTGTTTGAAGAATATATCTGGCTTCTAGTTAGATGGAAATAAAAGATATATGCATTTTGTTTTTCTCTTCCAGGCTGCTCGCATAATTGCTAAATTGGCTGCCTGGGGTAGAGAACTGATGGAAGGCAGTGATTTGAATTACTACTTCAACTGGATTAAAACTCAGCTAAGCTCACAGGTATTTTGTTTCACTGAATATTTTTTGTAACTCTTCTTTTTTTTTTTTCTGTATAGGATGGAGTAGTGGTGCTTGTTTCAATAGATGATGTTCACTAATTTGTTTTATCTTGAAGTATCACAATGATAAAAGCAGATGCTAAATTACGGTACTGCACATTGCCTCCAGCACATAAGAGCTTTCTTGTATGTCTGGTCCAGTTGGTCTTGTCCCAGCTTGGTACTGATATATGATACATACTGGGAAGTGGTGTTTTAGTAATCTATTTTATATGCCAAATCTCATGTGGATCGTATCCATATATCAGTAGGTGGTTGTCCACCACCACTGCTGCAGACCTCTTGGAGTTTTACATTAGCTATAAGGGAGGTGTAGTATTGCTATGGTCATTGATAGTCTAGCTTTAACTAGGCACTACAGTATTTTCATCCCAGTGTAGGCAGAGCAGGGAGGGAAGGGCTTTGTTGCCTGGTCACAGGTATACCCAATTTGAGACCCAATGTTGTCCCTTTGCTCTATTTAAGTGGAATGTATTCTAGATCAACAATGTTTATAGCTTTTACTTCATATACATATGGATAATATATAAGGTTTAGGCTGTTGAACAATCTGAATGTGTACCATGGCATTAATACACATACAGACGTATATGGACTTGATCTCAAAATGCAGACAACTCCCATTTGGAGTGTCCAAATTACGATAGCCTGAAACCTCTAGTCTTGTCATTTCAAGTCTGATGTTCACATAAAAGGCATTCCAGGAAGGATTATAGCACCGCCTACGTTTATAGCCCAATGTGCTAAATCTTTGTGCAGACACAGAGATTCCTCGGTCACATTGAAACAAAATATGATGCAATAGTATTTGCCCTTCTCCAGTATTTGTATATTATTGCTTTCGAAAAAGAATATGCACTGCATTTCTAAACAATTATGAGCTCCAATTGCCTATTATTGTATAATTAGTGACTTGTTGCAAGTAATATAAAGTTCTATCTTAAAAATGCTCTGGGAACCTTGGCTATAAATGTTTATCATGTGACATACGTATATAGGACTGCAAAAGGTATGAATGTGACATTTCCCTATTCCAATAGACAGGTTGGCTCAAGAATACACTGGAAATGCCAAAATGTTTAACAATTTTGGATGTGGCCATTTATGTATGGTGTGTTTATTCACTAAACTGTGAATTGTAGTGAATTAAAAATCAAATTGCAAAATATAGTGTGTGTATGTATGTATATCTCTCTCCAAAAAGGTTATGGTGGGGAACAATTGTCATTGAAAACCCCTTCCACCTGAAGTCTGTGGATAGTTAATACAATGTTAAACAAGAATCTGCACAGCAGTCAAGCCATAAGACTTGCTTTTCCTACAGAAATCAAAAATCTGCAGTGATGTTACCACCGCAAAGGATTCTGGGTGGGCATATGCAAATTAGTTTAACAAAGAATCACGTTTTTTTCTGTCATATGGTGGCATTACCATCGGGTTTTGCTCCTCCCCTGTGGATAAGACATCTAGCAAGATAGTTATGATCAAAAAGACCCTCCCCCTTGTCCAATAAAACGGCCGTAATGCAAAACCTACCCCAGTTTCCTTTCTTGTCCCGAGAGGGGGAGGACATGGCATCTAGTGGTGAGACACACGGGTTGTTTGTCTGGGGGACCCGGTCCGAGAGCTGCCCGGGCGGTATGCTGAGAGACTATGCTTCCGACCGGTAAGGTTACAGAGCAAGTGGAGATGTGATTCCTTTTATGCCGAGAAGGTTTCCAGCAAAAAGAATGGTCTTTGAACCCGGAAATATTCAGAATAATGGCAGAAAGATTTGGAATTCCAGAAGTAGACTTGATGGCAAGAGCATCGAACGCAAAAGTTCACAGTTTCGCTTCCCTATTCAGAGCCGATCAACCCCAATGGATAGATGGTCTATCGATATAAGGGAACTTCAGTCTGGCTTACGTCTTACTGTCTTCAGTCCCAAAAGTCCTTCTCAAGATAAGAACAGACAGAGCAATAGTATTAGCAATAATTCCGTATTGGCCAAACAGAGTCTGGTTTTTGGCTTTAAAGAAGATGGCCATCGGTCATTGGGAACTTCCCATATCGAACTTCCTCATTGTGAACAGGAACCTGCCCCTGGAAGTTCTGAAAATGTTCAGGTTGACGGCTTGGCTACTGCAAGGCTAATCCTTCGTAACCAAGGTTTACAAGAAGACAGAATAGCTATCTTACTTCGCTCTACCAGGAAGTCTACTTCTAAGATTTACTTCTGGATTTGGTCTTAGTTTCTCCACTGGTGTAGGGAACACCAGTGCCTTGATTTACATCCATCCCTAGATACCATCCTCCATTTTTTACAAGACGTTTTTTCAGCTGGTCTAGGGGTTTCTATGCTCAAAGTTCAGATATCGGCCTTAAGTTTTTTTCTGATTAGGGATTTGGCCTCCAATGTTTTCATCAGAAGATTATTTAGGTCCATCAGTCTCAAACGTCCTCCTAGGAGATCCGTATTTCCAGCCTGGGATTTATCCCTGTTCCTACAAGCTTTTTGTGTTCATCCCTTTGAACCTTTGGAAGAAGTCCCATTAAAAATATTGTCTCTTAAAGTTACATTCCTGGTAGCCATCACATCGGCCAAAAAGAGTGGGAGAACTTCACGCTCTGTCCTCCTCGGACGAATTTACCATTTTCCACAAAGACAAGGTTGTTCTTTATCCAAGGCAGTCTTTTCTACCTAAAGTTTTGTCTTCAAAGAATATTAATCAGCCGATTATTTTACCTACGTTTTGTAGTGAAGCCTCATCTCCTCAGGAGCTCAAATGGCAGAAATGTGAATCCCTCCCTCTTTATTAAATATTTTTTGCAGTACAGTTGGTCTGTGTTTCTTTCTCTTGCTACTTACTGGGGTAGGTTTTGCATTACGGCCGTTTTATAGGACAAGGGGGAGGGTCTTTTTGATCATAACGATTTTGCTAGATGTCTTGTCCACAGGGGAGGAGCAAAACCCGATGGTACTGCCACCATATTAAGAAAAAAAGAATTTACGGTAAGTAAAATGTCTGTTTTTGCCTCATTCCATTATAAGCATGGATTCCTTTGAGTCTGTGTTTGCTGTATACAACAGCTTTGAAACACAACTTAGGAAAAGATGCATAAACCACTGGCTTTGCGGTAGTAACATTACTGCAGATTTTTGATTTCTGTGGGAAAAGCAAGTCTTATGGCTTGATTGCTGTGCAGATTCTTGTTTAACATTGTATTAAAAAAATATATATATATATATATATATATATATATATATATTTTTTTTTTACACACACTCTATATTTTGCAATATAATGAAATATATTTATAAAATATTTTACCAGGAAAGATACATTGAGATTTCTCTTGTTTTCAAGTATGTCCTGGGTCCACAAAACATTGCATTGTATCAATGCAATATATATAATATATATATATATATATATATATATATATATATATATATATATATATATATATATATTATATATTACACAAGATCCAGCGCACTCACCTATCCACTAAACAGCAACTTCAATGTTGAAAGATTTTATTAGTTTTTTTTAAAACACCTAATCTAGGCAAAAATAATGGGGGTTTAGTTACATTATATGATCATTCATTGCATAAGCCTGCCACAACGTCAATGTACCCCATCTTTGGCAGGTCCTACACTAACAGCCTAATGACTGCTCTTATGAGATTAACCACTTACTTGAGGAAAAAAAATTCCATCTGGGGCTCTCTGCAGTACAAGGCTAAATAGGGCCCTGGGATGAGGCACCTGTGACAGGGAGGGGTACAAAACCAAGGAGTTGGCTAGACTCCCAAATATATATATATATATATATATATATATATATATATATATATATATATATATATATATATATATATATATATATATATATATATATATATATATATTATAAATTATGTAGCAACATAATAACAATACAAAAGATTCACGTGCGAGCCATCTAGCAGTCAATGTTGAAAGATTTATTAGTTTTTAAAATCACTTAATAGGCAAAGGGGTTTGTTTATTAGTATGATTAGTGCATGCATGCACCGTTAATAACCCACCCAGTAGGGTACATTGGGGTACATTGACGTTGTGGCAGGCTTATGCAATGTATGATCATATAATGTAACTAAACCCCCATTATTTTTGCCTAGATTTGGTGTTTTTAAAAAAAACTAATAAAATCTTTCAACATTGAAGTTGCTGTTTAGTGGATAGGTGAGTGCACGGGATCTTGTGTATTGTGTTATTTGGCCCCCAGCAGCACCCCCATTTATGCATGTTCAGGTGAGTGCAGCCAACCCCCCTTGTTTTTATATATATATATATATATATATAATATAGCATTGATACAATGCAATGTTTTGTGCCAGATGTGCCAACAAACTGGCCCTCTATTCTTAAACTAAGACCATATAGTCCATAAACCACAAAATAACCTAGCTGTAAATATATATATATATATATATACATACATACATACACACACACAGATACACACACACACACACACACACACACACACACACACACAGTCAGGTCCATAAATATTGGGACATCGACACAATTCTAATCTTTTGGCTCTATACACCACCACAATGGATTTGAAATGAAATGAACAAGATGTGCTTTAACTGCACACTTTCAGCTTTAATTTGAGGGTATTTACATCCAAATCAGGTGAACGGTGTAGGAATTACAACAGTTTGTATATGTGCCTCCCACTTTTCAAGGGACCAAAAGTAATGGGACAATTGGCTGCTCAGCTGTTCCATGGCCAGGCGTGTGTTATTTCCTCACTATCCCATTTACAAGGAGCAGATAAAAGGTCCAGAGTTAATTTCAAGTGTGCTATTTGCATTTGGAATCTGTTGCTGTAAACTCTCAATATGAGATCCAAAGAGCTGTCGCTATCAGTGAAGCAAGCCATCATTAGGCTGAAAAAACAAAATAAACCCATCAGAGAGATACCAAAAACATTAGGTGTGGCCAAATCAACTGTTTGGAACATCCTTAAAAAGAAAGACTGCACCAGTGAGCTCAGCAACACCAAAAGACTTGGAAGACCACGGAAAACAACTGTGGTGGATGACCGAATAATTATTTCCCTGGTGAAGAAAACACCACTTGGCCAGATCAAGAACACTCTCCAGGAGGTAGGTGTATGTGTGTCAAAGTCAACAATCAAGAGAAGACTTCACCAGACTGAATACAGAGGGTTCACCACAAGATGTAAACCATTGGTGAGCCTCAAAAACAGGAAGGCCAGATTAGAGTTTGCCAAACATCTAAAAAAGCCTTCACAGTTCTGGAACAACATCCTATGGACAGATGAGACCAAGATCAACTTGTACCAGAGTGATCGGAAGAGAAGAGTATGGAGAAGGAAAGGAACTGCTCATGGTCCAAACCATACCACCTCATCAGTGAAGCATGGTGGTGGTAGTGTCATGGCGTGGGCATGTATGGCTGCCAATGGAACTGGTTCTCTTGTATTTATTGATGATGTGACTGCTGACAAAAGCAGCAGGAGGAATTCTGAAGTGTTTCGGGCAATATTATCTGCTCATATTCAGCCAAATGCTTCAGAACTCATTGGACGGCGCTTCACAGTGCAGATGGACAGTGACCCAAAGCATACTGCAAAAGCAACCAAAGAGTTTTTTTAGGGAAAGAAATGGAATGTTATGCAGTGGCCAAGTCAATCGCCTCAACTGAATCCGATTGAGTATGCATTTCACTTGATGAAGACAAAACTGAAGGGAAAATGCCCCAAGAACAAGCAGGAACTGAAGACTGTTGCAGTAGAGGCCTGGCAGAGCATCACCAGGGATGAAACCCAGCGTCTGGTGATGTCTATGCGTTCCAGACTTCAGGCTGTAATTGACTGCAAAGGATTTGCAACCATGTATTAAAAAGTGAAAGTTTGATTTATGACTGTTAATCTGTCCTGTTACTTTTGGTCCCTTAAAAAGTGGGAGGCACATATACAAACTGTTGTAATTCCTACACCGTTCACCTGATTTGGATGTAAATACCCTCAAATTAAAGCTGAAAGTCTGCAGTTAAAGCACATCTTGTTTGTTTAATTTGAAACCCATTGTGTTGGTGTATAAAGCCAAAAAGATTAGAATTGTGTCGATGTCCCAATATTTGTGGACCTGACTGTGTGTGTGTGTGTATGTATGTATATATATATATATATGTGTGTGTGTGTGTGTGTATGTATATATATATATATATGTGTGTGTGTGTGTGTGTGTGTATGTATATATATATATGTGTGTGTGTATGTATGTATGTGTGTGTGTATATATATATATAAAATTAGTTACAGCTAGGTTATTTTGTTGTTTATGGACTATAAGGTCTTGGTTTAAGAATAGAGGGCCAGTTTGTTGGCACATCTGGCACCCATGAGTTGCACTGAATTTAGTACATTTTTTCTGACGTGTGCTGCTTGCATGCATTGTGTTCATCATTAATGGTAGTTATTCTGCCTTGGACCTGCATTTCATATCAAAACGATCTTATTGCAGCAAGACTGGTAATTATCAATTTTTATTTATTTATTTATTCTTCAATTTGAGGAGTGGGTTCTTGTCAGAATTAAAGGGCTAATCCAAGCACCGTGAGCATGTAATTTATTTAACATGGTCTTGATGGTCACTTTGAAATTCTGTACATACCGAGATTCACTCCTTTGCTGCTGAAGTTGTAACACTACCAGTGGTGTAATGTGTCGGAGGTTTCGGGCTGGCTAAATTGTTTGTCCCTTTACCGGGGAATTGGGCCAGGGTACTCCTGGCATAATGACCACTACACAATGTGCTGTAGTGGTTATGATGCTTGGAGCAATTCTTTAAAGGGGACCTGTCATGCCTCAAACAACCTTTAGATTAAGCATATGATTCTATCTATACAATGTGTGTACAATTTTTTTCCCCATCTATACAATTTCTAGAAAAAGTATAGATGGGGAGAAAAACCTGTTTAAAGGTAGGTTTTTCTCCCAGCTGTTAGTCAATGCCTCTGCATGCCAAGTCATTGACTGACAAGGGATAGCTGAAAAGACCTCCCATAGAAGGTCCCCAGTTCACCACCCACCGCAACCATAGCACATATGCTGTGGTTCCTATGGAAACTCCTTACCTGGCGCTTCTAGCACTTGCTAGTGATTATAGGAACAGAGTGACATGATGTCACTCCATTCCGATGATGGCAACAAAGCCAGTATGCCAACGTCACTGAGGAGATTTGCCCTGCTTGGGAACGTGTCCCCAAACATGGCAAATCAAAGAAGAGACCAGAGGAGCAGAAGTGGGTGTTACATGAAGAGCTAGAACAGAGGAAAAGTGAGTAAATCAATATATTTTACATTAAATGCATCTTTGTTGTATTCAATGTATATGGGAGCGGTTCCAGGTAATTTACATTTTTCATGACATTTTCACTTTAAGCTCGTATATTGTACCGGTCATTGTTTTTTTTTTTGTTTTTTTATTATACATAATTTGTGTTTTATAGTAGGTTGTGCTTTTCCTGTTTAAAGAGAGACATAAGCTGTGGAATTATTGTAAGTTTTCTTGCTAACATTTCATTCATAAACCATGCTTCAGGGTGAATAATGGGCCGTTATTTTAGCTACCTGGAGTGTTTCTTTAATGTTTTTACCAGAAGTCTCTTTGGATTTATTTACAATTGAAATTGAACATAATGCACCAACGAGGATTAGTTACTAATCATTTTTTCCTGTTCTTTTTTTAAAGAAACTACGTGGAAGTGGCACTGCTGTGGAACCTGGAACTGTTTCGCCAAGTGATGTGAGTAAATGGAAATAGTGTGTATTAATACTGTTTCACTGGTACCTAATCATTGGCAACACATGCCATTAATTGCTAATCAGAATATCTGCAGTCTTATGCTTTTGCTCCATTGAATTATTCTTGGTGCTGAAAATTATTCTCTGTGCTGAAAATGATAAGTGTTTAAGCTTTGGGCTACGGGTAGAGATGCAAACTTGCAAACCTACTTGAGTCATTTGAATGGTTTGATTATGAACAGTAAGTCTGATTAGTGCCACCCACACTTCTCTCCTCCATTCATTTTTTAACACCGCACTGAGATTCAGCTGTATCAAACTCAGTGTGTTGCTCTAATGCTTAGCAAAAGATTACAGAAGTGATTGTGGAGGTGGTGGTGGCAAAAATGATGTATTACAAGCAACTGCGATTTACTTTGAAATATAGTGACAGTACTACCAAGGTAACCTCATAAAAGTTTGTTCTTAAATTTACTGCTCCCGTTATTGTTTTTAAATCTGTGCCTGAAAGAGTCTATATATCAGTGCTTTAAATATAGAACACTGAAAACACAGAAAGATATGAGCATCAATTCCTTCTTCCGTTGATCATTTGACATTTAATTTGTCTGCAATGTTTTTTTGTATAATGCATTCTTATTTATATATACATACAAATTGAATTTACCCATGCTAAGCATCTGTGTGGTAGTAGTTTATTACTCCAAATCTATTTTTTTTTCTGCCAGCCAACTCTTGTTTGTCTACCTCCTATAGTGTCAGTCACCCACACTGTTCCTCTCAGTTCGTTTTTTTTTGTCTGTCATTTCCTCTCTGTTCTGTTTGTCAGCCGCCCTTGCAGTACCACCCACATAGTTCATCCATAACCTCTTGTGTCTTTCTCCATATCCCACCTAACTGCTTCTCTCTTTCATTTACCTCTCATTTGCATGTTTTTTTTTTTTTGTCCATATGGAAAATGCGCCTCTTAATTTAAATGATTTGCTTTTGTCCTCATCATTGTTTAATCTAAAGTGGCTCTGTCAGTCTTTATTTATTTTTTTATGTTTCAGCGTGTATAAAATCCATACCCCCGGGCTGCCTCCTTTTCTTTCTTTTTTTTAAATCATGCTTATTTCAAAAATGTAAGCATAAGGAAAAAAAGCGATTATTTTTCCTTTTTATATAACTTCCAGGGTTGAAAAAAATTGACAAAAGGTGGTGCTTTTGTCGAGCTCCACAGCCTTTGTCATCTTTGTCATTGGCTTTCTAGTTCTTTTCTCACCTCCCTCCACTGTCACTTAACTTCCATCCGAGGTGAGTCATGAATCCTCTGTTGACTCTTGTACCATCTGTAGAGTCAAGAAATTTCTAAGATGTCGTAGACCTGCGCTTAATTTAATGCGCATGTCCTAGGGGAGGCAGAAGATGGGTTTTCCGGTGTCAGCCATCTTAGAAATTCTGAGATGGCAGCATCATGAAAAAAGACCCGCCAGGACTGGCAGAACATTAGAAAAGGTAAATTACACCGGGCCAAATTCAGGATTTTGGTGGTATGATATTGGGCTGTGTATAGGATATACTAGAGTATGCGTTAAATAGTTTACCAGTATGATAGGTATGCTCGCCTATGTTGGTTTTCTGAATTGAATAGTAATGTTAGTGCACAGTTTCGAGCATCTTTTGTGCATATTGCATTACATCTTTTCATCTTTACTCCGCTTTGAGGTGTCTCCTCTTCTCCTTTTTTAACTTTAGGAATTCAGCCCCAGCATTCTTAAGTTATTCTCTAATGATTGCCGTCAGGTTATCAACAGGTTTTCATCTTGGCTTATTGTAATCTTAGATTGCCTTATTCTAGTTGTTTGAGGTGTTTACTTGCCTATTATTTTAGTGTGGGGGCCATTTATCTACCTTCATAAGTGGAATTCTGACAAATTTACTACGATCTACATCTTTTGCTTGTATTTACAGAATGTATTGGTGATATTAGATGCATTCCTAGTTGCATTTTCCCGCCCTGAAAAACGCACTAGAGCTTATTTTAAGTGAATGTCTTATATTGGGGAAAAACTGTAGCAAGTATGTGCTAGAAAGCAGGGGGGGATTCCCCCCAACATAGACCAGTTCACTAGGTCATGGAATCCCACGAATCTATGTTTGTGGAAAACTTTGCGAACATACGGTAGATTAACTTACTTGCGAATGGAATCTTGCAAATCTATGTTTCGGGGAAAATTCCCAGATCGTAGATTAGCGGACTAGCGACTAGGGCTTGTGTTAGGAGCATCCCCCGAAAATAAGCCCATGTCTTCAGGGAAACAGGATATGTATGTGTGTATGTATATGAATATAATATAATTTGTCTGTGCTAAATTTAATAATCCTTATAGAATATGTTGAATTATGCATTTTACATTTTAAAATCTTAATTTTCTTCATGTTATTTTTGCATTTTACATTTCTTTCGTAATTTTTGTAAAAATGATTTCAGTATTATTTTAGTGGATATCTGTCATTCATGATGAATAGCCTTGTATAGATAGCAGATCCACAACTGGAACTTTATTTTATTTAAGAGCTTTCTGTAATTCATTGTTATCAATTCTTTCATACAGCTGTTGTTTTAGAAGGTTAGAATAAAAATATTCCTTCCATAGCAGGGGGAGAGCTGACCTTGTGTCCTTCCACTAAACGCTTTCCTCTAATGATACATAGTGTGCATTCATTTTCTCAAATGTTATAGAAAAAAGGAAGCATCGCAGTTTTGCATTCTTTTTTTTTGCAAAAGAATCTTATTCTCCTGTCCTTGAAATTATTTTCTTTTTCTGTATTTTTTTTTTTCTAGGATTATTGTAGCCTATTTTAATTGTAGATATCTTTATTGATTTAAAATTGCATGGAAAAGTCCATTTATTAGTTAATTGAATTGGTTTTCAATTTTGTGCCCAAGGATCTCTCTCCCCAAAGCATTAATGTGGGCTTGTGATTATATTTACACAAATTCTTTCTTTTTACTGTAGCTGGTTCTTCGATCAATTCATTTCTGTACTAGGTTCGTACAGTTAATGTTATATAACATTGATGTTTATTTGCTTACATGATTAGTACATCTTTATGTAACTTGCTTTAGTATTGTACAGCTTATTTTCTGACAATATACACTATTGAGACATACCTCTTAATTATTGAATTCCGGTGTTTCAATCAGACCCATTGCAACAGGTGTATAAAATCAAGCACCTAGCCATGCAGTCTGCATTTACAAACACTTGTGAAGAAGAGCTCCATGAATTCAAATGTGGTACTGTGATAGGATGCTACATTTGCATTAAGTTGTTTCTTGAAATTTGATCCCTGCTAAATATTTCACAGTCAACTATAAGTGATATTATCGGAAAGAGGGCGCATTTAGGAACAGAAGCAACTCAATCACAAAGCAGAATGCCATGTAAAGTCACGTAGTGGGGTCACAGAGTGCTGAGGCGCATGGTGCATAAAAGTCACCAACGCTCTGCTAATTCCATAGCTAAAGAGCTCCAAACTTCTGCTGGCATTACTAACCGCACAAAAACTCCTGCAAGAGAGTCATGGAATGGGTTACCATGGCTGAGCAGCTGCATGCAAGCCTTACATCACCAAGTACAAGTCCAAGTGTTTGAATGAGAGGTGTAAAGCACAACACCACTGGACTATGGAGCAATGGAAACGTGTTGTGTGGAGTGACTAATCGCGATTTCTTGTTTGACAGTCTGATGGGTGAGTCTTGGTTTGGCAGATACCAGGAGAACGTTAATTGCCTGACTGACATTATGCCAATTGTAAAGTATGGTGGAAAAGGGATAATGGTATGGGGCTGTTTTTCAGTGTTTAGGCTAGGCCTCTTACTTCCAATGAAGGGAAATCTTAATGCTTCTGCATATCAAGACTTTTTGGATTATGCTGTGGTTCCAACTTTGTGGGAACAGTTTGGGAAGGTCCTTTTTTATATTCCAGCATGATTCTGCCCCAGTGCACAGAGCATGGTCCATAAAGACCTAGTTGGATGAGTTTGGTGTGGAAGAACGTGACTGGCCCACACAGAGCAAGGACCTCAACCCAATGTGCCAATCAGCATTACTCAGAGATGCATTGAATCAATGTATCTCTGTGGGGAGCATTCAGTGTCTACATGCAGACCACTCTGCAGCAATAACCCAGGGAGCACCTCTAGTTGCATCTGAGTGACTGGCACTAGAGGTGTTCCTACTCCGTAATCTGAAAACGCCTGCAGGGGCAGGCTGTAGACACTTAGAACAACTACATTAACCTGTAGTTGTACTGGTGATTATAGTGTCCCTTTAATGTCTATGTATTTAGTATATGATGTCATAAATGTCCATGTTGGTGTAATGGTCAGGTGCAGTGGCGTACTAAGGGGGGTGTGGGGGGGGCGGTCCGCCCCGGGTGCCACCAGGATGGGGGGTGCCATGACCAGCCCCGCCGCCCCCCCCATGCTGCAACCGCCCGAGCGCTCTGTAGGAAGCCTCGGGCGGCTGCAGCATTGCTCGGGCGGTGCGTCCATGAGGGCGGACCGCACCGCCCGGGCGCAGCCTGAGAAAGGGGGCTGACAGGAGGGAAACGCTCAGCGCTCCCTCCTGTCAGCTTCCTTTGCTGTAGCGTGGCCGAGCCCTGCAGCATTGATAGTCCGCGGGTACAGGGAGCAGCTGTCTCCTGTACCCGGCCGGACTAACAGAAAGTGCACACTCAGTGTGCACTTCCTGTTAGTCCGGCCGGGTACAGGAGACAGCTGCTCCCCCAAAAATCTCGCCGGACCATACAGGGCCCCGGCCACCACAGCAAAGGTAGTGAAAGTGAGAAGCAGGTGGGGGGTGAGAAAAGGAGGGGGTGAAAAGAGGAGAGAGGGGGTGAAAAAGGAAAAGGGGGTGCGAGGGGGGTGAAAAGAGGAGAGGGGGGTGAAAAGAGAGAGAGGGTAAGTGAAAAGGAGAAAGGGGGTGAGAAAGGAGAGGGGGGGTGAGAAAAAGGAGAGGGGGGGTAAGTGAGAAAGAGGAGGAGGGGGGGAGAGAAAGAGAAAGGGAGGGGAGAGAAAGAGAAAGGAGGGGAGAGAAATCGAAATTAGGAGGGGGGGAGAGAACTGAACAGGGGAGGTGGGGAAGAGATATTAGGGGAGGGGGAAAGAGAAATTAGGAGGGGGGGTGAGAAAGAGAAATTGGGAGGAGAAGAAGAGATTGACATTCATCACATACACACAACAATGCACCCCTTGCACACAGAAAAACACACAATGCATTACAAACACAGACACACATACACAAGCAATGCAACCGTTACACACAATGCATCCCTTACACACACAGAAACACACAATGCATTCATTACACACACTCAATGCACCCCTTACACACATTCAATGCATCCCATACATACACACACCTTGCAGCCCTTACACATACAAACACAGATTCACACAATGCATTCCTTACACACATATCAGGACATCCCCTACACACTCCACCCCTGTGAACAAACTCATTGGTGGAACATGAAGGTGGACCCTGGGACCCAGACCTTGAGCTGTGTAAAGGACCCCAAAAAAATGGAGCTGCTTCCCGTTCTCCCAGAACATTGATTTTTGTGACCACAGTTACAAACCGCCTCCAGAGAGCCTGTTCTGCACCACACCAGTGGAGCCAGACTGCAGCTAGAGCCCATCATCATCCTCATCTGGTTGTAAGTAGGCAATCTAGTATATTATTCGTGGCACTAAGCTCTAATTTACCTCACATTAAAGAAACACTATAGTCCCCAGAACCACTTCAGCTTAATGTAGTGGTTCTGGTGTCTATAGCCTGTCCTTGCAGGCCTTTTAATGTAAACACGGCGGCACTGCAGCATTGGCGTTAGTTAACATGGCAAATCATATGGGTGGGGCATTGTGATGTCACATGGGGGGGGCGGCAAACTTTACTTTTGCCTAGGGCGGCAAAAATCCTTGCACCGGCCCTGGCTGGAGGGGGCTGTGTGAGCTGTGGCCGCACAGTGTCCCATGGTAGTTAGGGTGCTGATAAACTGGCTGCACGGAGGAAATGTGTATGTGTGACTGTCTGCCTGTGACTGTATGTGACTGTCTGCCTGTAACTGAGTGTGTGACTGTCTGTAACTGAGTGTGTGACTGTCTGCCTGTAAATGTGTGTGTGGGGCTGCAGGGATTTTGTAGAAGGGGGCGAGGGTTTTGTATTGGGACAGGAGTCTTTATAAGGGGGGATAAGCAGGGGATTTGTGGAAGGGGGTTGCGGGGGTTTTGTAGACGAGGCAGTACAGGATTTGTAGAAGGGACAGGACAGAGGTTTTGTAGGAGGGGCAGGACAGGACAAGGGTTTTTTTTTTTCTCACACCTACCCGGTGGTACATATTGTTTGTGTATTCCTCATTCTGGGATCCTTTAGAGACCTGGGAGTCTGAGGGTTCTGCACAGTATCTTAGCTGATCTTAGAACAACTCTTATAAGTTCTTAGAAGCACTCTTCTGGACAGAGATCTCAGATGCTCAAAGCCTGGAGTGCTCCAATCACAACTGGGACTACTACTGCCTCCACTTTGCAAATCCTTTCTAGCATCTCTTTCAGTCATTTGGTATTTGTCCACCTTCTCATGTTTCTTCTTCCTAATGTTATTGTCACTTGGTATTGCCACATCAACCACCACTGCAGTGTTCCGTTCCTTGACTTCCACCACAATGTCAGGTTGGTTGGCCCATAGCATCTTAACCATGTCATTCTATTCTTTCTACCCTGTGTAGTGTCTGCTGTCTAGACTCACAGGCCCAGCCCATATTCTGTATAGATGTTTCAAAACATAATCCCAGCAATTTGGTTGTGCCTCTCCGTGTATGCTGTCCCTGCTAATATCTTGCACCTAGCTACTATGTGCTGGATTGTCTCAGAGGCCTATTTGCCCAGTCTGCACCTTGTGCCTTGCCTGCTATAGTAGACACTTGCTTCTATTGAGCTGCTGCTAAGTGCCTGTTCCTGTGCTCATAGGATTAGTGCCTCAGTGCTGTCTCTCAGTCCTACCTTTTCCAACCACCGGTAGGATTTTGTAATGTGAGCCACATCCACTGTCTGTCAGTAGTACACCCTATGGAGAAGTTTGTCTTGCCAAGGAATCTCCTCTATCTGTTGATGTCTCAGAGACATTCCCTTAGCAGTACATCTCTGGGATCCATCTTCGTGATGTACCTGTGGATGCTCTGTGTTTCATCCAGGACTGTGCTCTTTACACTCATCAGGCCTGACCTCCATCCTTCCGTCTTCACCATTCATAGTGAGTAGTAACAGGTTTTGACATCCATGGTGACCAATTATGAGTGATAATTTAGTCTTGCTGAATGAGCTGCAATGATAAGTTGAACACAGGAACACATTTCAGTTTGGCAGTGCTAAAAGGCTTAAAATTTTACTATATTCTGATGAATCCTCTGTGTGCTTGTCAAAATGCTAGCAAATTGTTTTAAAATCAGAGAGTATAGAGTGTGGGCTGTATAACCATAACACTAGATTAACCCCTTAAGGACGGAGCCAAATGTACACGTTGTGAACAAAACAAAATGTAAACAAAACCTGGCATTTCCGCTACATGTCTGTCCAACCGTAATACACCTCTTTCATAGTAAATGCACCCACCCTTATTATATATCATTTTATTCAGGGGAAACAGGGCTTTCATTTAATATCAAATATTTAGCTATGAAACATAATTTAATATGAAAAAATGGGAGAAAATAAGATTTTTTTTTATTTTTTTAGTTCTACATGACATTTTAACGGTCAGTGTCATAATACTGTTTGCTTTTACTGCAATAAAATACACATATTTGTATTCAGCAAAGTCTCACGTGTAAAACAGTACCCCTATGTACAGGTTTTATGGCGTTTTGGGAAGTTACAGGGTCAAATATAGCACGTTACATTTGAAATTGAAATTCGCCAGATTGGTTACGTTGCCTTTGAGACTGTATAGTAGCCCGGGAATGAAATTTACACCCATAATGGCATACCATTTGCAATAGTAGACAACCCAAGGTATTGCAAATGGGGTATGTCCAGTCTTTTTAGTAGCCATTTGGTCACAAACACTGGCCAAAGTTAGCGTTAGTATTTGTTTGTGTGTGAAAAATGCAAAAAACGCCAATTTTGGCCAGTGTTTGTGACTAAGTGGCTACTAAAAAAGACTGGACATACCCTGTTTGCAAAACCTTTGTTGTCACAAATATTATTTCATCGCAATCATAGGGGTAATTTTCATTCTTGGGCTACCACAGAGTCTCAAAGGCATCGTACCCAATCTGGCAAATTTTAATGTGAAAAACTGAAACACAAGCCTTATATTTGACGCTGTAACTTTTGAAAACACCATAAAACCTGTACATGAGGGGTACTGTTGTACTCAGGAGACTTCACTGAACACAAATATTTGTGTTTCAAAACAGTAAAAAGTATCATAGCAATAATATTGTCCGTTTAATGCTGTTTGTGCGTGAAAAATGCAAAAACGTCACTTTTACTGGCGATATCATCGTTGTAATACATTTTACTGTTTTGAAACACTAATATTTGTGTTCACCGAAGTCTCCCGAGTAGAACAGTACCCCCCATGTACAGGTTTTATGGTGTCTCGGAAAGTTATAGGGTTAAATATAGTGCTAGCAAATTAAATTCCCTTTACTTTCGGCATGGGTTGTCATGCGGGTCCTGCTAATTGTAATTAATTAAGATACCTAATTATGTAAAAATATTACATAAATATATATGTAGAATCAATATATGTATATATATACGTATGTGTATATATATGTATATATCTATATAATTTTTTTTAAATATTTTTATTTATATATAGGTATATATATAGTGATATATACGTATATATTTATGTGTATAAATATATATTATTTCGTTCTATGTGTATTTTGATATATATATATATATATTAATTTCACAATACAGTTAGAACGAAATAACACACATCTATATATTTTTAATTATTTATTTTTAATTATTTTTGTAATTTTATTTTTTAACGTATTTACATTTTAATTTTTTTTATAATATATATAAATATATATATAACAATAATTATATATTTAATCAGTATCAGTCTACGTGTAATTTGATATTAATATATATATATAATTATATATATATTAATAGTAAAATACACCTAGACGGTGTACATGTGTGTATGTATATGTGTATATATATACTTTGATCATATATATATAATATATATTTATGATCTAAGTATATATAATTTTATTTTTTTACACTTTTAACTTATTTTACTTTTATTTTCAGCCAGCAGGGGGACCCCCTGTAATTACAGGCAGCCCCCCTGCTGGCAATACAGAAGCCAGCTATACCCAGCCATGTGATTGTGGGGTCCTCGCTAGGACCCCACTCTCACACGGCCGGGGGGCTTCCTGGAGGACGGTCGTGCCGTGGGGGGCTCCCTGGGAGCCCCCCCACCGCGATCGCCGGCGTGGGACCGCCGGCGACCGGGTAAGTACAGAAAGACCGGAGGGCGTACTATTACGCCCGGCGGCGTTTAGAGCCGCCTATTAGAGGACGTAATAGTACGCCCTCCGGTCTTAAGGGGTTAAGCTAGAGTTATTGTTATTTGCAGTGTCTTTGCTATGACTAACATGCATATTCAGTTGTTGACTCCTACCCTATAATATTTTTGCACTAATTTTTAGAACTGGACACTTAAATCTCATAACTGAACTGTTAGAACTGAACAGATAAATATCTCCCACAATGTTCTTCTCCATCTCCGCCCGGCATAGTTGCCAACATTTAAAAAATCATTTCCAGGGACACTTTGCAGCACGGCTATCAGTTACTACCTTGCAAATGTACCACACCCACAGCTGCAAAGCTCTGCCCACTATGCCCAACCCACATAATTAATCTCCGCCTACTTAAAGTGCAGATTACAGGGTCCACTAGATAAAGAGAGAATTACAGGGAACTGAGATGGTAATTTTAAACTTCAGACCAAAGTAGCAGAGTTGGAAAAATTCTCCCATTCAGCTGCACTATTCCGGCCTAAAGATTGAAATTCCCATCTCAATTCCCTGCAATTCTCTCTTTATTGGATAGACCTTTATAACACCAAGTTCCCACCAACAGTACCATGCATACTTAGTATGTGATAGATACGTTCGCAGCACAGCATCTATATCAGGCAGGTACATTTTATCACTTTTAGGTCAGTTGGGTATCAGTGGTTACACTGTCAGCACACAAACAAATATAGAAAGACCTTGTGCAGAGGTGCTTCAGTCAGAGAGTTGTGTCTATACAATAGAACATACATTCGTTCACAAGCAGACAAGTTTACTGACACACACATGCTCACTAAATACAAGCTCACTGACACACACAAGCAGTACCATCTTAACAGCGTTATGGGCCCCTAAGCAAAGCAGTGCTCTTGGGCCCTACCTACACAACAACTCACAGGAATTTCTTTTTTTTAATTATCGATAAAATTAAGCTTATATTTATTGGTACCTCCAACAAATGCAATACATACACACACAGACTGCTGAATACAGGCAGAGACTGCTGAACACCTTTACACACCGACTGCGGAATACATGCACACACAGACTGCGGAGTACACGCACACACCGACTGCCCACACCCATTCCCACGCACAGAGACTGTTGAATACATACACAGACTGCTGAATACACACACGCTGCAGTGAGGGGTTAAGGATGCAGTGTGTGACAGGTGCTGTGTAAGGGGGTGTGTGTGTTTGTGTCCCTACCCTTAACAATGGTCATTAGGGCAGGTAAAGGGAGATCTTTGATCTCCTCACTGGCCCAAGAGGGCCCACAGCAAGAAAGCAGGTCTCCTCTGTTGGCCTGGGCACATGGGCATCACTGTGGAGCCCCCGGGCAACTGCCCAGCGTCCCTATGCGGAAAGACGACCCTGCACACAAGCTCACTACAGTCAAACTCGCTGACACACACACACACACACACACACACAAGCTCACTACAGACACACACACACACACACACAAGCTCACTACAGACAAGCTCACTGACACACACACACACACACAAAGCTCTCTACAAACAAGCTCATTGAAACACCGCTTTCTCACTAGCAGGCACATACACACACATACACACACACACACACACACACACTGCTGAGTATATCAAGCATACCTGGCACTGGAGGCTTTTGCTAGGTCAGGTAGCCATCTTTAGCCTTTTCCTCCTGCAGCAAGGTCTGCTGCTTAGCAAGGGTGGAGCTTTTGTACGGGAGGCGGAACTAACATGTGGGCAGAGCTTGCGTAGTGGCAACGGAGCCTGCATACGTGCGGTGGAACAGGAGTCTGTGTGCCGGGGAAGCTGCTGCGAAATCGGAAGGGAGACTGTCAGTGCTCCCTCTGGCCCCAGCAGCCCCCAGCACCTCTCTCCATCCCCCAGCATCTCCCATCTGTACTGTTTTGTTTTTTTCTGTAGATCATCTGCTACCTGCAGAGATGATCCCGTTCAGCTGAACCCTGCTGGAGGAAGTCTTGCACCTTGTCAGACTTTCAACACTATTAATTTGTCTAGCGTTCATACAGCGCAGCCCTTACCCTTGCAAGACAGTCCTACTTTTCCTTTCTCATTAGTCAATGCTCCTGCAATCCTAGTCACGTCTTTAATACTTTAACTCTTCGCCCTGCTGTGGCCACCTCACAAACTAATCTTTCAGCTGATAGCTTTGCATGTTACTTTACTGACAAGATTAAACAGTTAAGGAATGAATTCTTCCCACTTCTCCCCTCTTTATCTCATCCTCACTTGGACCATACCATCCCTAACCTCCAAGACTTGTCTCCAGCTACTGAACAGGAGGTGACTGTGCTTCTCTTTTCCTCTCGTCCCACCACGTGTCTGCTTGATCCCATCCTGTCCCACCTCATCAGGTCACTCTTCCCTTGTCTGGTGCAGTCGTTAACGCACATCTTCAACTGCTCTCTTCTGGTGTTGTCCCAAGTCCAATTAAACATGCTACTGTTGAACCTGTTCTCAAAAAGCCATCTCTTGACCCTACTTCCCCTTCCAACTATCGTCCCATATCCCTGCTCCCTTTCTCATCAAAGCTTTTGGAAAGACTTGTCTTTACCAGTCTGACTTGCTTCCTCAATTCCAACTCTCTCCTTGTCCCTCTTAATTCTGGATTCTGCCCCCTTTACTCCACAGAGACTGCTCTGACTAGCGTTACAAATTACCAAATACAGCTTAATCCAAAGGCCACTACTCCATACTAATTCTTCTTGACCTCTCTGCTGCCTTTGACAATGTTGATCATGGCCTCCTTCTCCTAACTCTTCAATCTCTTGTTCTTTGTGACACAGCCCTCTCATGGATCTCCTCCTATCTCTCCCAATGCTCCTTCAGTTTCTCTTTTTCCAATGACACCTCCTCTCCTCATTCTGTTTCAGTCAGAGTCCCTCAAGGTTCAGTTCTTGGTTCCCTTTTGTTCTCTCTCTATACTGCCTCTCTTGGGAAATACTAGAAAATGACTTTCCTGTTACTGGTCACTGAAACCAGAACCAGGACTGTCAGCTGGACAAAATATTAGTAAATAATAAATAATTAAATCAAAATTGCCATCAATATGTCGGAATATAGAGAGGGTTCATACGTAGATTCAAGTGATTAAAATAGCCTAAATGGCTCTTCTCCTGTCTAAAGGACTCTTAGACGTAAAGAATCTATTTGAGACTCAGGACTTTAATATAATCAACCATAGTATGTCCATGTCAACAGTAAAAGCGGTTGTGGAATGAGCCTTTAAATTGACTCCTGTAATCTAGATGGAAAAGACAATCAGTCAAAGAGGAACTTTGAATAGTGGCTGTATATAAAGTAACACTTGTAGCAAAGCCCGCTGTATCAAAAAAGCTACAATAAGAGTGTAGTTAAGCAATCAGCAATTAAGGATAACAGCATTTAGCTGGATACCAAGTAACATATAATAAAGGAAAAAAGTCTACATGAAAATTCGTAGATTAATCACAAAATATGTCATAAATGATAAATCTTAAGTTAGTGGTTTCCTAAATCGCTATGGGGTACAAAGAGTATCTGTTGCCCCCTCAAATACATACAGAGCCAGTCCAGATTCCTCAATCAAATAGATAGTTCCAATCTAGATAGCATATCAGGAGTGACAGGAGGAAAAGGTGAAAAATTAGGAAATAATAGTGCTAATGTGTAGAACCATGCTTAGAGTGCTGGTTACCTACACATCGTGAAATAGTGCCCTAGAAGTGAAAATAAAAAGTGAGTGAAAGTGAAGGAGAAAAACCTCCTTCAACCCGACGCGCGTTTCGGTGCTGTGATGCACCTTCGTCAGGGGCTGAATTCGTTATGGACCCTAGACCTTGTTTAAATACCCCTGGTATTGTAACTGTTGAGAGGATTCCACCAATCAGGGTTCCTATGTGGACCGTCAGTCGGCGCCAAAATGACGTCAGAATATGCTAATTCGCTGTTTAAATAAAAAAAAAAAAAAAAGGCTCCAATCAGGGTTAAGTCCACCTCTACATTGTGTGGTTTATATTTAACCCTGTATGTACTCATTGGATGGAGTGACTTGCTTCATAGAATAGGGAAAGGACGAAGGTGAATATATCTGTGTAAATTTTATAATCAGAGACGGATGATTCGTCAAGACATTTGTATCATGTAAAGTCAGTGTATTGCTATCGCAAGGCATTGTTTGAGAAGTAGACGGTTCATCATGGGTTATCTGGACGCCTGTAGGATCATGAGAATGGGTAGAGAGGCTTTGAGCGAAAAACCTCTAAAAAGTGGAAATAAGGGATTTTAACCCTCGCTCAGCCATGGGGACCTAATACCTATCCCAGGATATCATAAGGATTATATAAATATGGGCGGTCAGGTTAACTGTACTTCCTATTAGGGTAATGATCATTTCATTATCAAGCCTCATTCTCGATTTACGGGCGGAATTAACCCCCGCTATACTGTTCTTAGCAGTCATGTGAAAATAGTAATAGCTGAGCTTATACCCAAAATTCCCATGTGCGGGTATTATCAAATGGCTTGGTGATCGTAAATAAATTGCCAGATACTCATATACCAGTGTGTCTACATAAATACTAGGTAATGAATGCCTCTGATATACATAATCAAATATTGAGGCTTTTTATAATGCAGATAAATTCGTCAGTTCTTATTCTTTCTAAATGGAGATTAGTATTTCGATAATCGAAGGTGTGACTGACCACTAGGAGGGTGGTATATTCAAGTCTGGAATAACCACTACCTTTGGCCTAGTCAATTTCTACTACTTTTTTTGTTAAATTGGTTTCAGTACCATATCACCTTTTAAGTGTTGCCTGGTTATGGCCGGTTTTCTATCAGATAAAACGTCAAGGGATGCCTGGTACTCTGACATAGACTCAGTCTTCTCTGAGGGGCACTTGCAAGAGAATATCACTCATACAAATATAAACTCAGCATTCAACCACTTAACATTCTTATTTAAACAGCAAATTAAAGCAGGTTGGGAGATAGCTTCCTTAGAAAAATATCTAAGTAAGGAACTTATTCCAAGAGGTTTGAGGGTTCAAAATATCCCTGCCCCACATATTGAAGAATCCGAGTTTATTAAAGAATGGGAAGAGGCAGCAGGAACATGCTCAAAAAAATTCATGGATATTCTATGTAGGTACAAAACTAAGAGACTAGAGAGAGTTAATAAAGAGGTGGACGAGGAGATTGAAAAAGTCCAGACGTACAAAAACGAACCCAACTTCGAACAATTTGAGATAAAACTCAAAACCAACCTAGATAAGTTTCAAACATCAATTAAACTTAGGAAACACTCCAAATTCATGAGAGATACAAAAGATTTTCAAACTGGTAATATCTTCCGCAAATTTAAAAGCAAGAGAGTAGACTTTGATAGATTCTCCACATCAGAGTACGACTCCAGTGCATCAGAGCCTGATTCAAACCAAGAAAGCCCCTCAACGTCAGCAGAGGGTAATCCTAAAAGTATCCTTAAGAAAGGGTTTAATTTTTTAGAAAGAACGAATACAGAGAAAAGCCAAAGAAACACAAGAAGCAAAACCTCAACACGAGGATACAAAAGGAGAAAAGCTTATTAATACAAAGTAGCCAGATCATTAATTTGTCGTCTCATCAACTCACTCCCCTTGAGTCCCAGGTGCTTGGAAGAGGGCTGGCCTTTGTCCCTACACCCAAGTTCGATAAGTTTGTGTGGACAAAGGACATCCATCTTTTCGCACGCAAGTTGGCGTTACATAAGTTTCATGAGATTCAAAAATCTAAAAAGGCATTAAGACTGGGGTTGGAGGTTAAGGATATGGATCTTCTTGACAATCTAGTTGATCTCCTCAACAGCAATGACCTCCCTACGAAGAAGCAAGCACCCTTCACGAATCTGAAACTTAGAAGTAAATTCACACCATTTATTTCGGAGTTTAAATACATCGACCTCTTTGTTGAACTGACATGCAAAGAAATTGAGGGTATGAGTGATGATTTTTATTCCTCTGACCATTTTGATAATTTGAGTCAAGCTGAAAGAAAAGCTCTCAATACACTAAGACAGAATGACTCAATTATCATAAAGGCTTCAGACAAAGGGGGCAACATAGTCGTTATGAATAAAACCGCTTATATTGAAATGGTCAGCAGAATCCTAGACGACAAAGACACATATATGATTCTGAGCTCAGACCCCACAGCTAAATATCTAAATGAATTAAAAGGAATACTAGAGGAAGCACTTCAGTCCAATCTCATTTCTAAGGATGAATTTAAATTTATGTTCAATAAAAAACCAGTGATAGCTACATTTTATGCTTTACCAAAAATTCATAAACAGCACAAAACATTGTCAGGGAGACCTATCGTTTCAGGCAATAACAATCTGACGCAGAACTGTAGTGTGTATATTGAACACATCCTTCGTGATCTAGTTAAGTCTCTTCCTTCTCATTTGAGAGACACTAAGCAGACCCTCAGCATCCTCAAAGATATGAAAATTCCGGCCAAAGCAAGCCTTTGTAGCCTAGATGTTGAGGGTCTGTATAGTTCTATTCCCCATGATGTTGGTATCAGACACGTTAGAACGTTTCTGTATATGAGAGACCCTACCCGCAATGAACACAATGAGTTTGTCCTTAGACTGTTGAGGTTTATATTGACTCATAATTACTTCCTCTTTAAAGGCAACTACTATCACCAGGTAAAGGGCACAGCGATGGGTACGACTTGTGCACCATCCTATGCCAACCTTCACCTGGGGTGGTGGGAAAGTAACATTGTCTTCAACCCTAGTCTCGATAAATTTAGCGTACACATAAACCTATGGAAACGCTATATCGATGACATTTTGATAGTGTGGACAGGTCCGATTGATCTATTCCATGAATTCGTGGAAGTACTCAATGTGAATGAGATTAACCTTAAATTCACTTTCGATATAGGAGAGAAAAGACTGAATTTTTTGGACCTAACTCTCGAAATTTCTCATAACAACGATTTCACCACCACGCTTTTCAAAAAACCAACCGCAACCAATAACTTTCTGAACTGGGAGAGTCATCACCCCCCTGCTTTAAAAAGTGGGATACCGACAGGCCAATATCTCAGACTAAGGAGGAATTGTTCCTCCCAAGAAGATTTTAAAATAAAAGCACAGACCCTGAGATCCCTTTTTAAAGCCAAGGGATATCCAAACAAGTGTCTAAAAAGAGCCTATCACAGGGCACTAGCTACTGAAAGGACCAACCTTCTGTCCGAAAAGTCCCCCCCCCAAAACAAAAATCAGGAAATAATAAGATGTATTGGAACCTTTGATTCGGGTTGGGACGGTATGAAAAAAACACTAGAGAGATTCT
The DNA here is from genome assembly GCA_933207985.1 of Pelobates cultripes. Taxonomy (NCBI): domain Eukaryota; kingdom Metazoa; phylum Chordata; class Amphibia; order Anura; family Pelobatidae; genus Pelobates; species Pelobates cultripes. The sequence goes on along the minus strand of OW240915.1, from coordinate 259,926,623 downwards.
GGCCACTACTGTACCAAGATACACATCTGAAGGATGTGCTGACACCCCACGTATCGATTACAGCAAGGAGGGGTCAGAACTTAAAAGATATTTTGGTTCCAAGCCATTTATCTCTCCCAAAACCTATTAACACCTGGCTTAAATCACCTGCTGCCGGCACCTTTCAGTGCGGCAAGTGTAAGGCCTGTAAATTTATCCGTAAACAATCAAAATCATTCTCTAACTCGGATAATACTGAGATACATACAACTAAAACCTTCTTTAACTGCAAAACCGAGGGCCTAATATACCTCATTACTTGCAGTTGCAATTTGAAATACGTGGGGAAGACTTTCAGACAGTTTAAAACCCGCATCCTTGAACACATAAACTCTGTGAATCCATCCAGACAGATAGATACATCTATATCAAGACATTTGAAAATTAAACATGCCGGCTCTGCACAGGGCTTACGCTTTAATGGAGTAGAAAAAATAAAGTTGGGACCAAGGAAGGGAGATCTGGACAAAAGACTCTTACAGCGAGAGAGCTTCTGGATATTTAAATTAAAAACTTTATCCCCCTTGGGCCTTAACAAAGGATTTTCATACACTCCCTTTATCCCTGATTAAATACCGGTTCTTCCCTAGCAACACTTCATTAATTTACTATTTAATAATTGGAAATTAATCCATCAAAAGAGTAAATACCACTTAGATACATTCAATATGGAAATTTACCCCTGGTATGTCTGTGACTGACCCCTAGTGGCTCAAAGAAGGTATACAGCCCTCATTATTATAGCCTGTCTAGTGGGTATCTTCTGGATACACTTTAAATATACTATATAACTCACTCATTTGAGCAAATTATGTCCAGTAAGACTCACACATGACCGATCACTCTGATCCCATGATGACACATGATCCATTAAAAGTTATATAAATTACTTAAAATGTAATATGTCGTATGCTACTTTTCCCTCCATCTCCTATTTATAATACTATACACGTTATATGGATATATGGACTAGCCCAACGTACCAGCCATCTAAATTGACAAATTGAATTGATACTGCCAACGGGAATGGCTGGACAAATTTCGATTATCGAAATACTAATCTCCATTTAGAAAGAATAAGAACTGACGAATTTATCTGCATTATAAAAAGCCTCAATATTTGATTATGTATATCAGAGGCATTCATTACCTAGTATTTATGTAGACACACTGGTATATGAGTATCTGGCAATTTATTTACGATCACCAAGCCATTTGATAATACCCGCACATGGGAATTTTGGGTATAAGCTCAGCTATTACTATTTTCACATGACTGCTAAGAACAGTATAGCGGGGGTTAATTCCGCCCGTAAATCGAGAATGAGGCTTGATAATGAAATGATCATTACCCTAATAGGAAGTACAGTTAACCTGACCGCCCATATTTATATAATCCTTATGATATCCTGGGATAGGTATTAGGTCCCCATGGCTGAGCGAGGGTTAAAATCCCTTATTTCCACTTTTTAGAGGTTTTTCGCTCAAAGCCTCTCTACCCATTCTCATGATCCTACAGGCGTCCAGATAACCCATGATGAACCGTCTACTTCTCAAACAATGCCTTGCGATAGCAATACACTGACTTTACATGATACAAATGTCTTGACGAATCATCCGTCTCTGATTATAAAATTTACACAGATATATTCACCTTCGTCCTTTCCCTATTCTATGAAGCAAGTCACTCCATCCAATGAGTACATACAGGGTTAAATATAAACCACACAATGTAGAGGTGGACTTAACCCTGATTGGAGCCTTTTTTTTTTTTTTTTATTTAAACAGCGAATTAGCATATTCTGACGTCATTTTGGCGCCGACTGACGGTCCACATAGGAACCCTGATTGGTGGAATCCTCTCAACAGTTACAATACCAGGGGTATTTAAACAAGGTCTAGGGTCCATAACGAATTCAGCCCCTGACGAAGGTGCATCACAGCACCGAAACGCGCGTCGGGTTGAAGGAGGTTTTTCTCCTTCACTTTCACTCACTTTTTATTTTCACTTCTAGGGCACTATTTCACGATGTGTAGGTAACCAGCACTCTAAGCATGGTTCTACACATTAGCACTATTATTTCCTAATTTTTCACCTTTTCCTCCTGTCACTCCTGATATGCTATCTAGATTGGAACTATCTATTTGATTGAGGAATCTGGACTGGCTCTGTATGTATTCGAGGGGGCAACAGATACTCTTTGTACCCCATAGCGATTTAGGAAACCACTAACTTAAGATTTATCATTTATGACATATTTTGTGATTAATCTACGAATTTTCATGTAGACTTTTTTCCTTTATTATATGTTACTTGGTATCCAGCTAAATGCTGTTATCCTTAATTGCTGATTGCTTAACTACACTCTTATTGTAGCTTTTTTGATACAGCGGGCTTTGCTACAAGTGTTACTTTATATACAGCCACTATTCAAAGTTCCTCTTTGACTGATTGTCTTTTCCATCTAGATTACAGGAGTCAATTTAAAGGCTCATTCCACAACCGCTTTTACTGTTGACATGGACATACTATGGTTGATTATATTAAAGTCCTGAGTCTCAAATAGATTCTTTACGTCTAAGAGTCCTTTAGACAGGAGAAGAGCCATTTAGGCTATTTTAATCACTTGAATCTACGTATGAACCCTCTCTATATTCCGACATATTGATGGCAATTTTGATTTAATTATTTATTATTTACTAATATTTTGTCCAGCTGACAGTCCTGGTTCTGGTTTCAGTGACCAGTAACAGGAAAGTCATTTTCTAGTACTTCCATTTTGGGGTTATGCCCCTTGACACCACTGGAGTGTCATTCAAAGGTGTGACTGACCACTAGGAGGGTGGTATATTCAAGTCTGGAATAACCACTACCTTTGGCCTAGTCAATTTCTACTACTCTCTTGGGAAATGTATTAATTCATTTGGATTCCACTAACACCTGTACGCTGATGACACCCAGATATACCTCTCCCCTGCTGTCCTACAACATGTCACCAATTGCCTTTCTTCTATCTCTGATTGGATGACCTCCCGCTTTCTGAAACTCAATCTCTCTAAAACTGAATTTCTTATTTTTCCTCCTCATAACACTGATCCTCCTCCATCACTCTCCCTGCAGGTTGACTGTACCTGCCTCACCCCATCCTCAAGCTTGGTGTAATTTTTGATCCTGGCCTCACCTTTGCTCTTACATTTCTTCACTGATTCACTGCCCCCTCTCTGCACTCTACTGGTGACCTTCTCCTGTCTGCTGCTCGCACCCTTACTGCAAATTCACTCCTGCAAGACTTCTCACGGGCAGCTCCTTTCCTTTGGATCAGCCTGCCTACCCCTGTCAGACTCTCCTCTAGTCTTCAATCCTTTAAGAAGTCCCTCAAAACCCATCTTTTCAGGGTAGCTTATGGCATCCAAGAGTAACTTCTATCTCTCAAATCTTCCTCTTGCTCTCTTTTATAGGGCCACACTCCACTCTCGCCTCCAGTTCTGCTACTTTCCCACCATGTCTATTTGCTGTCTCTCTCAATACCCTTCCTATTGTGTTTTTATACCCCACCTCCTCTAGACTGTAAGCTCGTTTGAGCAGGGTCCCCAACTACCTATTGTTCCTGTTACATGTTATTGTTTCATTTGGTAAATTCCCCTTGTATTGTAAAGCGCTGCAGAATAGGCTAGCGCTATGTAAATGATAATAATATATTCCTCTACTTTCTGTTTGGTGTGTGTGTGTATATGTATGTGTGTGTATATATAGAAGAGATAGTAAATGTGAATTATTGTTTTGAAATAAATAATGAAAAAAATATGTGAAAAGCATTTTATTGTGAATTTGAAGTTGCAGTAAGTCAGGGCTTATTAATTGTTATGAGGAAGGTTTTAAGTAGAAGAATAAATAAATACAATAAAAAAAATCAGAAGGCAAGGAAGAAAAAGCTTAGTCAGATACAACAGAGATAATTACGGGATTCACCCGAGTTCCAGAATGAGAGTAAATTTCCTTTTACTACTATTACAGTCTTCAGAGCCTGAATCCCAACTACCACCTTGATGGAGATGGAGAGTATAATATACTTATTTATTTATTCTTCTACTTAAAACCTTCCTCATAACAATTAATAAGCCCTGACTTACTGCAACTTCAAATTCACAATAAAATGCTTTTTACATTTTTTTTCATTATTTATTTCAAAACAATAATTCACATTTACTATCTCTTCCTCTCATTTATGGTTAAGTCTATAGGGATTTGACCTCCTGTCAGTGTTATCGTTATGGTTTCATTTGTCCCTTCTGTTAACTGTGTCCTGCACATACTGAACTCTCTGCTCTACCGTAATGTGACCTGTAAAATGCCAAGTACATCTGGTAACTCCATATAAGGAAAAATCTAGGTCTTAAAGGATTCAGAACAGAAATGCGCACATAATATTGTGACACTTGAGAGGAACGTCTGGGAGATTGCTGCCATGGGATATAGTTCTACTTTAATTCTTATTCCAATCTTGGGGGGTAAAGATAAATTCATGTTATAACTTATTTCTTCTCTCAGCAGTATGTCTGAGTGGGTAATTCAATCACCAATTTTCTTTCTCTTAATAGATAGAGCTTCGAGCCACTTTCTGTAGTGCTTTACACTTTCCCTTGAGTTTTAGAATCCAGATTAAACTTTTTCTTTTTTTAATGTAATTTTTTTTTTTTTTTTTAAATCAAACTCCCTAAATATTAGCAATATATTTTTTTTTATTTCACACACTGTTTAATGCTTACTTTTTCAGAGTTCCCAGTATGTGCAGTGTGTTGCTGGATGCCTACAGCTGATGCTCCGCGTTAATGAATATCGCTTTGCGTGGGTGGAAGCAGATGGTGTCAACTGGTGAGATTTTCAAAATTTTAATGATAAATGCATTTAGAATCCAATTGCTGTCACTATGGATTTAGGATCATCTTGTGAATACTATTAACATGATTATGGAAAAATAAGGAATGCAACAAAACATAACAGAAAATCATAACTAAAGGGAAGACCTATAGGAATAGAAGAAAATACAAATTCCAGATAGCTTTTGTGTTTAGTAAAATTATAAAGACACTTATTTGTTATATAAAGAGAATTAAAGGGACAACTGTCATTTCCAAGGATTTTTAATATCATGTTTTCCTAGTTCTTATACATAACTAATAAGTATTTACGAGGTGTGAAAAATAAATTAAAATGTTAAAATTAAAACCTCTTCATGTGGCAATTGGGCACCTCCATCTTCGCTCCCTGTCAGTCGTTGTTATAAGCGCTTTCATTTGCATCTGGCAGTCAGCATGGAGAAGAAAAGCAATCAGGGAAAGGATGAAACATTGTATCGATTTCTACTTCCCATTTTAACTGTTGGCGAAGAGTGAACTGGATTGTGATGTAATTTGCTAGTGAACTGGATTGTGGTGTAACTTGCTAAATGTTTATATCAATTTAAAAGAAAACAGATAATCTGGGTCAAGTTACAGTTCAGAAGTATTTTTCCAATACATATTCCCTTTCTGAGTATTTGATGATACGGACAAATATACAATCCACAATCAGAGATTGCAAAATGGCACACAGAATCTGCTCTTTCCTCTGTCAGAGTAACAGTCACCTGGGGAATATGTAACAGTTTACCAGGAGATGGCACAGCAAGGAGGCAAAATCCAAAACACAGTACAGAATAAGGGGAAATCCAAAGGCAGGGTCAGATGATTAGCAGAAGTCAGGGCTGGCAGCGGAGTAACGTAGTCGGTAAAGCAGGCAGAGGTCAGAGTCCAGGAAATCAGTCAGTAGCAAATCAAAGATCCGGCAGGAAACACCAAACAGGCAAAATGACCAGATACTAGGTCTCACGCAGGGCTGGCTTTTACAGCCTGCTAATTAGGTGCAGTTGACCCTAATTGAAAAAGGGCTGCAGGTGGATGAGCACTGCTTAACCCAGGCAATGGGTCAGAAAGCAGAAGAAAGAGTTCAAACTCAGCCAGGTCTCTTAAAGGGGCGGCCACTCCTTGCTGTCTGCAGGGTTCGGGCTGTGCCGTGACATAACGTAATTAGTGACATGTTGCAAAAGGTACCTAAAGCTGAAGCGACAAAATTAGGGGGTTTGAAGTTTATTTTTCATATTAATCAGTTCTTATTCAAAGTAAACCTTTTCTTTTTATCAAAGATATCAGAAATGTGAAGGATTTCATTTCTCAAGGTTTTTAGTCTTGGAATATTGTTTTTTTTTTGTGAGGAATAACTGTCAATATGCATAATGAATTCTTTATATATAGTAATACATGAATACATATATACAAAGCTTGTGGGGTTAAGAGTCAGATGTATATGGCAGACCCATGAAAACAGAACTGCTGTCAGAGATTCATTTCTCTAAATCTGTCTATATGATTAATGATATTTAATGTTTCAAAAAGGTTTACTCCTTTAACTATATCAAATACATTGAGCCCATCATGTAATACCCGTAATACCTATCCATGCCTACCCACGTAAATTTAAAAAGTACCTTTTATTTCTACTCCAACATTACAAGATTCTCTATCGAAATACTTATACATGTACTTCTGTGATTTACTGTGCATATTCAATCTTATTGTGCGCAGTTAACCTAGTAAGAGAGCCCCATCATTTCTGTATAGACTTTTAATTTCTTTTACAACATATATCATTTTCCAGACTGAACATAATTTCCAATCTGCTCCATTGCAAAGAATTTCCTTACAAATAGCCAAGAACTGTATTCAAAGTTAACTCTGAATGTCCATGCCACATCTCTGCCATTAGATTTGGAAGTGAAATGAGAATATTTTGAAATATCTATACATCTGCCAGTTTATGGCTGGAACAATGAACCAATATAATAATTAGGAGATGTCAACTTTGTATGTATACATTATGCATTATTGAAAATGATTAGGTCATCAAGATTGATAAGGATAATATGATGAAGAGAATAGTAATTTAACACGTCATTGTTTGACTTTCCCTGTCCTTCACAGGGATACCCCAGACACATTAAAAGAATAAATCAAGTTATGGTGTTTATATGTGTAGATATGAGACAGAATTTGCCCTGTACCAAACGAATGCAGATCAACGATTGCCCAATAATTCAAAGACTGTTATTGCAACCCTCACAAGGGTTAAATGTCTGGGTGAATGTGTTAGTACATTTTGTATGTATCATATAGGTAATTGTATAACGGCAAATTAATGGAGGTTGGAAATATGCTAAGTTAGCACTTAGACCATGGGGTTAATGGCTAGTGTCTGACACTTTTGGGCCATGAAGTTAGGAATTGGGCTCAAGGACCATGGTTGCTTATCTTAAAACTTCTATTTATTGTGCCCATGCTTTGCTGTGCTGTACACATCTGGGTTTTAGCTGCCAAGAATTAAAATGTTGATAACTTGAGTTGTGTATGTATAACAATATGTACTGTGTGTATAGTACAACCATTTTGTTTTTCTTAAATAAATGCTTGTAAAATAATACTGAAAATGTGGGAACATATTAAATTGCTTTGGTTAGTCCATGCTGAGATTTGCATTTTGGGCTCATTTATACATTTAGTAATTTAACCTATTCTTTTTGCAAATTGTGGTGCACCCACCAACATGCAGCGATCATTAGACTATTGTTTTGGCCTTTTTTTTTTTTTAATTCCTCACTAGTGAGGTGTGGCTGGTACCCCTCTAGACCCCATGAACATAGGGTCTATATTGACATTCCCTTTTAGGCTTGGGGAGTAAATCTTAAAACAGAGTGTAAGAGAACCCTGAGAACAGACACAGTTCAGCTCTCCTGTACTGTTAAAAAGATGCTAAATAGCATTTACTTATCAGACTGATGACACCCACAAGAACAGGTGAGAACTAAAATGCCAGGAAGGAAGTATCCACCCAGATATATTTTTTTAATACTTTTAATTTTTTTTAAACTGCAGTAGTATATGTTTCGAAACAGGTGCTGCATGTAAAGTTTAATGTAGAAAACTGAGATAACGTCCATTAACACCTTTCCCTTTGTATCCCCCCCCCTTACAAAGCCCAAGGGTGTAGGCTGTTAACTTTAGTTAAGCTATCGGTTTATAGATGTAGGTGCATTCCTAGTCAGGTTAAATTTATACATATCCTTCATATTCTATGCACTGCTGGTCTATTAATTACAACAGAGCTCATTGCTCAGTCGGTAGTCCTTGGGTTCTACTCCCTTTCTAGACTTTTATTTAGTGCATTTTAGAATCTTTTTATTAATTTTCAGTGAAATCAGATGCACGTATGTTCTCCTTATCTTTTTTTCTTAATTTCAAAAAGGCTTATACAGTCTGACCGTGTCTGCTCTTGTCATGTTAAAATGCATTCAGGAAATATGGTATGGCAAATGTTAAGGTAATGAGTTTCTCGCATTATCTACGAGATAGGTCGCTGTCCTAATGCTGATGTTTGTTGCACGAACACCTCAATAAAAACATTGAGGTAAAAAAATAATAAAGAAAACTGAGATAATGTGGATTGCATTGAAGAGTTTAAAAAATGTCTCTGCATAAATAATTAGTCTATTTAGCTTTTGTATATTTTTTTTTTTTTAACAAATTACTTTTTTTTTCCCCATGTGTTCGCCTTTTTCAGTATAATGGCAGTGCTGAGTAACAAATGTGGATTCCAGCTGCAATATCAAATGATATTTTCACTCTGGCTACTGGCATTCAGCCCACAAATGTGTGAGTACCTTCGGCGGTACAACATTGTGCCGGTATTGTCTGATATTCTCCAAGAATCGGTCAAAGAGAAAGTGACAAGGATCATTCTAGCAGCTTTCAAAGTAAGTCTATTTATTATGTATTAGCTGTTACAAAGTCAAAATTATGATATCAATGGGCAATAGCACAGTTTCTGTTATGTTAATTGTACAAAATAAAATCAAATATCATATAACCCTCTTCACGGTTAATGCATGCTATGTTTCCCAAGTACCTAAAAAAAACTATTTGCCATATGTCTGAAATCTGTGCTTTATTGACAAGATAGACTTGAATATACTAACTAGAATTAAGCAAGATTTAGCAAAGTCATGAATCGTGATTTTTTTAAAATGTATTCCTGTATACAGCACCTTTAGGTTTACCGAATTTAATGATCAAATCTCACCATCTCAAAATAAAGTTAAAAACAAATTAAGAAGCTTGGAATAATGGAAATGCTAATTTATTACTAGATAAACAAGAGTATGTGATGATCTTTGATTGTTTTGTGTAACTGTAACTATATAAGTTTGTGCAGGGGATGCATGCAAATCATATCATGTTCAGAGATACAAATCATGGTGTCCGTTCAATAGATTAGGAGCTTTTCTTGAGCATTATGTGGCAGCAGCAGTCAGCATTCTGTGTAAATAGTAAAAGGAAGCACTTAGCATTTAAAAAAGGAAGATTTGGGGGCGGGACTTCCGGTCGGACGGAGCGGTCGCATGTAACCGCAGCTCCGTGATCGGCACGGCCTAAAAGCGGCAGAAAAGCGGCGAAAGAGCCCGGAACGACCCTACCAGGGTGCCCAACAACAGGGGAACCTCCTACCTTAAGGATGGCACCCCCGAAGTCCCAAAGGGCATCGGATTTCTTCCGGCAGGGTAAGGGAGGGAAGCAGCGCATGGAGCAAGATGGCGGCGGCTCCCGCTCACCCACTCACACCTCAGACGCAGGATCAGACTCAGATATGAGGCAAGCAACCGCTGAAGATCTGTCTGTGTCGGAAAAGCGCCTGGCGGCAATGCTGCAGGACCTACGCACCTCTATGAAGACTGACTTCCAAGCTGCGGTCTCTGAAATGCGCAAAGACATCCATGAAGTGGGGACACGCGTTAATGCACTAGAAGAAAAGACTGACGAGCTCTGCCACATGAATGACACCATGGTGGAGAAAATACAAAGAATGGACGCTGATAACAAACGCCTTATGGAAAAACTGGCAGATTTGGAGGATCGCTCCCGCCGCAACAATATCCGCGTGCGCGGGGTACCAGAAACAGTGACACAAGAAGAGCTGCCGGCCTACCTACTGCGACTCTTCCAAGCGATCCAACCAAACCTAGAACTGGCGGACCTCCGCCTGGACCGGGCGCACCGAGTGCCAAAACCTCAAAACCTTGCACAAGAAGTGCCAAGAGACATCGTGACCAGACTGCACTACTACTCTGCGAAAGAAGCCATACTCGCGGCGCAAAGGAAGGCCTCAGCGATGCCGCCAACCTATGAAAATATCTCCCTATTCGCTGACCTCTCACCGACGACAATGGCCAGAAGAAGGGAATTCATTAACATTACGAAATGCCTCAGAAACAACAAAATACCGTACAGGTGGGGATTTCCTACAAAACTCCTTCTCTGGCGGAACGGAGATCGAAGATCCGGCGCTGGGGATGGACAAGCTCAAGACCTGGGGCTTGTTCCCAGACGGCAAAGCACCACACACCCAAACCTCCCTAAAGAAGATGACCGCGGACTGGTCCAAAGCCTAAAGAACACTACCGCCACCCAGAAGGGGGTGCCGGCTACAGCACGACTCGGTTAGAGACCCGTGTGACCCCCCCCCCATGGTGACCACCCCACTCATCTGGGAATGGCATAGCTTGAAGGATATTCAGCACCCACGTGAGTACTCTTGATCGCCCTCACCCCACCTACCCCCTAACCCAACACAAGAGAAAAAGTGACTGCCACACCACAGCGCAATTTGGCCCACCCTGTCACTGCGAGACTTACCCCTAAGCAGTCAGACTCGCTGCTCAGACCCCTGCAGAGACTGCCCACTAAAATCTGAACCCAGCATGGCCGGACAAAGGCCGAAAAACTGAAGGGCGCAGAGACTGTGCTCACCTCTCACCCCCCCCCCACTCACGGATCTATACAGGACAGCCAACGGCTCAGCCAAGCACCCATATCTCCCCCCCCACGCCTACTTTATCGAGAGAGCCGGGCTCTGAAAGAGGTACAGGCCTCACCAAATATCAGACGCCCCCCGCGATACACCTGCGGGACACCGCCTGCCGTTGCGACCCCCTCTCAGTGCAGTAGAGGGTGCGAGCTCGGCAGCAGGGTCCCTCACATAATGCTTAATAGCTGTTTGAAATGTATATACTTTATTTCTGTTTTATGGTTTTGTCTCTTAGGTTATGTTCTAGGTTGTTCCCCTTGCCCTAACCCCCTTCCCGAGATGCTCCCCCTTCACTACTGGGTACGACGAGGGGAAAAAATAGCCTCACCCAACCACCTCTGTCATGTAGTGGCAAGGGAAAACACTACACCCAAACTAACGGGCCCTAGGGCCACCCCAACTAGTTAAAATGACCTCCGCCAATAAATTCCGCCTGGTGTCTCTAAATGCCCATGGGCTGAACACACCACAAAAACGCAGGCTGGCGTTCTCCCAATTACGCACTCTACACGCCTCTGTAGCATGCATACAAGAAACTCACTTCTCAATTAAAAACCCACCAAAATTCTCGTCCACATCTTATCCACAAGCTTACCATGCCACGGCACCGAATAAGACACGAGGTGTTAGCATTCTCTTCCACTCTGATTGGCAATTTAAATGTGAAGTAGAATACAAAAGCCCCGATGGCCGGCTTCTAATACTAGTAGGACTCTTAAATGACGTCCAGGTGACAGTAGTCAACCTCTACGCCCCCAACACCAACCAGTATGACTTCCTTAGGAAAGCTTTACAACAAGTAGACAAGAAGAAGAAAGGGCAGACGCTTATATGTGGAGACTTTAACTGCGTACTGGACCCAGCTCTAGATAGGACCGGCAAACCCTGTTCCCACTTGCGATCAACACAGCTAGGGTTGAAAGTGACAGCACTCCTCAACTCACATGGCCTACACGATACATGGCGTTCGCTATACCCAGCATCTAAAGACTACACGTTCTACTCCAAGGTACATGATAGATACTCCCGGATAGACATGTGTTTAGTGGATGTGAAAACGCTAGATACCCTGGAGGAGGTATCGATTGCCCCCTTGACTTGGTCAGACCATGCCCCCCTCACTTCAGTCTTTACCACGCTCCACCCGGTCCGGGGTCGGGGACAGTGGAGACTAAACGAATCACTGATAGACAATGTGGACAGGGCGGCCGAGATAAGGAGTGCCTTGGCGCACTACTTTGTAGATAACCACTACACCGACACGAATGTCGCAATGACATGGCTTGCCCATAAGGCAGTAATGCGCGGTCTGCTAATACGACAAGGGGCAAAACTGAAGCGCCAACTGACAGAAAAAAGTAAGACCCTACTGACCGACTTAAAACAAGCAGAAACACGACACAAGACCTCCCCCACACACTCCAACAGGCAGGAGGTACAGAAGTTAAGGGCCACTATAGAAGCACTACAGATGCAGCAAGTGGAACGGGCAATTCGTAAAATGAAAACCAACTACTATAGACAGGGTAACAGAGCGGGCAAAATATTAGCCTCCCAACTCAGGGAACGCACCTCGCAGGTAAAGATCCCATATATTAAGGACGACACGGGCACCAAGATTAGAAACCCCAAAGCGATAGTAGACAAGTTTGCCCAATTTTACGCAGGGCTATATAACCTGTCTGGGGACACCAACCAACACCAACCCAGTCCCCAAAATATTACTTCCTTCCTAGACGGAGTGACTCTCCCTCGACTTTCCAACGAACAGGCGGCTGCACTGACCAACCCAATTGAAACATCTGAAGTATCAAAGGCTCTACACGATACGCCCAGACACAAAGCCCCAGGCCCGGACGGCTTCTCAACCCACTACTACAGGGTTTTTGAGGACCAGCTACTCCCCCATCTCACGGCCCTATTCAACCACATTTTAGAGTCGGGGGAGATACCCCCGTAAATGTTGGAAGCCACCATTATTACGCTCCCTAAACCAGGCAAAACCACTGATACATGCGCACACTACCGCCCAATCTCACTCCTCAACGCTGACACAAAATTGTTCGCTAAGACCCTTGCAAACAGAATACGCCCTACACTAGCTCAATTAGTATCCCCAGAACAATCAGGGTTTGTCCCGGGGCGACAAGTAGAAGATAACACCAGACGGGCCCTTGACGTAATGGAACTCATGATTAGAGATCGGTCACAGGGCTTAATAATGGCCTTAGACGCAGAAAAGGCCTTTGACAGACTCCACTGGGGTTACATGACAGAGGTCCTGCGTAGATTCAACTTCCCGACAAAATTCCTAGCTGGGCTCTTATCCCTCTACTCATTCCCCCAAGCCACAGTCATGAACTCTGGTTTCATTTCCAGCAGATTTGCCCTATCGAACGGCACAAGACAGGGATGCCCCCTATCGCCCCTCATTTTTATCCTGGCGCTGGAGCCCCTGCTCCATAAAATCAGGACTAACCCCTGCATCCTAGGCGCCCCCTCCCCGACAGGCCCGCAAAAAATGGCAGTGTTCGCTGACGACATCCTTCTCTTCCTAACAAACCCTCCGGACTCCCTACCCGCCCTCCTGGACCTACTACGGGATTACGGCCAGGTCTCGTACTACAAAAATAATGTAGCGAAAACACAGGTACTCCCGCTGAATATGCCCAGTTCCCAACTCACGGCCCTACGAACGTTATACCCCTTTGAATGGAGGAAGGATACCATTTCCTATCTAGGCACACAACTAGCACCCTCCAAACAGCTCCTCATAAAACATAACCACGGGGGACTCACAGCAAAAATAGAGCAGGTGCTGGAGGGCTGGGGAAGCAAAAACAGACTCACATCCTGGTTGGGGCGCATAAACGCCGTGAAAATGATTATACTACCGCAAGTATTATTTCTATTTAGGGCCCTACCCATCAGTTTACCAAACTACACCCTCCGAGCATTTCAGCGACTCATCAACGCACACATATGGAGGAAAAAACCACCCAGAGTCTCACTAGCAAATATTAGCACAGCCATGGGGGGAGGCGGGGTGGGTGTGCCACACATAACCAAATACTACCTAGCAACAAACATATCTCAGACGGCGCGCCTCCTCTCCACCTCGAATTGCCCACTGTGGCACCAACTGGAAAGTGCTGTCTGTGCGCCTCACTCCCTTAGGGACCTGGTCTGGATCCCAGCCAAGGCCCAACCTCGACTCACGAACCCTCTCACGACAACCAAGCTGTCCCTGCAGCTATGGCTGAGATGGGCCCCAAAAATGCTTAGTGTAAAGATAGAGACCCTGGCCCCACTGACAAGTCTCCAGCACCACACACATGACCTGGATCTGGGCGAGTGGGTGGACAGGGGGCTGACGCAGATAACTCACCTCTATGGAGCAAATGGGCTCCTAGCGTTCCCGGACCTCCAAAGCCAATACCACCTACCAAACAGCGAAATATTCACATATTTACGCATAAAACATATCTTAGGGGCCACCGGCAAGGAAAGGACACCAACACAACCCCAAAACCACTTTGACTTGCTATGCCAAGGTCAAAAACCCCCCAAAAAACCACTCTCCCTGTGTTACCATAGGTTGCTAGACATAGATAGACCGGCCAAACAATCATACATGCTCAAATGGGAAAGAGAATTGAACTGCGAACTCGAGCATGGGAAGTGGATAGGGGCCATGACACTGGTTAAACGGGCGACAAAGTGCTTGGACCATGTAGAAGCAGCCTACAAGATGTGGATGCAGTGGTACTACACGCCACACAGATTGGCCCAAATATACCCAGGGGTGCAGAATAGATGTTGGCGTTGCAGCCAACAAGGGGGAAACACGAGCCACATATTCTGGTACTGCCCGGCACTCAGCCAATACTGGCAACACATCCAAGACATAATTAAATCCAAACTAGGAAAACAATTACCACTCAAACCCGAACACTATCTGCTCCACATGCTACCCCGAGACTTTACAGCCTATGAAGCAGTCCTGACTACCCACATCACCTTAGCAGCTAAAACGTGCATAGCCGCCTTGTGGAAAACAATGACCGTACCTGACATAAAAACAGTACTCGCCAAAATAAGCCTCACCCAACAGTACGAGCAGATGGCACATACAATAGGTGGCACATTAGAACACTACAACAGGACATGGTCCAAGTGGTGATGCCTGGGTGAAGGACGAATTACGCCCCACCTAGCTGACAAACTACGCCCCACCTAGCCTCCAAGCACGAGAGCATCTCACCCCCTTTCCCCCCCCCCCGTACTACACCCTTATCCCAGTTCACCCCCCCCCATACACAAAATAAGGGCTTACGTTGCCCTACCGAGCCTTAAAATATGAGATGATGAGCAGGTGAATTAGTTCCCAGCCTACAAGACACGACACTACACAAATAAACAAACAACGCGCAAAGGTGATACGAACCCGGTTGCTAACCATCGGCCCACCCCAAAGAAGAGTGGAGGATACAGGTGGGAGGCTGACCACCGGAGGCCAGGGAGAAGCCACTTAGAGGCATGATAACACACACCAGAAAGCATGCCCAGTCTACCGGGTACTAAAATCAAGGCACTACTCACCACCTGTAACAAAAGCATGATTGTTGCTTGAAACAACACTCTGTACCATTACTACGAGGATGTATTGTAAAATGCCATTGTACAATGTTATCACTATATACTCTCTGTTATGCAATATGTATGAAACGTAAAATGTAGTTTAAAGTGTCAATCCGAAACCTTTTCATCTCAATAAAAATGAAACATTTAAAAAAAAAAAAAAGGAAGATTTAGATTATTGAGACAGGTGGTTTTGTAGAAATTCTTTCCAATTTGCAACACTCAGTCGCACTGCTAGGTTCTGAATTATGCTGGCCATACATTCACATCAAGGCTGCAACCGAACACTGAAAAGCTTGCCTTAAACTGATTTATACACAAATGGGAAATATCGCGTTAAAATACCTTTCAGTGAGGCAATGAATAACATCCATTTTAAAAACCTTTCATTGAGACGCTAAAACGCTGTCTACATTAAATATTGAAAGAAACTGATAATGAGACAATGGATCAAAAATAAAACAGAAGCAAAAGACATATTGTTACTTATAAAAAATGTGGAAAGCTAGGAACACATTCAGTATCTTCACCTTGAGTCCCAAATGCACAATTTGCAAGGAAGTGACTATCAACGCGTCACTGTATTCATTATACAAACAATGAATGAATGTGATGAAAAACAAATGCTTTATCTAAACAAAGGGCCAATGGCCCTCTTAACTGTTTGTGTTTTGTGGGCTTTTGGTTGTTATGACCTATATATACAATCACATTCTAATATCATACAATATTTAACGATCATAGAAATCAGAACAAATTATTATTCATTTGTAACGAACTTGCACATCTCATAGAACCAGGGTATGTAGGAATTGAATACTATAGGCACCAAAACAACTTTAGCACAGTAAAGCAGTTTTAATGCTTAGATATTGTCTCTGCAGTCTCCCTGCTCAATTATCTGCAATGTAGGAGTTAAAACATTTTTCATGGAGCCGGTGAGTTACAATCAGGAGAGTTGTGGATAGGGTTGCATAAACAGAAACGTGATTTGTCAGTCTGATCTTAAACTTAACTTAAAAGTTTTCAACTCCTTCACTCTAAATTAAACGTTAGTCACACAGGAGGCACCTGCAGTCTCTAGCAGGCTATTAACAGAGCAGGAGATAAGAGATTATAAATTAAATTTATGGAATAAAGGAAATTTAAAGGACTACTATAGTGCCAGGAAAACCATCTCGTTTTCCTGGCACTATAGTGCCCTGGGGGTGCCCCCACCCTCAGGGTCCCACTCCCGCCGGGCTGAAGGGGGAGGAAGGGGTTTAATCCCTTACCTTTCTCCAGCGCCGGGCTCCCTCGGCGCTGGGACTCTCCTTCCTCTTCTGACGTCACCAGCTGAATGCGCATTCAGCCAGTCTCATAGGAAAGCACTCTCAATGCCTTCCTATGGACGCTGGTGTCTTCTCACT
Organism: Pelobates cultripes; assembly: GCA_933207985.1. Taxonomy (NCBI): domain Eukaryota; kingdom Metazoa; phylum Chordata; class Amphibia; order Anura; family Pelobatidae; genus Pelobates; species Pelobates cultripes. The sequence continues at coordinate 259,909,583 of OW240915.1, read as the reverse complement.
GTGAAAATCACAGTGAGAAGCGCGGAAGCGCCACTAGCGGCTGTCAATGAGACAGCCACTAGAGGCTGGATTAACCCATAGGTAAACATAGCAGTTTCTCTGAAACTGCTATGTTTACAGCAAAAAAGGGTTAATCCTAGATGGACCTGGCACCCAGACCACTTCATTAAGCTGAAGTGGTCTGGGTACCTATAGTGGTCCTTTAAACATGAGATTTCTCTTTACAAGAAGTGTTTAGGAAGGCTGTGTAAGTCACATGCATAGGAGGTGTGACTAGGGCTGCATAAACAAAGTGATTTAACTCCTAAATGGCAGAGAATTCAGCAGTGAGACTGCACAGGAATGATCTATACAGCAAACCTGCTTAATGAATCTAAAGTTGTTTTGGTGGCTATAATATCCCTTTAATGTATTTAGGTATTAAAAAAAATAAACACATTTACAAATAAATAAACCAATCCACAAAGTTCCTAAAATTGTAGCACTTTCACAAACGTGTTCAACCAATGCAACTTTTTTTTTCCATGTGGGGGTTTTCTTTGATCATAAATTGTTGTCTTGCAGAAGTTTATCTTATCCATATTTCAAACCCTGCTGCAGTTCCACTCTTTACAAAGGATGAGTAAGCCGATGGCAGCCGTGTTGTTTTTATTATTATTATTATTTTTATATAGCGCCATCAAATTCCGCAGCACTTTACAATGGGTGGACGAACGGACATGTAGTTGTAACCAGACAAGTTGGACACACGGGAAAACCCCCCACTCGTCTTATACTCGAGTCAGTGTCTGTATTATGGCAACTTACATAGCCATAATACAGACCAAGCCCGGCGGTCCTGTTGGGGGCTGGCAGCAAGCTGTAACTTACCTTTCCTGCAGCTCCTGTCAGCTCCCTTCTCCTGCGTTCCGGTCAGCTCCACTGTAAGTCTTGCGAGAGCTGCTGTGTCTGAGCGTGGCAACGCTCCACGCAGCACTCAGACCGCGAGACTTACAGTGGAGCTGACCGGAACGCAGGAGAAGGGAGCTGACAGGAACTGCTGTAAAGGTAAGTAACAGCTTGCTGCCAGCCCCCCTCCTGCACAGTACACACCACTGGACCACCAGGGAATAATATAGCCCCCCTCCCTGGCCAGCTAACAAGCAGGGAGGGGGGACAAAAAAATAAAAATAAACATTTTAATAATAATAAAATAAACATTTTAATAATATAAATGTAATAATATTAAAAATAAAATTTAATAATAATAAAAGAAAAATGCCCACCCCCCACCAAGGTTACACACTCTGCATCACATACACAAACACGCTCTGCATTTATACACACACACTGCATTCATACACACTGCATTCATATATACACACACACACTTTCAATTAATATAATTTTTGGGGGATCTAATTTATTTAGAAATTTACCAGTAGCTGCTGCATTTCCCACCCTAGGCTTATACTCGAGTCAATACGTTTTCCCAGTTTTTTGGGGTAAAATTAGGGGCCTCGGCTTATATTCGGGTCGACTTATACTCTAAGATATATGGTACCTTTTTATGCTCATCAAAAGCTTTATTATCTTATATTCATACTCTAGATGTTAAATAATTAATGCAGATAGGCACATTGGCAACATGTTAACCAAATGTCCTCTAATTTCTCAGTTTTTATGTTGTAGTTGTTTTCTACTTTATCAATAACAGTTTTCTTAATTTATTGTTTAAAATAATGTAAAATAGTGTGTTTTACCATAGCAAAAATTATTTATCTATCAAATAATACTATTTAACATCTTCTTATAGTGCTGGATTTTACATTTTGCTTTCATGTGAAGTGAGTTATTTTCCACTCCCCTTTGTGACTTGCTCTGCATATAATTTGAATATTTGGAAATAAAGCATAATATTCTGAGCTTCAGAGAATACTCAAATACTGCCATCCATACTTTCATGATTTACATGCTGTGCTTTTACAGAAACAGTCTATATCCTGTTGGGCCAAAAGAAGGCTGCATGCAGTCATCTCTATTTGGCTTCATGTTGCCCACATAATGAAAAAGAAATGTCAAACGTCATTATGGTCTGCTCGGTCTGCTCGCTCTGCCCAAAAGCATATGTTAACAGCTTCTAAAATGGATATAAAACACTGCCTGAAAATATAGATCCATTTTAATGGGTTACATCTTGATATACTAAATTGATTTGTCTGATTGCAGAACTTGTTAGAAAAATCCACCGAAAGAGAAACACGGCAGGAGTATGCTCTAGCCATGATCCAATGCAAAGTGCTGAAACAGCTGGAGAACTTGGAACAGCAGAAGTATGACGATGAAGACATTGTGGAAGATATAAAATTTCTCTTGGAAAAACTAGGGGAAAGTGTCCAAGACTTGAGGTATAGTATCATGTCAGCAGGTTACCTCTCCTTCAACAATCTCAGTCTGTAACTGCCATTCGGGTTGGACATGATATCCCTTGGTAATACGAAAGTATAGCTTTTCCATTATTAAGGCAACTGAAGAGAAGGCACTCTGTGGGTGTGAGGGAAAGCCCTGTATTTTTTTGTTTACACTGTGAAATTTGGTTAAAAAAAAAAAAAAAACAAGGTTAAAAAAAAACCCACAGGCAATGGTGCTCAGACTTTTAACACTCACAACTGCTACATTGATCTGCAGTGGTTATAGTGCATACAGTGCCCCTTTAAATCGTCTATAGGAAAGATATGGAAGTGGGGGGTGAAAGCAAGATAGGGTAAGATGTTCTATTGAGAGTTTAAGAGCTCTGCTACATAGAACATAACTGGCCTCTTTACATTATCTTATTCTTGCATCATTTCTTATTATTACGAGGGCAGATCCTGGGTGAAATTCTGATATAAGTATAGTGGGCCCGTCTTGTCATGATTATCTAGTATATTATTGTGAGACGTTTAAATAATGAATACTCCACCAGTAGGTTGTATAGTTACATACTTTTTGTGGCTTCCTGGCTGTATTATATATATGTTTCATCATAGTAATTTTAACAACCGTGTTTTTCGGTTTTTCTGTAGTTAGAACACAATTTGACATAATCTGACATTCTCATAGATGAAGTACATGCTTCCAGTTCTGTGATCACTGTTAGTCCAGTCCGTTTTTTTTGTTTTGAAGGCGTGCTCTTCGGTTTACTAATCCTTTTTTTTCCTTTTTATATATTTTTGTTGTTGTTGCTGTGCTTGTCTCTACATGCAGTTTTTTGTGATAACGTTTTATCCTTATAAACTATTTGTGTGTGCGCTTTTTACGTTTTTATTTAATGAAATGAGTTTGGATGTGTAGGGTGATCCATAGTGAAATTAGAGCCCGCCTCTGGATGAAACACTGGATTTTATTATCTTCACCTTTGTTTGACATGAGTGCAGTTAACCATCCAGTGATTTAGGTTTATTTTCTTTATTTTTTTCTGTTTGGATGCTTCAGGATTAATAGGCTGTATACACAATGTTTACGTCCAGTGAGATCTACGTGTGCTTGTATGCATACGCTGGACAACTTTGGGCTTTTGAACTTCCTTTTCTAAATTATAAAACAGTTATTAAAAACCAGTTAGAAACAATAAAAAAAAAAGTTATTTTGCCTAGTGTAGCTTTTTTTTTGTTGTTGTAACTTTTATTTTATTTTAGTAGTTAAATTAGTAGCACTACAGTATAGCTTTGCTTCCGCACTTGCGTTTTTGTATGTCCATGAAAATGTTAGTGTTTTTTTTTTTATAAATTCTTTATTTTGAGAATTTTATATTTTTATACGGGGTACAGAAAAAAAGAAAGGGATATAGGGGAACAACAGTTCACAATACCCAGCAACAACCCAAAGACCATACTCGTTAGCCTACGATGTCCCCTGAAACTGAAGTCCCTCTCTGCATGTATGGGCCGTCGGGGAGGTACCTGCGCCTCTGCCCATAGGGGGCGAGGATGCAGAGAAGCTCTGCTCTGTACCTTTGGATCCACGTAGATTATGTCAGAAGTCGGTGTTGCAACAGTAGAGTGAGGTCATCATGCACAAAACGTGACTGAACCGTAGAGGGAAAGCTCAACTGGAGCTAACCTGAGAGGTAAGGCCTATCTAAGTCAAGGCTTGGTGAAAAGAGAAAAAAAATAAAAAAAATTATATGATGTTGCACTGTCTCCCTAGTTCTAGATGTTTGTAGTCCGCCAGTGTGCGTGCGTGTGGCGTGTATAGGTGGTGGAGCCGTGTCAGAAAATCAGGTGGTGAGAGGGCCCGGAGGACCAGAGGCTCCCCCCGGACCACCCTCCCCCGCCCACCGGTACTACACCGCGCCCCAGGGGCCCCAGACTCTCCCAACCGATGCAGTCGTCTCGTGAATCAGGACAGATAATTCATCCATCTCCTTGGACTCTTCTATTTTCCTTCGTACTTCTGGCAGTGTTGGGATATCCGCCCTCCCCCAGTGAGCTGCAATAGTCCGTCTCGTTGCAAGCGCTATTTTTGCCACTAACTTATTCTGTGCCCCAGGTAGAGCCTCTAAGGGTTTGGACAGCAGCCACATCCATGGGTCCAATGGGAGGGCTGTTTGCAATGCTCTGGAGGCGACATCAGCAAGAAAATGTTAGTGTTTTTACACTAGTTAAGGCATTAAATGTACTGTTTTGCAATTGTCATAACCTCAGAAGCTTCACATTCTGATTATAACCTTGCTGTACGGTATACCACGTAGCAAGCAAATCTCATAAAATGAGAGGTTAAAAAAAAAAAGCTTATTTTATTGTATCATTAATTCACTTCCAGCTTTATTTCCAACCAAGCTCAGATATTAAACTTTGTGTAATTGCTTTGGGATCACAAATCACCACTAATACCTGCAAATTCCTAAGCTGCATGTGAATCTATAGGACATGGCATGATTGAAAATTATCCAATGAAGCACACAGAGCAAAAATGCTCCTGCGGAATACAGATTTTAATGATATAAATTTATCTGGTTAACCAGAGCAAGCAAATGAAACAAACACCTTGAAAATATTGGCTACTTCACATACTCAGGCCTGCGTGATTTCACTTTGCAATGTTTCTCCAACAGAGTGATTCATATTAAATTCCAATAATTTGAACCCTAGTGCTAAGAGACTTTAAACAGATGCTGCCAGTAAATTTAAATGTAATTAAGTCTTTTTTCTTTTATTTTTTTCAACATTAAAATAAAAAAACAAACCTATATTGTAGATAGTTTCAAAGAAACACTGCATAGTGCCCCATAACATTTATTTCCCAAAAAACTATTAAAAGGGGTCTTTTAGATTCTAGGTCCCCCTTTTATATTAAAAAAGTTGTTGATAGTGATCTTACTATCTCCTATTTAGTTTAATTCCTGTACCATGTTCTCTGTTACATCTCATCACCCTGTCACATTCACCCTGTCACATACCTAATACAATCACATTCACCCTACCCCCTGAATTACATAGATTTACCAACCCAGTCATGTTCAGTCACATGTCTTCACTCATCCATCTGTCACATCATACCCATCATCTACATACCTACTTGCCACCTACACCTACCAACAAACCCAACGACCTATATTTATTCATCTCTGCAAACAAATTCATCTTCCCAACAACAATTTTCTTCACACATTATTCACAACTCCATATATAAATATAATGCACACAGTATAAACACAAATTACATATGCATTCACATACACATACTAGCAAGAAATTTGCACTTTTAGGCTGGTTTAGGATGTTTGTAATGTAAAGTTTGCCCTGCAAACATCTGCAATTGTATGGTTAAAGGGACAATGTAGTCACCAGAACAACTACAGCTTAATGTAGTTGTTCTGTTGAGTATAGTCCGTCCCTGCAGGCTTTTTGTTGTCAACACTGTCTTTTCAGAGAAAAGGCTGTGTTTACATTAAAGCCTATTGACACCTCTAGTGGCCACTCCTCAGATGGCCACTGAAGGGTGCTTCCTGGGGGCAGTGGTACACAGTGTACAGCATCGCCGTTCAGCACACTGAACATTTATCATATAGATGCATTGATTCAATGCATCTCTATAAAGATATGTTGATTGGCCAGGACAGCATTTGGCCTCGCCCCTGCCCCACCTCCTTGGAGATTTCTACAAATCCAATGCTTTCAATGTAGGAAAGCAGTGGATTGGTTGAGATCATCAATTCTAATGGTGTCAGCCAAAGAGGCGGATCGTGGGCGGGGCCAGCAACAGCAAACCTGTGGAGAATTGGAAATAAGGTAGGTAAGCCACCTAAATGTTGGTTTTAACACTATAGGGTCAGGAATACATGTTTGTGTTCCTGACCCTATAGTGTTCCTTTAATCAACATTACTAGTTACTAAATTTCTCTAGATTTTTTTGAGGACTATGGTTTCCTATGGCCCATTTTATTGTAATAGTGCAGATGTATAAAGAGGGATGTGGGGCAAGTTGGGGAAATAAGAGGGTAATTATAAACGACCAAAATAACCCTCTTAGCGAAATCTCTCTAGGGTCACGTATGAGTGTGTGTATATAATTCTTCTTCTTATTAGCACCCTTTATAGATGTACATTGCTAAATTAGAAGCATCAATTAACACAACTCCATTAAAGTGTTAATTTTAAACAAGGCTATCATTATAATCTATATGATCTCTAGCAATACTACCAAGATTGGACACTAGATCCTTCTCGAGCAAACTCTTTGTCAACCTAATTTTAAACTCCGTGAAATGTTAATATTTATTCACTTTTATTTTCCACCCTTTTCTAAGATAACTTGTTGTCAGGTTTGTGACCTGTCAATCTCTTACAGCAGGAACATTCCTTGCACTCAGTGGTTAACCTTATCTGACTTACTAAGTAGCTCCTTTTAAGTATCTGCTCTGCTAAATCTTGAAGTTGAAATAGCCATTCTTGTTGTGCAATGAGAATTGATTGATCTGTCTCAGGAAGCCAAGAGGCTACTTGATGAAAATTGAATGCCTGTCTTATTAATTTTCATTGGAAGCAGATAGTCAGTATTACTGATCTAATACTCCTGTACATGTTCTAAAAGCAACTTCAGGAGCAGCAGCATTTTTAATTAATTGGCTGCTCTGCTCCTTTGATGATTGATGTAAATGGTTCTACCTATATTTTGCTAACAATAGAGCCCTGTTCATGTGGTATATAACCGTGTTTTCAATGTACTCTCTTACATGAAGAATGTAACAAGGGGAGAGTTGTTTGTGGTTTGTTTTAATTCTATTTATTGGTAAAGCGACTTGAAATGTCTTTGCTTTGAATTTCTGGGGAGCACTGCCAGACACGTAAACAGTAGCAGAGTTTACAGGTATGGCTTGATTTTAGCTACACAGAGACAGATGTTATGTATTTTTAGAACATTGAAATGCTATCCCGCACTTGTTGGCTTTGTAGAAGATTATTGGTCTACGTGCTTCTCTAATAGAAGGTATGAGTGAGTTGCTGGAAGTAGACTAAGTGATGGATAGGGAACATGAACTGCGTGTACTGCAGAGGTAGTTTCCAGAGAAATTAACCATTCAGTAAAGGTGAACTTAATTTATTTCTATATATCCCATTTATTTGTGTGTTTGTATGTATTTTCAACTTACACCACTACTAGTCTAACTCTGTTTGTTTATTGTCCCTGACTACAAATGTAAAGGCTGGGCTGAAGGCGGAGCCTATAGTTGTAGGTGGAGTTACCCGGCCAATAAACACTCAAGCCACCTCTTATGATGTTGCCTGGTTTAGTCCACCCCCACTCCCTTTTACAGATCATTTATTTCGGTGGGCCCCCTGTTTTTACAGGTCTACGCGAATGCAAAAGTCACCCGGGCAGGTAGAAATGTACCTGTGGTGGGTATGCAATGAGGACTTCAAATTTCAGGTTATTTATTTTTATTGTTCAGATTCAAATTACTTAGAACATTTGTGTCCTAACTAAACCAGAATAATGCTACGGTTTTTAGTCTTCAGTTCACTATAAATAACTTTCTTTTTTGGCATAGTTTATTCACATTTTTAATATGATGTGATATGCTGCAATATTGAATAATCTGTTTGGTTATTTATATTTAATGATTTATTTTTTTTCTCGCACCTACAGCTCATTTGATGAGTACAGTTCTGAGCTGAAGTCTGGAAGACTGGAGTGGAGCCCAGTTCACAAATCAGAGAAGTTTTGGAGAGAGAATGCTGCACGATTAAATGAGAAAAATTATGAGCTCCTGAAGTAAGTATACCTGTCTAAATAAATAAGTTGTCCACTTACATGGCGTTATTTCAATAAACCCTTGCGTGTTCTCAAGATATTTCATATTGTTGCTAGGGCCATGGCTAAACAGATTATTTTAGGTTATATTTTGAGTTTTATGTGTGTAGCTGGAAAAAAGTATTAAAAAAAAAAAAGTATTTTACACAAACTAATTAAAAATATAATAATTCAAAGATACATTTTTGTCTTTATTGCTTCAACATTTCTGTTATATTCTCAAATGCCAAACATTATAGATTCCCAAAACCAAGAGGAAAGAAGGGCAGGGGGGTATTTGGGTTCCAAAAAGGAAGTGAAATATTGGAGCTATGAAGTAAGAAAATAAAAATACTCTTTTGCCAGTGTCAGATTAGCACTCTCCTCAAATCCCAGTTTAGACCATGTTATTACACTACACTTGAAGTCTCTTACATTGTTTTTGCTGCTCTAATGTCTGTCTTCTGCTGACCACGTCTTTGATCTTGCTGCCTATTTGGTTATTTCTGAAATTCTTCAACCGTCTTGTTAATCAAAATTGTATAGCTCTGATGTCCAAACTTTTTATTCTGCCAGTTTTCTAGCTCATTTTCTTTTTGTTGCCACCGTAAGCACCTGCAATACTCTTACGATCCTTATCTTTGCTGTCCCGCCAAGTCCTCCCTGTCTAGCAACTTTTATCTACTCAATGAGCTAGTGTATCATTATAATGTAATAGTCACAACCAACAAGTTAATGTGTGTGTGTGTGTGTTGGTATATATAATATATTTATGTATCTGTTATACATTTATTTATTTGCCATACACTGTCAAACACACAGAACGTCTGCTTTAAATTCAAAATGATTTAAGGATCACTATAGAGTCAGGAAAACGCACTATATCATCCTTTGGACCCCCCACCCTCAGGATCCCACTCCCTTGGCGCTGAAGGGGATAAAACCCCTTCAGCCACTTACCTTTATCCAGCGCCGGGGTCCCTTGGCACTGGTGACCTCTCCTCCCACTCCGACGTCAGCTCCCACTACGTCTCAATGCTTTCCTATGGACGTTCTGCACGCTGGATGCGAATTTCGCATCCAGCATCGCAGAAGCGCTTCTAGCGGCTGTCAGGAAGACAGCCACTAGAGGCTGGATTAACCCTGCAATGTAAACAGGGGTTAAAACCTGGGGGACCTGGCACCCAGACCACTTCATTGAGCTGAAGTGGTCTGGGTGACTATAGTGTCCCTTTAAGATATAGTTATTTTAATTATAGCCAACTTCGTTCCCATTGAGTCTTGAAAGAATTGAGTGTTTGATGTCTGGGTTAATATTCAAAGTTTACCTTTTCACCCATTCTTTTGAAATAGCTGCAGAGCAGTGCTTAAATGTAGTCTCCTGAAAAGAAAATTGTCTAATGATTTTCTTTTGTGAAGTTAAAATAGCTTTGTCTGTTCATCTCATGAAAGGTGCTCCTTTCAGTGTGATGTCTAAATTAATTCTGATTCTCTTTTGTACAAATCTCATAATGATATAAAAATGTCTTTTAATATTGAAAATTAATGGAAAACATTATTTTCCTTTTGATCATAAAAATGTGGATTTATTTTTTTACCATTTTGTTAGAGCCCTATTTAATATCCATGCTTAACTTCTTGGTAACACTGCTTACTTGTGCTTGTTTGGCACTTCAAGGAAATAACAAGCAAACATTTTTATTCTTGTAATGTTTTGTACAGATTTATTTTTGCTGTATGAGTTGTAAACCTTGTGTTATATAAAACAGTTAAAAAGAAAAAAAAAATCAATGTACTCTGCTTCATCTACAGAATAAAGAAATACACCTTTATTTTGGGACACCTTCATTTCAGTTTTCAATTGTGTATTTCTGACAAGTTGATTTGCTGAGCCGAAGTCTCAATTTGGGACGTTATAGCCACTACAACTAAAGGAGGACTTTTGGATGTCTCCAGTACTAGAAATTGCATAGTTTACTCATTCATATCAAATGAATATGCCCTATTACTTATTAGACTTAAATGCTTTCCTCTTTTCTATCCTCTTTTCTTTTTTTTTTTGTAGTTTGTAGTTTGTGGTGTATATGAGTAATTCAAGAGTTTTAGCGACGCTGTAGTAAAAGTGTTTAGAAATCAGTTGGGGTGTATGAAATGGTTTCTTTTAAATTACATTTTCAGTTACATAAATGGTCATTATATTACTTGGAATAGCTACAACCTACAGCTATATTTCCTGAAGATTGTTTTATGCTTGGTTCCAGTGGCTGTGTTGTAATATCCCATGATGGGTATGAAGTGCTTTATAATATGCCTTTTCTCACTTTATAGTAGGTCACAGATGGATAGATGGATATGGTAAAGCATTCCATTTAACACAATTTTACTATTAATGGCATGTAATCCGTATATCTTCATATATTGCCAAAATACTTCTTCTGTACAATTTAAAACATTTTTTTAACATTTCCCAAGTAAATGTTTGAAACTGTTTTTAATTTATTTGCTTTATTTTTAAATTAATTTATTTATTTTTAAGAATTCCCAAAAACCCTTGGTAACATTGATGGAAGGCTTGGCACAAGCGTTCAAACTGTTAAAATTAACATGTCAGTGAATTTTTTTAAAACTATATAATATAAGTAATATAACAGTTGTGTGTATATATATATATATATACAGTATACATAAAGTACCTCCAGTAGTATAATATCTTCTAAATAGTCTTTATAGCTAAAAGAAAATAGAGAAACTGCATGTGTATGTGTGATATATTTTACTTTGTTTCATTGTTTGTAAATTTAACAGTAGTTGGCTAAAGTGCATGATTTATGTTGCAGAATTCGTTCTGCACTCTCACCTTATTGTTTTGTGCATCACCTGAACACATAGTATAACTAGTAATCGTATTGATTGTGTGATTTAAGGAGTATGCAGAGTGTCCTAGCAGCAATTCCTAAAATTAACAAGTTATTTTCCATTATTTTACTAAGCGCCTTTATAGCTAAACTAATTTGCACATTTTTTGCGTGTACTGCTGTCACGAATTAAGAGCACCTGAATATAATTCCCATGTAATAGTTCAGCAAAACGCTAATAAAGTCGGGAGTGGTAGTCAGACAGCAGGAACATTAAGGGTTTGATTTAATATCGTTGGATAAGCTTTCAAATGAGTTAATTTTTTGAATAAACTTTTGAAATAATTTCATATTCTAAAATATTTTTGATCATTTTGCAATATTTTGACGTATCGATTTTTTTTATTTTTTAATATGGTGGATTTTTTTATATTTTAATGTTTTAATAAAAATTAATTGTTTTGGCCAATTTACTGTAAAAGTCAAGCATCACAGACGTGGTTCTTCTGTTTTATTATATATAATTATTCATTTTAAATTTTTTTTTTAATTATTCTGACATCAAAAAATCCAAAGTAGTTATCAGTTTTCATTTTTTTTCTTCCTAATTTTAGGATTCTAACAAAACTTCTGGAAGTCTCTGATGATCCCCAGGTTCTAGCAGTAGCTGCACATGATGTAGGCGAATATGTACGTCATTACCCCAGAGGAAAGAGGCAAGTAACAAACTAAACATATGTTTGGCTAAATTGCTTTTACAAAGCTATTTGTGTGTAGTTAAATACAAAGTATCTAAAAATTGTCCACTCCCAGCATTCTTGATTTTTTGATTTTTTTTTTTTTTTATGCTGAGTGAGACGCAGAGAAACATAGCATTAATACAATATTGAGTAAGACAGAATTATCAAAAACAGTCACTTAAGCCACTATATATACCCCAGTTTTATAACATGAGTATTTATACTATTAGAACCAAGAACCAAGAGTAATTAGTTAAGAGGTAGAACCCTTCGTAAGTGAGCTTCCGAGCTTAACTTGGATGGGGATAGATGATGTAACGTGGTATGAATTGTGCTGTTGCTCCTCCAAAGTGTTTGTGTCCGGCATGCCTCTGAATTTAATGTTGCGCCGGCTTCAATCATCAAGGGTGCTATTTGTTGATTGTACTGGATATGCTTAATAGTGCCCCTCATGGAAGATGTACCTTGGTGGAGATCTAATATGTTCCCCGCAGAGGTTTGGACTCTGTCAGTGACCTCTTGGACATCTGCCTTCACCACTGTCATGTCTGTAACCTGTAGCCACTGTATGTATGAGGTTCTCAATGTCTTGTTTAATGGCAAGAGCCATGCCATCAGAGCCCCCCCTCCCCCCCAAGGAAGCAGACAAGGATGCTGGAGTTCAGGTCTGCGAGAGAGCATTACCTTGGACGGTGGTAATTTGAGAAGCACAGGCCCCAGGGCCTTTAGATTCAGCCATCTTGGTCTGTGCATGGCACAGTCGATATCCCTTGTGTCAATAAGGGCACTAGTGGTTTTTGGGACATGTGCCCCACGAGCCAGAAGGAGGAGTACGCCCCTGAATTAACACATATACATCAATCCATTCAAACACACACTTCACACAAATACACTCTTGTATTCACACACAAAGCTGCACAAACACACACACGCATTTACACACAGATAATCCATACAAATACACCACTGTATTTACACACAGACAGACATTCTGTACACATTCTCTCCTGAATTTAAGCCTTGCTATCTGTTTTAAATTAAACAAAGTTATACAATATGAAACTGTGAAAAGTTTACAGTGACTGTAATTTGTGAGCAATTGTAACAGTTTAATAGGAAAGCGGTATTAGCACAGTAAATCATTTTAGTAGCCTTTAGCTGCCAATGCTTTATTTTGCTTGATCTGGCTGTCACAGTTTGGAGCTCTTAGACTTGGTAAATTGCTCAATTAGGAGGACAACATTTCGTGCTCTCCGATATCTTGGGCATAATAAACACTGTGAATTTGTTGTGCCTACAAGCTTCAAGATTAGGTAGGAGTTCTCTTTGTAAATAAAAGTATTGGTTTAATAGGGATTGAATCCATGAAAAAAGGTTTCATGAAAAAAAATCTGAAAAAAATCAAATTTATCCCCATTAATGTGTCAATAATCAATACATAATGCAGGCAATTTGTACCACTGTGTGTTGGTAGTGCACAAAGCACACAGTAACTTAAAAGGTTACTCCAACCACCATGACCACTTCTGCTTTTAAAAGTAATCATGGTGTTAGGAGTCTGCGTATGCAATGTTTCCTCAGACATAGTTGCACTTTTTTGCTGCGCGCTTCATACACCCTCTGCACATGTGACAGTTCTGGGCTGCCTTAGGTTAAATCTGTGCATAAAATGTCTGTCCATGGCACCCGAAGTATAATGCTTCTACCCTTGCAGGCAGAGATCCCGCAAGGGGAAGCCTAGAACAACCCTCCCTCCATGAACTTCCTGCATTTACAGTTAAGCCTTGTTTTTTTTGTTTGTTTTTTTTAAAGAAAAATTTAATAAATACATATATATACACACCCACACCCTCCCTTGACCTCTTCCCTCTCATCACTTAATCAAAGTGTACACGTGTGCTCTGAGCCTTGTAATTGGTCCGATTAATATGAGAAACATTTGATTGGACTACGAAGAAGAAAGAAGTGATGCAGTAGGACATCTGACAGTGGGTGGAAAACCTTAATTTCCAGCCTTTACTTTAAAATAAAAATAATAAAAAGGATGCAGTGGAAACGCTATTAGTGCCCAGTAGGGCCTTTTAAATAAAATATGTAGACGAGAAAAACTGATTAGCGTAACCCTTTAAGGTCACTAATGGTGCTGCAGCCAGATTAGTGGGTTGTCTATATACCTCTCTGTTCATGTACGTCCAATTGTCTGGTTAAAATTACATGTCTGTTAGTCCACCCAGTATACAGCACTACGTAATGTGATGGCGATATAAATAATAAAATAATAATAATCATCTATGAAAATGACACTTGCTTATGAAATCTCTCAGAAAATGGACATTTAAACCATAAAAGTAGAGGCTGTTAATCAATCTGTTCCCAGAATCTTAATAATTAAATCATTTTTAAAAAATGTCTGCCTCTCTACTGAAAGACTGTCTCATTCTGAAGCCTGGTTTTATGAATATTGCATTAATGTATTCACATTCTGGCTCATTACGTCTTGCTCTTGGTATGGAAAGGGAATGCAATGTCAAAGGTTTAATCTGAAAATTAAATCAATATGCATAAGTATAGAAAATATAGAAGTGCCAAAACCATTACAAGTTGAATACAAAATGTAAGTAACAGTTTACATTTAAATCTAGATTTCTAATGTCTCCTTCCCCATGACGAGTAGGTCTTGTAAAGCATTTTTCATATTAGGGTGAGCAGCTATGCAAGTAAAGCAGTTAACACATAAATCACTAAATATTTAGAATAACTTTGTGACTGATGTCTGTTCCAACAATGTTCTTCAAATGCTATCACAGTTACAGAATTTAGGTGCAAAAAAAAAAAAAAAATATGTCTGCCCTCCGCATTGCACACTAGCAACAGATGTAATATGATCCTTCCCTTGCAGGCAAAACTGTGATCAAACTTGCAATATCAAGCTACATCTCCTTAACCCCTTAAGGACTGGACTGTTTTTGCAATGTTGTACATTTGCGACCAGGCATATTTTTATACTTTTGTAATGTTTGTGTTTAGCTGTAATTTTCCACTCTCTCATTTACTGTTCCCATACAAATTATATATTGTTTTTTTCAGGACAAAAGGGGCTTTCTTTACATACCATTATTTATATAATCTCATGTATTTTAATTTAAAAAAAATAAAAAAATATGATGAAAAATTGAAAAAATACATGTTTTTTGACTTTTACTTGAAAAATCTTTTACTCATCTACAAAAGCGAATGAAAAAAACTGCTAAATAGATTCAAAATTTTGTCCTGAGTTTAAAAATACCCAGTGTTTACGTGCTTTTTTGCTTTTTTTTGCATGTTATAGGGCTATAGGTACAAGTAGGATATTGCGGTTTCAAAACATACATTTTTAAAATTTATCAATAGTGACATTGTAACACTATTATCTGTCATAAATCTCTGAATAACACCCCACATGTACATATTTTTTTTAAAGTAGACGACCCAGGGTATTCAATATGGGGTATGTCCAGTCTTTTTTAGTAGCCACTTAGTCGAAAACACTGTTCAAAGTTAGCATTCATATTTGTTTGTGTGTGAAAAAAGTAAAAAACTAAATTGAATGCTAATTTTGGCCAGTGTTTGTAACTAAGTGGTTACTACAAAAGACTGGACATACCCCATTTGCAATACCTTGGGTTGTCTTCTTTTGCAAATGGTATGCCATCATGGGGGTAATTCTCATTCCTGGGCAACGTAACCAACCTGGCCATTTTCAATGTAAAAATATTTGACCCATATATTTGACCCTGTAACTTTCAAAAATGCTATAAAACCTGTACACGGGGGGTACTGTTATACTCAGGAGACTTTGCTGAACACAAATATTAGTGTTTCAAAACGTATCACAACAATTATATCATCAGTAAAAGTGCTGTTTGTGTGTGAAAAATGCAAAAAAAAGTCACTTTCACTGACAATATCATCGCTGTGATATGTTTTATTGTCTTGAATCACTAATATTTGTGTTCAGCGAAGTCTCCCGAGTAAAACAGTACCCCTCATGTACAGGTTTTAGGGTGTCCTAGAACGTTACAGGGTAAAATACAGTGCTAGCAAATTCAATTCTCTGGACTTTCAGCCTGGGTTGGCAGGCAGGTCCTTCAAATTGCAATCAATAAAATTACATAATTATGTAAAAATATTACATAAATACGCACGTAGAATTTAAATATATATGCATATTTATATATTTGAAGTCTACGTGTATATTTATATAATTATTTATGTAATTTTGTATATGGACATATGTATATTTCGTATAATTTTTATTTATTGATATATACATAGATATATATACAATTTCATTCTAAGTGTATTTTGATATATATATATATATATATATATATATATATCAAAATACAGTTAGAATAAAATTTCATATAGATATATACTTTTAATTTTTATTATTATTTTTACATTTTTATTTAATTTAAATTACTTATTATTTATATTTTATAATAATATATATAGTTATTATATATACGTGTGTAATTTAATTATAAGTGTATTTTTATATTAATATATGTACATATTAATATAAAAATACAATTAGTATGACATTATATATATGATATATATATATATATATATATATATATATATATATATATAATATAAATATAATATATGTCTATATTAGGGATCGACCATTATTGATTTTTTTTTTAGAGTCGATACCGATAATCTGTGAACTTTCAGGCTGATAGCCGATAACTTGCCGATATTCTGTACATTTACCATTTTGAAAAAATAAACTAATCCTAAAGGTAAATGCACAAAATATACATGCCACATGTAGTGGATGAAGTGTGCTTAGACAGGGGAGCTGTGTGTGTTTGTGTAGTGTGTATAGTGAATGCAGTGAGTGTTTGTGTAGTGTGTATATAGAGTGAATGCAGAGTGTGTTTGTGTAGTGTGTATAGTGAATGCAGTGAGTGTTTGTGTAGTGTGTATATAGAGTGAATGCAGAGTGTGTTTGTGTAGTGTGTATAGTGAATGCAGTGAGTATTTGTTTAGTGTGTATATATAGTGAATGCAGTGTATGTTTGTGTAGTGTGTATAGTGAATGCAGAATGTGTTTGTGTAGTGTGTATAGTGAATGCAGAATGTGTGTTTGTGTAGTGTGTATAGTGAATGCAGAATGTGTGTTTGTGTAGTGTGTATATAATGCAGAGTGTGTGTTTGCATTCACAATACACACTACACACTACACAAACACACACTCTGCATTATATACACACTACACACACACTCTGCATTATATACACACTACACACACACACTGCATTATATACACACTCTGCATTCACAATACACACTACACACTACACAGAGTGTGTATATAATGCAGTGTGTGTCTGTGTAATGTGTATATAATGCAGTGTGTGTTTGTGTAGTGTGTGTGTGTATGTAATGCAGTGTGTGTGTTTGTGTAGTGTGTGTGTATGTAATGCAGTGTGTGTGTTTGTGTAGTGTGTATGTAATGCAGTGAGTGTGTGTGTATATGTAATTTATGTAAAATGGTGGTGGGGGCATTTTTTTATGTTAATTATTTAAAAAAAAATATTTAAATGGTGTTTTTTTTGTTTTTTTTAGTTCCCCCATCCCTGCTTCTTACCACGGAGGGGGATATAGTATTCCCTGGTGGTCCAGTGGCTTGTTAAGTACTGTGGTGGCTCAGCAGCAGCAAGCACTGACTTACCTTGCCAGCAGCCCCCCCAGTGTAATTCTTGCCGCTCTTAGTGCCGCGCTGAGCGTTGCCATGGTAACTGTGGCAATGCTCTGCGGCCGCGGGTCTCGCGAGATTTACACTGGGGAGCTGGTGGAGCTGCTGGCAAGGTAAGTCAGCGCTTGCTGCTGGCCCCCGAGGACCGCCGGCAGTCCTAGGAGGTATTATCGGCAATATCGGTATCTATATTGGCCAATACCGATATTGCCGAAAATACCGAACATCGGCCAATTATATCGGTAAAACCGATAATCGGTCGATCCCTAGTCTATATATCATATTTTTTTTAATTAACATTACCTTTATTTTTTTTATTTTATTTTACACTAGCAGGGAGACTGCCTGTCAGCACAGGCAGTTCCCCTGCAGGCAGACACATGGACACCTATTGTGACCATGTGATTGCTCTGTTGAGCGATCGCATGGCCCCAGGGGTCCTAGTCCTCCGTGGGGAGACTGTCTGGGCTGCAGGCAGTCTCCCCACAATGGGAGCAATGCCGATCGCCGCCGGGGGGAACGACGGCGATCGGGTAAGTACATTACACCGCTAGGACGGTTCAGGACCGTCAATGGTCGGCAACGCAAAAATGCAGATGACGGTCCTGAACCATCCGTGGTCCTTAAGGGGTTAAATAAACCAAGTCTCCCCTTAACGAACAATGTCTGTCCCTCTCTTCAGTTTCCTCCCCTTCTTTACCCTCTCCTCCACCTGTTGTATAGGGGGAGGAGAGACTGTTAATTACTTATTACTAAAATTAAAAAAATTTAAAAAAGGATAACGATATATGTTGGAGTTTACATTTAAAATTCAGTTTGAATTCTCACATTAGTGGCTAACCATGTAAGTATTTGGAGCAGGTATACCTAACATGACTAATGAGAATATGTATTTCTAATTGATCAGGTTTCTTTTTTTTTTCCCAACTCAGTGTTTTGATACTATGCAGTATTTTATTTTCCAACAGTCAATCACTAAAGTCGTGTCTTCCTGTCAGTTCTCACATTTATATGTGTTTGTACAATCCCTCCTAGGTCTTTGTAGAAACATCTTCCTATCACTATGGTTACATGAGATGTGTTATTTTATTTATTTTTTTCCTCTTCTTTACACACAAACTGTTAGCTGTCTTATGGCTTTTATGGATTTGTAATACAGGCGCCTGCATATATACACAATGCTAATAAAATAAATAAACAAACAAATCATAAAATCTGAGTGCGTGCAACTGGTGGTGTTTTTAATGGAATAAATAACAATGTATTTCTTTTTTGTGATAATCGTGAAAGAGGTCGGCATTTTACAGTTGGTAAATATGCATAAAATCATTAAAGGGACACTCCAGGCACACAGACCCCTTCTGCCCATTGGTCTGAGTGCCAACTCCCACTACCCTTAACCCTGCAAGTGTAATTACTGCAGTTTCCCTCATGCACCGCAGTGATGCCGGAGCCAGAATATGACGTCATTCCGGCTCCGGCATCAGTATGCAGCGGGCAAGGGAGCTGGGCAGAGAGCGCTCAGGGGAGAGTGCTCCCTTGCGCGCCCGCCAGCCAGCCCGCCCGCCTGGTGATACCAGGGCCAGCCTCGGGGGGCCCTGAGGTGGCCAACTCCTGGACCCCCCAGGAGAAGAGGCTGGCCACACTGGCGTACATACTGGGTCACAGGGTGGCCGGGCCCGGTCGCAGGCGCGACTCCTGCGACCACGGTATGTACGCCAGTGAATGTACATAATTTATTTTGTGTAGTCATACAATCATCACTTATATAATAAACCAGCGGGTCCCAAACCTCACGGCCCACCAACAGTTTAGGATTTATGTATCCCTGTTTTATTCCAGTGCAGATACTGTCGTAACCTGGACTGTTGGTGGGTTTTGAGGACTGCTTTGGGAAACACTGCACTAAACTAAAATGATTTTGCGATATTTAGATTTTTTTTTTTATTTCAGTTAACTACGATTTGATGTTCAGTGAATAGGCACACAGAAGTTTCTTCTCACAATAGGAATATTTATCATTAGTTTTCATACATCTTATTTAATTTTCTCGCCACCCCCAGGGAATTTGGTATTCTTTAATCTCCTGCTCCCGTAAAATGTTTTCTTGTTCCTTAAATGGTCTTCCTGGCAGCACTTACTTTCATATGTGTTTGTACAATATCTCCAAGGTCTTGTAGAACATCTTGCTATCTCTATGGTTACACAAGACTATCTATACTTACATCACTTATACCCCGTAGCATAGTTGTTACCAGTTCTATAAATTGACTGGTAAGGTGCCATTTGGTGAATTGTGATTTGAGAATCTGTCAGATACAGAGAATAAAAAAATAATTGTAAATCTTTTTGTGTGCAGGTGGTGAAGTCTTAAATAAAAGTATAGGTACATCACAGGTCACATCTGCACATAAATTACATGTATAAAATAGGATTAAAAAAAAAGACGTGTGACAGCTGCAAAAAAGTTAAATTTGTTTGTAGTTGGTCTGTGTTAAATTGCAAACAAGTGAGATGTTATTAGTTCCCGTTTTTGTGATTCGGTTGTACATCCTGCTGTGGACAGAAAAGCTTGTAGCTGAGATTGGTTAAATATTCTGTTAAATTATCCCATTTTATGTTTTTATCCAAAATCCAAAATAAAAGCCCACCGAGATATATACTGGAGGTTCGTGCTTTGGGCTCGCATTGAAAGTGTAGAAAATGTTAATAATTTTTCTCCTCATGTTACATTAAAAATAATATCAGGGTTATTTACTAATGTGAAAATGGTTAGGAGTTCAAAGTGAATTTCACATTTTAGACCAAAATAGCTGAATTGGAAAAATAGCTAACTTGGAGAATTTTGCCCGTTTAACTATTTTGACCTTAATTCGAAATTCATTTTGAATTCCAGGCAATATTTTACTATATTATAGTGAATTACTTAAATATTAAATAAAATGAAATAGTTGAAAAACCAGAAATAAAATAAATACTAATCACACACCTTCATGCACCACCAAAATATGCACAACAATGCAAGCACCGAACTAAAGATAAGGTGCAAATGGCGTAATGCCCTTTATTATAAACTGCCACTAAAAACAATCTAAACACTTACAGAATAGGTGCTGGCACCACAAAGAGGTGATTTATAAATAGATCCACTATTCACATCCCAGTATATAGCTCTGTAGCTATAAAAAGTTGTCCATATAGTGCTGGCTATCTTAAAGGACCACTAAAGGCACCTAGACCATCTCAGCTTAATGAAGTGGTCTGGGTGCCAGATCCATCTAGGGTTAACCCTGCAGCTGTAAACATAGCAGTTTCAGAGAAACTGCTATGTTTACATTAGGGTTAATCCAGCCTCTAGTGGCTGTCTCACTGACAGCCGCTAGAGTCGCTTCCGCGCTTCTCACTGTGATTTTCATTTGAGAAGACGCCAGCGTCCATAGGAAAGCATTGAGAATGCTTTCCTATGGACCGACTGAATGTGCGCGTGGCCCTTGCCGCGCATGCGCATTCAGACGATGATGTCCGAAGGAGGAGGAGAGTCCCCAGTGCCGACGGAGCCTGGCTCTGGAGAAAGGTAAGTGTTTAACCCCTTCCTCCTCCTTCATCCCGGCGAGAGGGGGGCCATGGGAGTCGGGGAGACCTATTAATACTATAGTGCCATGAAAACAAGTTTGTTTTCCTGGCACTATAGTGGTCATTTAAGTTTGTACAATGTTTACTTTAGGAAAGTTGTCCATATAGTGTTGGCTATCTTAAATTTGTACAATGTTTACTTTAGGGAAAAGATAGACAATCACATTGCTGTTGACTCAAGCATTGATATTCTAGCCCAGTGACTATGCTGGGATGTCTGGTGTGTCTGTCTACAGTAGTGATTGTCTGAGTCTTTTCCAGTTTCTGAAGTAACCATCAGTACTTGCCTGCAAGGTAACCATAAATAATTGCGGTTCACTGGGTTCACCTAAGGTGTTTAATGCCCTATTGCATAATTTTTAGGCCATGATACAGATGGTGAAATTTAATAGAAAGCGGAGGCGAAAGACTGTGTAGTGAGAAGGAGAGCAAGTATGAAGCGACAGAGGAAGATTGGTATGGATGATGGGAAACTAACATTTTGTGAGGGAACTAAATACTGAATTAGAAACGACAAACTGAAAATGTGATGCATGGTTTCTGATCTCTGTAACACTCCATAGCCTTTCTTGAGAGCCCGCCTCACCCAACATTCTCAGCCTAACCCCCCTGAACATAAGAGGAACCTGAATTCTTTTTCCTCCAGCAACTCTCAGCTGATGTCCATTTTGAACTCTCATTCAACCTTACCTTCTTCTGTCTCTCTCTGGCTGTTTCCTCATATATAGCTACCCTCACCTCTGCCCTGGACGCTGCAGCCCCCTTCCAAACATACACCTTAAGGAGGATACACCCCAACGTGGCACCATAAGTGTACCCGTTACCTGCAGAGATAGTCCTGTTCAGCTTAAGGAAATTGCACAACTTTTCCATACTTTCTTCATTATAAATTAATCTTGCATTTAGTCAGCGCAACCCTAACCTTAGCTAAACAATAATATTTTTCCTCTCTCATTAGTTAATACTCTCACAATCTCAATCGTCTCTTTGATACCTTCAACTCTCTTCTTCACTCCCCTCCCCCCACCCCCTTTTATTTTCCTGGCACTTTAGTGTTCCTTTAAGCAAAGCATTCTCCATTATTTGCTTCTCTCTCTCAACTGCATTTGGACCCTGCCTTTCTTACCCTTCAGGCCTTCTCCCCTGCTACTATACAGGAGGAGGCTGCACTTCTCCTTCCCTCTTGTCCCACCACTTATTCACTTGATCCAGCCCTATTTCACCTTATCAGATCTCTCTCCCCCGTCTTGTGCCAGCCTTAGCGCATATCTTTAATGGCTCTCTTTATGTTGGCATTGTCACCACTCTATTTACATGTGCTCTTGTGGTACCCGTCCTTACAAAAGCCATTGCATGGCCTGTCTTTTCTTTTCAACTATTGTCCCATATTCCCGCTCCTTTTCTATCATAGCTTCTGGAACAATGTGTCTTTACCCTTCTGACTTGCTTTCTCAATTCCAACTTTCTCCTTGACCCTCTTTTAACATTGCTTTCGTCCCCTCCACTCTACGGAGATTGCTCTGCTTAAAATGACTACCTAATCGCAGCTAAATCCAAAGGCCACTATTCTATACTAATTCTTCTTGCTCGCTCTGCTGCCTTTGACACTGTTAATCATGTCCTCCTTATGCAAATTCTGCAAACCCTCGGTCTCTGTGATACCGTCCTCTCGTGGTTCTCCCAACATTTGTTCAGTGTCTCCTTTTCTAATGAAACATCTCCCCTTGACCTGTCTCGGTTGGAGTCTACCAAGGCTCCCCTTTTGTTTTCTCTTTAAACTGCCTCTCTTGGCAAACTTATTAATTCCTTGGGTTTCAGCTACCATCTGTATGCCGATGACAACCAGAACCAGTGATCTCTCCCTCTCTTTCCCAGAATGCAACACTGATTGCCTTTCTTCCATCTCTGATTTGGATGTCCTCCCACTTTTGGAAACTCTATCTCTTTAAAATTGAGCTTCTCATTTTTCCTCATCTCTTTCTTTCCCTGCAATTGATGGTACCCATATCTGCATGTCCTTGCAGGTTCACTGTCTTGGTGTTATTTTTTAATCTTGCCTCACCTTTATGCCTCATGTCCAGTCTGTTGCCACATCCTACTGATTCCACCTTAAAAACATTGCCCTCGTTCTACCCTTTCATACACAAGATGCTGCTATGGAGCTTGTTCATGCTCTAGTAATTCTTGCATTGATTACTGTAATTATGTCCTAATTGGTCTCCCTAGAAACTGTACTGCCCCGCTACAGCCTGCAATGAATGCTGCCGCCAGGCTTATTTTTCTCTTCTGTCACTCCTCTCACACATCGCCCCTCTTTCAATACTTACATTGTCTTCCTTTACCTTATAGGAGTCAGTTCAAAATATTACCTCTTACCTATAAAGATCTAAACAATTGTTTATTCCTAGATATGCCCCTTCACAGTCTCTCCGCTCTGCCTGTGACCATTTTATGTCCACTGCTCTCACCCTTCCTGCTAACTTGCGATTGCAAGACTTCTCACAGGCGGCTCTTATCCTTTGGAACAGCCTGCCTACCCCCATCAGACACTCTCCTAGTCTTCAATCATTTAAGGAGTCCCTTAAAACCTACCTCTATAGAAAAGCTTATGGCCTCTCATCATAATTTCTATTTCACCAACCTGTCTCTTGCTCTCTCTTAAAGGGCCAGACTCCATCATCACCTTCCAGTTCTGCTACTTTCCCATTTTGTTGCTTAATGGCTATCTCCCTCCATGCCTTTCTTGTTGTGTATTAAAACACAACTTCCTCTATATTGTAAACTGGTTTGAGCAAGGTCCTCATGAACCTATTGTTCCTGTAACATTTTGTAATTGTCTCATTTATTGTTTAATATTCCCCTTTATAGTATTGAAAAGTTCAGCGGAATACGTTGGCGCTACATAAATGCCAATAAGAATAATAATAATCATCTCGTAATAGTGAGAGACAAATGGAGTGGGGACAGATAGAATAAAGTTAGCAGTGTACAAATAGTGAAAATGAACTTACACTGAAAGGGTTCAAAGAATGGCATTGTATGGATGATTTCCGATTTATATAGATGATTTTTGCTAAAATGCAGGATGTAAAAGATAGGAAGCACTTATTGATACAAGTGGAAACATACGATTAAAAAGAACCCCATCACTGTTTTGTTTTTTGTTTTTTCAAACCCATTATTTTGCTATTCCTCTGGAACATAGATTTTGTGATTATAGGTATATGTATTCTTTGATAGCAGTCAGTAGTAATGTTTTATGTATTTCACTATTGCTACATTGCATTTATTTGCATGTGAGATATGTTTTAGTTTGTGTTGTACAAATATTGTTTTGTTAACGCTGGATTAATATAAAGAATTTAATATATGAGCTGGGAATAATCTGTTGCTAAAAGCTTGCAAGATTTAAAAAGAGAACCACTTGATTATGAATTAAGAAAAATACAGTAAAGCTTTTTTAGGAACTGTTCTTAAAGGGACAATATAGTCACCAAAACAACTTTTGCTTAATTAAGTGGTTTGGGTGTGTAGATCATGCCCCTGCAGTCTCACTGCTAAAGTCTCTGCCATTTAGAGGTTCAATCACTTTTTATACAACCCTAGCCACACTTCCCCACTGACATAGCCTGCATAAAAAAAAAAAAGTTTAATTTTCAGACCATAAATTATACTTATATACTCTAAATGTTTTTATCCCTTTGTAAATGGAACATAATCACACACAGGAAGGTCTAGCAAGCTATTAACAGAGCAGAAAATAAGAAATTAAAAAAAAACAGACTGTGCAGTAGAAGTAGTTTAACCCCTTCCCGACCAGTGACGTACCAGGTACATCTGCCAAAAAAAATCACCACTTACCTGATTGCTGGCGACCGCGATCCTGGGGTCTGCCTGGGAGCCCAGGCAAACCCCCACTGCCCGATCCAGCCCTCCCGGGCCATGTAATCGCAGGGTCTTCGCGATCACATGGCAGAATAGCCGGTTTGTGCAGTTCCATTATTAAAAAGTGTATTTTACTTTTATATATATTTATATATATATATATATATATATATATATATATGTATGTATATATGAAATCTGTCAACATTGAAGTTGCTGTTAGTGGATAGGTGAGTGTGCTGGATCTTGTATACTGTATAACTTGGCCCCCAGCATCACCCCATTTATGCATGTTCAGATGAGTGCAGCCACCCCCGCCCCCTGTTATTATATATATATATTCAAAAATAGGTAGGCAAGGCACTCCTCCTGAAATACCTCTATGATAGGTCAGATGCCTAGGTGCAATCCCGCGTCCAAATATATATATATTTGGGAGTCTAGCCAACTCCTTGGTTTTACACCCCTCCCTGTCACAGGTGCCTCATCCCAGGGTCCTATTTAGCCTTGTACTGCAGAGAGCCTCAGATGGAATTTTTTCCCCAGGTAAGTGGGTTAATCTCATAAGAGCAGACATTAGGATGTTAGAGTAGGACCTGCCAAAGATGGGGTACATTGACGTTGTGGCAGGCTTATGCAATGTATGATCATATAATGTAACTAAACCCATTCTTTTTGCCTAGATTAGTTGTTTTTTTTAAAAACTAATAAAATCTGTCAACATTGAAGTTGCTGTTTAGTGGATAGGTGAGTGCGCCTGGATCTTGTATATTGTGTGTGTATGTGTATATATATATATATATATATACATTCTACATTTATATTTAACTATTACCTACATAATTATTTGATTTTATTAATTATACATTTGAGGGACCTGCCTGACAAGCCAGGCAGACAGTCCAGATAATTTGATTGGCAAGCCCTATATTTAACCCTGTAACTTTCCAAAACACCATAAAACCTGTACATGGGGGGTATTGTTATACTCGGGAGACTTCGCTGAACACAAATATGAGTGTTTTAAAAAGTAAAACTTATCACGACGATGATATCACCAGTAAAAATGCTGTTTTTGATTTAAAAAAAAAAAAAATGCCAGAAAACAAATCTGAACGCTAACTTTGGCAAGAGTTTGTGGCTACTACAAAAGACTGGACATAACCCATTTTGAATTCCCTGGGTTGTCTACTTTTTTAAATGGTATGTCATGGTGGGGTTCATTTTCATATCTGGGCTGCCATACCGTCTCAAAGGCAACATAGCCAATCTGGCAAATAGTAATTTATAAAAACAGAAATTGGCAAATCTTATGTTTGACCCTGTAACTTTCCAAATCACCATAAAAGCTGTACTTGAGGGGTATTGTTGTACTCGTGAGACATTACTGTACACAAATGAGTATTTTAGAGCAATAAAATGTATTATACTGATAATATCATCTGTGAAATGGCAGTTTATGTGTGAATAATGCAAAAAAAAACAAATATAAATGCTAATTGTGGCCAGAGTTTATAACTAAGTGGCTACTAAAAAAGACTGGACATACCCCATTTTGAATACCGTGGGTTGTCTATTTTTACAAATGGTATGCCACGATGGGGTTAATTGGTATTCCTGGGTTGCCATACGGTCTCAAAGGCAACATAGACCCAACAAACTAATTTGGCAAATTTCAATGTGCAAACATGGAAATGCCCTACATTTTACCCCTGTAAGTTTGCAAAAACCCATAAAACATGTACATTGGGGGCAATGTTGTACCCATAAGATGTTGCTGAAAATATATTGGGGTGTTCTTTGTCAGTAACACATAACAGGAACTGAGAATCCATGCCTAAAGTACAACGTGTGTGAAAAATAACACAAAAAAATGACTACCCAAAAGTTTGACAAAGACTGGTGGTAGAATGAGTGCATGGAAAGTGTTAAAATACCACCATTTGAAATACCCTAGGGTGTCTACTTTTAAAAAAATATATGGTTTGATGGAGGTAAATTACATTGGCCGGCTTCAAAAATGTCCCAAATAGGACATGGGTGCATGATGACCAGCTGTGAAAATTCCAAGTTGGAAAACTGGAATGCGCACCCTCCAAATAAGGTCTTTTAGCCCCCAGAGAACCTGACACACCTTTACATGAGTGGTATCACTGTACTCGGGAGATGTTGCTGAAAACATATTGGGGTGTTCTTTGGCAGTAACCCTTAAAGTTCTCAGCACATGTATTCTTAAAGGGACTCTGCAGTGCCAGGAAAACAATCCGTTTTCCTGGCACTGCAGGTTCTCTCTCCCTC
The DNA here is from genome assembly GCA_933207985.1 of Pelobates cultripes. Classification (NCBI taxonomy): domain Eukaryota; kingdom Metazoa; phylum Chordata; class Amphibia; order Anura; family Pelobatidae; genus Pelobates; species Pelobates cultripes. Next base: position 259,882,167 of record OW240915.1, on the reverse strand, counting down.
CCACCTCCCAATCCCCGATTGCTGAAGGGGTGAATACCCCTTCAGTCACTTACCTGAGACCCCGCCAATGTCCCTCGGCGGTGGTTTCGGGTTGCCGCCGCTCCTCCTCTTCATTACGTCGGCCGGTGGGCGAGACTGATCCCGCCCGCTGGCCGGGGAGACCTAATGCGCATGCAAGGTTTTGGGGAATCTTTGTAAGATGTACTGCTGCCTTAAAGTATATTGTGAGCACCTAATTTTTGTCTTTTTTTTACAAGATATAAGTGTTACAATGTAACTTTCGTTAATTTTGTAGAAAAAAAAAGGTTTGGAAATAGCAAAGTGCTACTTGTACTTATTGCCCTATAACTTCCCCCAAAAAGCTAAGTACATGTTAACATTGGGTGTTTCTAAACTCGTGACACTATTTAGAAATTATTTAGCATGGGTGTTTTTTGGAAGTTGTAGATGCACAACAGATTTTGGGGGTCAAAGTCAGAAAATGTGTTTTGTTTTTTTAAATTTTTTCATCATATTTTATCATTTTTTTTTAAAGTAAATTATATGATATGATTAAAATAATGGTATCTTTAGAAAGACCATTTAATGGTGAGAAAAACGGTATATAATATGTGAGAGTACAGTAAATGAGTAAGTTACAGCTAAACACAAACACCGCAGAAATGTAAAAACAGCCCCTTAACCGTAAGAAAATTTATAAACGGTCTGGTCACTAAGGAGTTAAACATTAGATCTCACTTTACAGGAAGTGTTTAGGAAGGCCGTGTAAGTGCCATGCAGGGAGGTGTGACTAGTTCTGCATAAACAAAGTAGATGGGAGAAATGAGCATTAAACAGTGAGACTGCAGGGGCATGATCTATACATCAGACTGCTTCAGTGAGCTAAAGATGTTTTGTTGACTATTGTGTCCATTTAACTTGTGTTTAGGTCTTTAATTATAAACATACTAAAATTTTACTAGCTAAAACTACTTTGTGTTTTCAAAAGGCACCTGTCACGACAAATACTACACAATCATAAATTACTGAGAATCCAATTGCATCTGTACCTTGTGCTGGCAGAATTGCTAGCAAATGTCCATATTTCTCCAAATTCAGTTCAGGAACAGCCCTTTCCCCTCCCGTCGGTCAACAACGTGATAAGAAGGCTGTGATCTGCGTATCTGTTATCGGTGACACCCTCCTCTGGGCGCCTCTCTCTCTCTCTTGCTGAATTAAGACTAAGGAAAAGCAATGTTAGAAAGGGGAAGAAGGGAAGGAAGGAATGATTTACTGCAGCAGCTTTGGACAGGCAATTTGAGAATGGAGAGGGAACATATACATTTTATGTACACAAAGCCTTTTCTGGTGAGCAAGTCTGTGCTTACCAAATGGAGATATGCAAGAGAGGTGTATCTTACAGGAAGTGTGACACCCACTGAAAACATGATTGGTGTTTGTCTCAGCAGGAGACGCGAATTAAAATATCAGCTTTTAATAAAGGGAAAAACTATTGTATAACACGAATTAAGCCAGATAGTTAGAAAAAAATGCAAACCTATACCTGTCATGTCAGGTTCACTGTAAAGGGCCACAAAAGCCTTGCAGTAAAGGATTGCATGTATGTATGTATGCATGCTCATAGCTTTAAAGTATATAACTTAGAACTGAAACTGCTGATGTTATGTGGCACCAAGTGGCAGATCATTAAGCAACATATCCTGAGGCCTGTGAGTGCGTTTTTCAATCATTTCATACAACTATACGCACATTTTTTTCCTCCAGTCCGTGCTTTAGACACTTGAAACTTTAAATTCAGTTTGACTTTGTAAGCACTTTTTCATTCCCAGTTGAGATGAATCTATCTGCCTTATTGTGAAATAAATCAATAAGCCTTGTCTTTGTCTCTCTTACAGGGTGATTGAGCAGTTGGGTGGAAAGCAGCTGGTAATGAACCACATGCATCATGAAGACCAACAAGTCCGCTACAATGCACTGCTTGCTGTACAGAAACTGATGGTCCATAACTGGTACGTGGCAGAATGTGAAGACTGGTGGCTTGAATGAAACCGTACTTTAAGCCACCTGTAGCAAAGTCAATCAATTAATGGCGCACATAGATTAAAAAGCATTCCTGAAATTCACTGACCAATAGGAATATGATTTGAAATTTTTTCTTCTCTAGGGCGGGCTTGGTAAATTTATCGGAGATGTCCATGCATATTGAGTCCAGAGTTTGTTTCTAGGTTCACTTGAAAACAATTAAAAAAACAAAACTCGCAGCAGCTGCTATTTCTTCCAACACTAAATCCACAGAACAGAAAATTGTTGTAAACTGAAAACTAAAATGCAGTATTCTAGCTAAGATATCCAAGATTCCTCCATCGTAGAGTTGGTTTCTCAACTGTCTTAACCTATATTTTAAAATATTTTAGAAACATTTTGTACAAGTGTCATTCTAGTTAAGAATTATGATGGAATTACTTCTATATGTGCTTTGGTACATTACAACTAATATTTAAATGTTTTTTAGCCGTTTGTGCTGACCAGGGGTGGATCTAGAGTCCAATGTGGGAAGGAGCACTGTAAGATTATTTTATTGAAGTGAAATATATTAAAATAACAAAGCAAAACCCCTTCTTTATTGCATATTAATCATGGGATATTCACTAAACTCTGAATTGTAGGGAATTTAAATTAAAAAATATCCAAATGAAGGCAAGCATAGCTTGTTTGGAGAAACTCCCCCGGTCACATGTAGATATACCTCTTTTAGCCTTTATTTTGCTGTTTGGATTTCGCTATATAACCAGCTTGAACATGAAAATAACTGTGAATTCTATGTGAAATTAATAAAATGTGCATAAAAATCTAAATTGCTCTGAATTAGAGCCATTAATATCCAGAGCCAGGATAGACCAGGCTCTGTTGCACATAGAAGGCTTATCAATCAACTGCAATCTTTAAGTTTGGATTCCAATATTGTTGAATGGGTAAGGCAGTGGCTGAGTGACAGGCAACAGAGGCTTGTAGTCAATGGAATATATTCGAAGCTTGGACTTGTCACCAGTGGGGTACCTCAGGGATCTGTACTTGGACCCATTCTCTTTAATATTTTTATTAGTGATATTGCAGAAGGTCTTGATGGTAAGGTATGTCTTTTTGCTGATGATACTAAGATATGTAACAGGGTTGATGTTCCAGGAGGGATAAGCCAAATGACAAATGATTTAGGTAAACTAGAAAAATGGTCAGAATTGTGGCAACTGACATTTAATGTGGATAAGTGCAAGATAATGCATCTTGGACGTAAAAACCCAAGGGCAGAGTACAGAATATTTGATAGAGTCCTAACCTCAACATCTGAGGAAAGGGATTTAGGGGTGATTATTTCTGATGACTTAAAGGTAGGCAGACAATGTAATAGAGCAGCAGGAAATGCTAGCAGAATGCTTGGTTGTATAGGAAGAGGTATTAGCAGTAGAAAGAGGGAAGTGCTCATGCCATTGTACAGAACACTGGTGAGACCTCACTTGGAGTATTGTACACAGTACTGGAGACCGTATCTTCAGAAGGATATTGATACCTTAGAGAGGGTTCAGAGAAGGGCTACTAAACTGGTTCATGGATTGCGGGATAAAACTTACCAGGAAAGGTTAAAGGATCTTAACATGTATAGCTTGGAGGAAAGACGAGACAGGGGGGATATGATAGAAACATTTAAATATATAAAGGGAATCAACACAGTAAAGGAGGAGACTATATTTAAAAGAAGAAAAACTACCACAACAAGAGGACATAGTCTTAAATTAGAGGGACAAAGGTTTAAAAATAATATCAGGAAGTATTACTTTACTGAGAGGGTAGTGGATGCATGGAATAGCCTTCCAGCTGAAGTGGTAGAGGTTAACACAGTAAAAGAGTTTAAGCATGCGTGGGATAGGCATAAGGCTTTCCTAACTATAAGATAAGGCTAGGGACTAATGAAAGTATTTAGAAAATTGGGCAGACTAGATGGGCCGACTGGTTCTTATCTGCCGTCACATTCTATGTTTCTATGTGAGTCTTACTACTGGCCATATATTTATTCACTAGATTCACATATGCAAAAATCAGATGGTATGTACTATTATGTGCTTGTGTTATTATTAATTGTAGAATTTATTGTGAGAAGACTGATTTGTTTAAGTTTCATTCCAAGCGCACCAGTATTTGGGGTATTTTTTTGGATTTTGCTATAGCTTTTTTTGTGAATAACCCTAAACATTTCTGCCACTTGTTCCCCTCTCCTCCTTGTTTAATTTTTTTTTGCCTGTTTGCCTTTTTACCTTTGTCCGTGCTTCCAATTTGTGTGTCTCTGGCCATTTGAAACATTTGTGACCCTCTGCCCATTTTCCCCTTATTTGTTTCCATATGTTCATGTCCTCAATTGAATCCCTCTGCCCATGTCCCCTTGAAGATTTTCCCTAAAATTAAAAAGACTCTGTTACCTCCACGGTGACATCATTTCTTGGGTCACAGTGGCCAGGGGTACAGTTGAAGGTAGATATACATACCTCAACCTGTCTCCCAGGGGCACCGCCACGTTATATCTTTAGCTCTTTGTTTGCCTCAGGATCCAAGGTTTGTGATACACTAGATAAAGTCTGGTTTTTAACAGCCATCGCTATCAAAAGAGTTGAGAAAACTTGACCGAGAAAAAAAAAAAAAAAAAGATAAATAATACCATTTTACCATTTGTATTATTAATGTATTGTATATAAAATATATGGAGGAACCTGAGGAAAAAAAAGTACTAGTAATACTGTGCTGGTTTGAAAACCACTGTTAAAGATGATCAACAAAAAGAGAAACGGTAAGACACAACTCTCTGTTTCCAATTTTAGTGTTGAGTGTTTATTGCAATTAGAGTGCATTCATAGACCGAAAAACTAACCATTCTGTAGCACAAACAAACTTCAAAGAGAATTAATAATACAACATCCCTCACGGTGCTACAAAAATGATATAAAACATGGGGAGAAATATGTACCATGGATGCTCAATATCGAGAATATGGTTACAAATGTGGTTACAAACTGTCATATTGTAAATATAGACCTAGAAATCAAAAGCAATTCATAAAATAAGTTGCTTAAGTTGAATAGCAAATCTTTTCTTTTGACTATTTTAACATGTGCATCTGTTGGATTTCTACAGATCTGAAATGAGTGTACCCCAGGTGCAGTAGTATCTGTAATATATAGATATATTTACTTTAAGTGTGCACAGGGTAAGGGCCTTTTTGTGTGTATACTTTTGTTTCATACTTTTGTATATGTTTTGGCCTGTTTTCTGTCTAGTTGAACTATGTTGGGCTTGTATTTGCTATAGTAACTGGTATTGTTGCAGAATCCTGTATGGATTTTTGTTTGTTTTTTTCTTTATCTGATAAGCTTCTGTAATGCAGGGGATTATGGGATATGGGGTTTTTGCCTTTGTTTACATTAGTATAGGATGTTTGGAACTTTTATCTAATCAAATAAGAGCCACATTGCTGCCAGTGAAATTGTGATCATAGTCTTACTGCAAGATGAACTGAATTGAAATGTGTTCAAGGATTTTGGATAGATGTGAGCATGTAAACTTGTTTAGTGTAAACATAAGACAATTTCTTGCTGCTTCTATGACAGAAGAGAGGTAAAGACTTGGCTATCACAGAAACTGGCTATTAGGTGTTCCATGCATTATTGGTCCACAAATAGTTCATTCAAAATTGGATGTAACCAAATTAAAGTGTGGGGTCCAAGTATTGGAAAAATATAAAGTAAGAATCATTTCAAGTACAAAATTGTCTGAACTTTTTAAGCAATAAATAAGATATTGAATTAAATCTCTAATACCAGAGTCTTCAACATACTCCTGGAAAGTGAAAGTTCCTCAATAAATTTGTGGAGTAGCTTTCATTATATTTCAACACAGATTTATCTTCGAGAGACAAAAACATGGAGTTCTGTTTTATATCATTTCAGGGTTTCTCAGAAAGAAGACCTTTTACGTCAATTCATTCAGCCGTAGACGGACGACGGAGTAATTTTATTCTCCAAGTCATTCTTTCTATAGGAGTTTAGGACTTTAATTTGTAGGGAGCAAATTGGGTAGAAGTCAAGAGCAAAAAGAGCAAATGTTTTCTATTCACTGCTAACCTTGTATAATCATTAATGTGAAGTGGATAAGGTCTCAATACAATAAATGTATACTAGGTAAGCACTGAGCTAAAATTAACCTTGAATCTAAATTAGAAAAATCAATGGTTTCAATTCCGTAAAATACATTATGAGGCAGCAATGGAAATCTATGTGAATGCATCAATTTATTTATCTATATATATTTTTTTGTAATGGAAGTGCTATAGAAGGTATAAGGGGGGTATTGGCAGCAGGGAAATGTGTACATTAGATGGTTTACACACTTCCTAACATTTTAAATTGACAAAGAGGGACACTTACATTTTAGGGATGTGAGTGTGTGGGCAGGGCCAGGAATGTTCTGAAACATTTTACGTGATAAAGAGAATAATCAAGGATATAATTGATCAAAGGAAAAATCAGATTGTCGTTATGGAATCAAGAAGAATTTTGTTTCCCTTTTTGTGGCTAAATTGGAAATGGCAACATTTTTTTTTTTTAGTTTTTTTTTTTTTTTACTTCTTGTGGATCAACAACATAAATAAATAGGATTCAAGGGTGAACTTGATAGAGTTAAAGGAGCACTGTAGGGTCAGGAACACAATCCTATATTTCTGACCCTATAGTGTTAAAACCACCATCTACCCCCCCGGCCCCCTCTTGCCACCCTAAGTATAGTAAAATATTACTTGTATTCAAGCCTGAAGCTGCTGGTTCATTTTCAATTATTATTATTTATTATTATTATTATTATTATTTCAGTGAGCAGTCTGAATGGGTCGGTCAACATCAAAATCCATCTTTCTGTATTTCTCCAAATATTACAGTATTTATCTAAACCAGACCATATAGTTAAGATTTGTTTGAATGAGAAGTCCCACTTTCATGTCTCTTTGCTTTAAAAATAAATACTGAGCTTAATATAATGTTTTATACAGAGTAGGAGTAGCTGTGCCTAAAAATACTTGTCGCCGCTTCACTTCTCGTAGTGACATGTGGAAAGTATTTTTAAATGGTATAAAGGGACCTGCACGTTGCTTTCATACAATAACGGGTTTATATGAATTTTCTATTACTCGTTTTAAATATTGAACCAAAAATTCTGCATGGAAAAATATGTTCTAGAATTGTAGCAGACACAGCTAGAAATAGATGTTTGTGTGCCTTAATTTGCAACCACCAGTTCTGGTCGGACCACAATTAGAGCCCTGTGAGCATGTTCTTTTGAGAAAGTACACATGAATAGTTTTGATATAAACTGCAGTCTTTATTTACAGTTGTTTCTCCTATAATAGGTATTTTGGTTTCACTCCTGTATTTGTAATAAGGTATTATTTGTATGGGTTGTTAATATTGCGTCAAGCCACTTACTGACATATATGCACATTTTGGCAAAAGATTGCTCTTTCTGCTGTTTCTCTGTGTGCTTTTTTATTTTTACATTTCACAGAAATGAGCACTGCGCTTCCCAAACTTTGTGTTATTTTGTGCTATTTTTTTTTTTTTTTTTGCTCTTTGGTTATTTTTATTTTTTTAAATTCTTTATTTTGTCGTGCATAGTTTATACAGGGTACACTTTCACCAGCAATGCCACAACCGCTAATGCTAGGGTGTACATAAACATTTATAAGCAATTGTGTGGCAAAGATAATCTGTGCACATGTTTTAGGTATAACATGAGTAGACAGTAGTGTGATGTGAGTCATAGCATGTGTGTGAGAGGCTATATGGATTATTCTACTGACTACTTCACTAAGAGTGTAGCAGGCGCTTAATGAGTGTGTGTATATTCTTGATTAGGCAGACGTTTCATCAACTCAATTATTAGGTAGCTTGTGGTCAGCAATCATAGAAAATATCAGACAGATGAGAGTGTACTTTAGGTTGTTCCACCCCGGGTAGTCCCTGCCTCAGCAAGATGATAGTCAATGGCTATGTGCCCTGAGACCCGCCTGGATACGGTAGTGTAGAGGGACAAAGGTCTGGGGCCTGTCGTAAAGGATGTAAGTCAGGTGAGTTGCTGAGTGGCAGTCCCCGTGTGTTCAGCTTGGGTTGCAGTCGAGTGCTTGCCTTGGGCGGGATGCAGATCACGGTGGCTTTGCTGATCATCGGGTGCAGCACTCCATCTGCAGGCAATAGGTCTGTGCATGTTGGCCCCCAAGCAATGGTTCAGGAGGTATGGTAAGTAAGGCAGGGACGCTGGAGCGGTGGTGTCTGCTGTGTGTTGTATTCCTGGGCATGCTTGGTCGGTAGATTGCCAGTTCTGACCTCCTCCGGCTGCTGGCGTTGCTGCTTCCTTTGGCGTGGTTTGCCTCGGGCTTTTCCACTCCAGCTTGGTGCATCTCCGGGCCGGGTGCTGAGTTCTATGTGAGGTCTGAGCAAGTGTGCGCCATTTCCTGTGCAGCCCGTGCTTGTCGACCGCCAGTGTGGGGTCAAGCGAGAGGGGATCGTCAATCTTCCTCCTTGCATAGGTGGTTCGACATGCGGTCGCCGCCATTTTGGATGCGGCCTGTGAGACCTGGGTCGGCACTGCCACTGGTCGGGTTGCCGGTGCTGGTGACTCTGTACGCATGGGGCCATAGGGTGGGGATCACCCCCACCGCTCCATAGGGAGGGAACAGGGCCAGAACCACCCAGCCTTGTGCTGCTGGCATGTCACTGGGAGGTAGGATAGCAGGGCAGCGGCCGTCCACCCCACTCACCGCCTGAGCGGTCTCCATCTTGGCTAACAGAGGACACCCTTCCGAGGGACTAGAACTTCACAGCAAGATGAAAATGATATACGAGAAATGTGGGTGCACTTATGTATACCCTAGGTGACTTCATTTTAGGGTCACCGTAGTTCATATATGAAAAAGTAACTTCTTTTACTTTTGTTCATTTTAGGACCTTCCTTAACTTGTCAAACATAGAAGGCCATAACTAAAGGGTGTACACGTCATGGAAATTTTCCTTACTTAGGTCAAGATGGCATCTTAAAATCTGAACATCTTTATCTACTTAAGGTTACCACAGTATAATATGTCCTGAAAGAGTCCCAGCATAGCCTTGAAGCTTGTTTATGCATTATTGTTATTGTAATTCGTCTGGGACAAAAAGGCGTAAACATTTTATGCACTGAAGGTAGGTAAGAGGTAATTGCTTAAAGAAACATGTATGAAAAACAATATGTTCCATTTCTAACACCTTGTCAGTTTGCAATATCTCTTAAAGACAAAGTCTAAAACCTCTAATATTTGTATTTGCCCATAACACCATAACCCCATAAAACCTGTACATGGGGGTACTGTTGTACTCTTGAGACCTCGCTAAACACAAATGTTAATGTTTTAGAGCAGTGGTTACCAACCCAGTCATCAAGTACCCCCTAACAGTCCAGGATCTAGGAATTACCTAGTTGTGTTTTTAGAAAAAAAAAAAAAACACTTTAGACTCAACAGGGTAATCCCTAAATCCTGGACTGGTAGGGGTATTTGAGGACTGGGTTGGGAATACCTGTTTTAGAGCATTCAAATGTTTAATGATGTTGATATCATCAATGAAAGTGCAGTTTTTGTGTGAAAACCCCCCAAATATTAACACTAACTTTTGCCAAAGTTTGTGACTAAGTGGCTACTAAAAAAGACTGGACATACCCCATTTGCAATACACTGGGTTGTCTGCAAATGCAAGTGGTATGCCATGACCGGGGGTAATTTTCATTCCTGGCTGCCGTATAGATTCAAAGGCACCATAGTTCAGTAAACCAATCTGAATGGGTAAAAACTGAAATGGGAAAGCTCTTTATTTGACATTGTAACTTTCCAAAACACCATGAAATCTGTACATGGGGAGGATCTTTGTACTTGTGAGACAGCACATTTGTGCATTATGTTGCCGTAAAAGCTAGCAATATCATGACATTCACAGTTAAAATGCCATGCAGAACTTGGAAAATAACAATTTCTCACAGTTTTTTTAGATTTTATTTATTTAAAATTGTTTCATATTTAAAAATTTGATGTATAATGAAAGCCCTATTTCTCATGAAAAAATTGTACATAATAAATATTGGTGCACTTAATATAAAAAAGAAGTAAATTCTGATCGAACAAACCTATAGCTCAGATGTTAGGTTTTGTTTTGGTTCAGAACTTGGACAATTGCCTCTATCCTTAATGGGTAATGCAAAGAGACTGTACCTGCAGTGTTTCATTTGTAAACAATGTATTTTATGGGACATTTGTACCTACAGGAACCTGTAGTGCCTGTCACACAGACAGCCACTAGCTGTGTGTAACGGATCACCTGGCACCCTGACTGGGTACCTCCATTGAAGGATGCTCCTAGCGCTTCCTGAGGGCTCCAAGCACTCCAGCCGACACCATAACCACCGTGGACTCTTTCAGAGAGCAGGACAGGAAGAAGCTCTTACAAGAGCTTAGCAGTGAATATAACAAGAGAGTATGCAGAGCATAGCAATCCCTTGTAGCATAGCAGATTCCTCCAATAAGAGACGGCACTCCAAATTGAGAGTGAAGTAGAACTGCCTGTGCTGGCACATACAGCCTCTTTTATTCACATTCTACAAACATAGTACTGCCCACAGGGTTTTGAAGAACAACCAATCAACACAGCTAACACTCTCATTCATTACATCAGAAATCCTCCCCTCTGCCTGTGATACAATTATCCCAACACAATAGACTAACTTAATTATCACAGGCAGGAAAATACAGTATTATAAAACATATCACAGAGACCCCAAAACATGCAATAACCACATACCCAAAATTCACCCAGATCCGTTCAGTAGTTTGGATGAAACACATGGTGAGAACAATGGATGGCGGCCATTTTAACTCACAGACACTGTTTTGGAAGACACGAGATACGGTTTAATGCAGATTCCGCAGAACATATACAGGATATATGAAAAATAATTACTGTTAAATGTGTCCCCTGTTCTGTAGTTTAAAACTACTGAACGATGTCTTTGTGCACCAAATACCGTCGAGATGGCACCGTGTAGAAAAGTCAAAACAGTGTCTGTGAGTTAAAATGGCCGCCATCCATTGTTCTCACCATGTGCTTCATCCATTGTTCTCACCATGTGCCTCTGATACATGAAATGGTGGCCACCCAGTAACTCCACAGTTTGTCTGGTAGTCTATCCAGCCAAACCAACAGATGAAACACATGGGGAACAGTGCAACAAATGAAGGGAATCATAAAAAATATGGACAATAGTCATATTTGTGCACAATCTCCAGTTTTGTCACAGGGCACAAATAGTGTTTTCAAATGCCAAATATCCCAGGCCATAGTCAGAAGGTAGGAGGTGGGCAAGCAGCCCCCTCCAAGAACACGTGGCGAGGTCTGTTCTGCCACACTTTGCTTTCTATTATGGTCTTTCAATCTTTACAAGTCTGCTGTTTGGCTTCTTCACGTTCTGCATGAAGATGCCAAACCACTCCATTAGAAATGCATTGGCTTGGGGGTGGAGAATGACACCATGCTGACAGGCAGCACATGGAGAGAGCTCTGTGAAAAATACAGCAAAACCATGAATTTAAGTGACTTAAAGCGGCTATATCTCTGCTCACACTCACGCTGGCAGTGCAGGGGACGCCCAGCACTAAGCATAGCCGAAATCCGCAGGTTTTTTGGCACTAAAACGAGAAGTCTATAGTCAAGAAGCCTCCGTGGCCTAACAGCGCATCAAGGTGTGGGAGCATTGGTCTATATCCCAACTGATAATTTGGATTAAAATGGAGACGGCGGAAGGGACCCTGTCTCCCCCCCTCCCCCCCTCTCCCCCTTACCGTTGAGTTAACATATACTTGATGAGCGCATGTATAGCCTGATTTCACCTAATAATCTTACCCCTAATAGTCTAGACACCCTATCCTAGTGTAATAATAAGATATAATGCCAATCTAGATGCATATTCATAGCTTGTCACCTAGCCTGTGATATATACTTAACTATACAATACCTCAATATTACCAGCTTGTTTATGCTAAATGAATAACTCGTCTGTCTTATCTATTAGCTGACATATTGGCCCCACTCTTACTAAACCTACATTAATATATAAAATGTGCACTGTTATAATATGGCAAACAACTGTCTATAATATGTTGACCATTATGCTCGCAATCGCTGTTGTGGCATTGCTTGTTGCTTTGTACTTTTCCTGCACAATAAAATAAAGAATTATAATAAATAAAAAAAAAAAAGAAATGCATCGGCATAATGCATCTTTATGAGGAGCCGCTGATTGGCGTAGCGCAACACTTGCCATACAAGTGTAGGGTGTACAAATTTATTCAAGGGTTGACCAGCCAAAAATAAATCTCTATACCTAGAATGTATAGAATGCATCACAAGTATTGAAATGCAAAACTACAAATTCTGACAATGCGTATCCCTCGCACTGCCTTACCTTTTATAGAGAAATATTATCCAACTTACATTGATTTAAGAAAGACATTGTACTGCGTTCAGGAGTTGCAGCAGTTTCCTAAAGTTTTACAAGAGAGAAAAGGGCAGCCAGACCTTAATCAGAGCCATTTAAATAGCAATTTAAATAATCTTTCAGTAAAAATGTACTTCTGCGAAGGTTTTAAAAGTGCGGTTGTTAGCATGTCAGTTGTCCATGAATAATGATATGTCTAAAATCATTTTGTCTTCCCTTAGGTAGAATTCTGGTGAGTAGAAAAACCCACCCACAAAATAGACAGTGTAGATATTTTTTGAGAAGTGTTGTAAGTACTCATCATATTAGAACAGGGATTTTATAGTTGGTGACTGTATATTATTGCCAGGTGAGATTTCCACATTAAAGGAATCGCACAAACTTTTTTTGGGGGAAAGAATATAAAATACTTTCAGTATATATCAAATAGGTACGTATCCTTGTCATATGTTCAGAATCTAACCTGTAACTTTGTTGCAGTATTTCATTACGGTGACACTATCTGGCGCGACCCCGGCGCAGCTGCATCGCTGGAAGTGGGTCTGCAGTGCTGATAGTGTCGTTTGGAGTGCTTGGAGTCCTCAGCGAGCACTAGGAGCACTAGGAGCATCGATTGGCGGAGGTACTCAGTCGGAGTGTCAGCGGTCCTTCACAGCATTTATTTAGTCTGAAAAATGTGTAAGGTTTAAAGGAACACTGTACAGTCAGGGGCACAAACATGTATTCCCACCATATAGTGTTAAAACCACCATCTGGCCCCACCCAACCCCCATAAATATAGTAAAATCTTACCCTTATTCCAGTCTGCTTCTGGTTCTGCCCCTAATCTGCCTGCTTTCCTGACAACATCATAAATTATGATTGGAGCCAATCACAATGCTTTCACGTAGGAAAGCATTGGGTTGGCTGAGCTTGTCAAGGATGCAGATCAGGGGCAGAGCCAGAACAAGCCAAACACAGCCCTGGCCAATCAGCATCAATGCATCTCTATGAGGAAAGTTCAGTGTCTCCATGCAGAGGGTGGATATACTGAATATCAGTGCAGCACTGCCCCGGAAGTACCTCTAGTAGCTATCTGATGAGTGGCCAGTAAAGGTATTCCTAGGCTTCAATGTATACACTGTCTTTTTTCTGAAAAGACAGTGTTTACTGCAAAAATCATGCAGGGACTGATTATACTCACCAGAACAAATACAATAAGCTGTAGTTGTTCTGGTGACTATAGTGTCCCTTTAAAGTATGTTTATAGAATAGTATAGATTAGTATTAGTTTATAAACTACACATATATATTTAAGAAGAAAAAAAAAGTTAATACAACTTGAAATTTTTGAAGGGGAGCATTTTTATTTATTTATTTTTTAAGCGTTTTCTCTACGATCTGTAATATGCATAAAAGTAAAGGGAGGGGACATTTTTTTCCTTGGGTTACTATCTGTGACACAATTTGTTGCATTTTCTGACACCATTCCACTATGCCAGAATATAACATGTCTATAAAAGTCTACATATACCTTTTTGATTCTACAGTGATTTATTAGCATATCACGAAATACTAGACGAATGAACATCGCTTATAAGACAGCTACAACAGGACTTTTACACTGATTTTACATTAGTCTGTTAGCACTCAGAAACTTCAACATACAATCAGATCTTGTTTTTTTCTCCATAGACTCCTAATAATGCCTTTTCTGCTAACAACTTGGAATAATCTTTATTTTCCTCTCTTTGCCGGCAGGCATCCTTATTAATTGCTCTCAACTGCTGACAGCATGATGCAAGCTTGCTTATTACAGATGGACTTTCACTTTCTCCCGAAATATTTGACTTAACAATCAATAGTGCATTTAATTATAGGCCCTCCGATGAATGATAATGATTTCAAATTAATTACTTGGTTTAGACGATTTGTAAGATCCAACTCTGCAAAATCCAGTCCGTTTTCTGTCATGTGATTTTTGGTCGATGAAGGTGTTTTGGGTGCAGAAAAGGCATTAGATGGGTTCATACCAGCTGAACTGCAGTTGTGCTTAAGTCTAGTGATAGTGGTGTATACAGGGAGGATGGTGGCAGGTGAAGAACTTTCAAGGAACTTTGATTGATCTCACCTTTTGTGTCATACATGGTATAGGGAGCTCAGTTTAATCACGTTTTCAGTTGAGAGAAAATACACTTTCACTAAATTAACTATAGAAGGATCGTCGTAGATGATCTTGGTTTTATTTTTTGTTTTTTCTAAGGAGGCACTTTGAGAAGATGTCTTGGGTTACTGTGTTCTTTAATTACCTTAAAGAGTTCTTCAGGGCCAGTCTGTTGATTCTTTTGGATTGAAGCACAATTAGATGTTAGATCTGTATCTTCACACAGCTGCTTTCCTTACATCCTGGTTGCTATGGCTTCAGTCTTTGAACCATTACTTCAACACATTTCTTACTAATTTCTAGAGAAGTATCAGGAGGTTACCAAGCAATTCAGTGTTATCAGTTAAAGTGAATTGTTACATGAAATATATCTTCCTGGGAACCAAGGAAAAAATTGTCTTCCAATATGCCATCTATTTTTTATGAAAAGGAAGAGGACGTACCTAGCATCCCAGCCTATTGTCAGGATTACTGTTTGATCCAGCACGTAGAACTGTACAGCACGGATGACAAATAAGTAACGTATTACCGGTCCTTAGAATGGCCAGATTTAACGTACAAAGAATACTCAAAAATACTAGCCGAGGTCAGGGAACACAGAAAGGGACACAGCGATGAGGAAAGCCAGGAGTCAGGACACCAGAATATAGAGAAGTCAATAAACAAAGCCAAAGTCAAAAACCAGGTAGAAAACTATAAACAGGAACGCGCTCTCAGACAACCACAAGGGAAACCACAACAGGGCACTGAGCAGGCTGAGAACTGGGCCTAAATACCCCTCCTTTAGTTCTGATAGGCTGTAACCGGCCTTTGACCCCCAAAGTCAGTTACCAGGTTTCATTTGCATAATTGCTGCTCAGCATTAACCCTTCTGTGGATTAGGTTGCTGCTCGGCACAACTTTTCCTGTGTGGACAGTAAATATCATTAATCACTTTTCTCTAAGCGGATGAATACATGACACCGGGTTTCATTTGCACAATTACTGCTCAGCATTAACCCTTCTGTGGATTAGGTTGCTGCTCGGCACAACTTTTCCTGTGTGGACAGTAAATGTCATTAACCACATTTCTATAAGCGGATGAATATGTGACACCTATCACGTGACATATCACTGGAAAGCCCATTATATCCTCTTTACAATACAGCAGGGATTGATAGAGTAGCTCAAAAGAATAAAACAAGATGCATGTGAACGAAATGTCCAGTACAGAGGACACAAGTTAAAGGGTTGGGTCTCAGGAGGATATGCTAATTATAATGGGCAGGTGCTATAGGATTTGATGCAGTTTTATATCTGGATGTAAATGCAATGATTTTAACAGTTTGATGTTACTATGAAAATAGCAATATTTATATGTCTGTCTTAATGTAAATGCATTATACATTAGCTACTTTTCTGTTACTTTTTTGTATTTTTTTTGCTACAGTTATTTAAATCTTTATTCATTGTGATAGACAGACATAATTCTGTTTATTAATGGTCTCTTGTATGAGATGTAACATCATTTCATATCAATTTCACATTTGAAATGTAGTCTTCTCAGATGTACAGCACACTTTCAATATGTGATCAGGTTTTAATATCCACAGCAATCGCAAGGTTCTGTAATAATGTATTTTCAGTATGAATTCCTTATAAATGTCACATTGGATGTGACTTGGATACTGTGTGTATCAGGAAGATGGAGCTGTCACAGAATATTTTAGATAAAGCTTAGATAATTGTGTAATAGGCTGTCATTTTGGAATATGGCAAGATGTTGCAGATTTTTTTTTTTTTATTAAGATGTTCTGAATATTAAATTTGTTCCATTATCAAAGATCCTATCTCTTAATACTATATATTTAATGGTTGATGCATCCGTCATGCTATAATGCTATTAAAATGACACGTCTTTATCTGCCTGTGGCTGTTTGTCATCTTGAGTGACAAATTGGGATCTAAATAACTACTATGTTTCATGCTGATATTGCATAATCCTCTGGTTGGTACTTTAAAAACGGTTTACTGATATAATGAAGTGAAATGCCACAGTGCTTTCCAAAGCTTACATTGCAGCAGTAGCGGAACTAATGTAAATATTGGTGCAAGAACATATATTGCCGCACAGCTCCCCCTCTAGCGCAAGAGTGTTAAAAAAAATATAGATCCCCATCTATCGTATAACTCCCACAAGGCTATACCAGCTGGGGATCCCATTCTGGCAGGGTTGTATTTGTGAAAAGTGTTTGCGCGTTTGAATGTAAGCATGTTTTTGTATAGATTTTGTGTGTACATGTAGGGTTGTGTTTGTATGTAATGTTGTCATTGGAATGCAGTGCTGTACTTGTGTGTAGTGTTTGCATTTGAATGCAGGGATGTGTTCGTATGTAGTGTTGCTTTTTGTGCAGAGTTTGCGTTTGTATATAATTCTAGTGTTTTTAATAAAAGGGTGTTTTTCTACATTTGCAAGCATGGGTGCGTTTGGGTGTAGCGGTGTCTTGTAAATGCAGGTGTACATTTGTGTGTAGAATTGGTGTTTGAGTGAATGGGTGTGTTTATAATTTTGGAGCTTGAATTCAGGGGTGTCACTGTTATGTTTGTAACATGTTTGCATGTAGTGTTGGTGTTTGCTGGAATGTATATACATGTATGCACACCAAAACACATACACAGAGACACAAAGATACACAAACACTGATATGTACCCACCTGGAATAAAAGAAATACATAAAATAAATAAAAAATAAATTTTATATATATTTAATTTTTGAAAAAATGTTATTGTGTTTCTACCCAGATTCACTTTCAATCATCATATCGTATATATACACACCCCATGTTTGTGTGGCTGGTTCTCTGTGTATATGTGTTTGTGTTGCTTATGAAACTTGCTATTCATTCTCCATGTTCCATAAAGTCTAGAGGAATTATCAAGCCATGGTGTACCCTGCACCCAGAATGTGAATGCGCTATGAACTCACTGACCTATAGCTTCACAAACATGGAGGAATTAGCAGCACTCATTGCATGTTCAATAATTCGTGTTTTGAACATTTTGCTCTTAGTGCATTGCATTTCACAATCCTTAAATCCAAATCTGTTTTCATCCTTCTTTATTCTTTGTTCCATCTCTCCCATTGTCTAGACTTTTTTCCAATTTGACAATTTTTATTTTGTCATATTTAAGAGGGTATATTGTCTAGACTTTTTTTGTGTTTAATATTTTTATTGTTTTGTCATTCAGAAGCATAGATGCAGTGGGGATACAGAAGAGAAAAGGGGAGTGGGGAAGTCTTATTACAAAGCTCTCCAAGGTCACACTTCACAATTAGATATCAGCAGTTACATATTATATTTTCTTACATCTATAATTCGTCTTATCAACATGGTCTAATAGGAGCGTCATAGGTGCCTCATTGGGCCCAGTGGCTATTGTTTTTTGATAGGTGACCTCCGTGCTCGTGTGTGGTAAGTTCGCTTTAACATAGGGGGGGTGACGAACAACAGGGGTAATAAACCTGGAAGAGTAGGGTAGGGGGGAAGGGGGGAAGGGACGAGTTCGGTTTGGTTTGGTTTAGTTCATAGGGATACCTTTCTGCTCAGGGGCATAAGTATGTCTTGCTAATATGTCACGATGGTATGTCCCATTGGTGGATCACAGTAGTATGTCATAGTAGTAGTATATCATAGTAGTAGGGAGGGTTTTGTTTTTCCCCTTTTGCGTCTTATTCAATTTTAGGGGTTATGAGAGTGTCAGTTTTGCTGGTTCCATATTTCCCATTTGTTCCACGCTAATTTCCAGAATCCTCTGGGTGTGTGTGTACCTCTTGCTGCCTTCTCAAATGATTTTGTTACTTCTACCATTTCTATGCATTGTCGCACACTAGGAGGTGTGGGTTTTAGCCAGTTTCTACTAATGGCAGTCAAGGCTGCAATAATAATGTGGTATGCAATATAGACGTCTGGCTTTTGCAGTGTTACAGGCCATATTAATAGCAGAAAGGAGAGAGGAGTGTGTGGCAGTTTTACTCCTGTGATGTTTTTTAGTATGTCTGATATTTCGGACCAGAAGGGAATGAGTTTCGGGCATGCCCACCATATATGTACCATACTGCCTGGCGCTTCACCACATCTCCAGCAGGTGTCTCTCTTTGTGTGATCTATTTTGTGGAGTTTAGTTGGCACCATGTACCAACGATATAGTATTTTCCTACTGATTTCAATATGTGCCGTGTTTAGTGTCAGCGTTTTGTGGGCCTTCAATGTGCTAGACCAATCTTCTGGTGTCAGTGTTTGTCCAAGTTCCCTTTCCCATGCCTTAATACATTTGAGTTGTTCTAAATAGTCATTTGGTCCGATCAGACTGTACAAGGTTGATAGTAGCCTTTGTGGGGGCTTTGTTGCTAAGCATAGCCGTTCTATCTCTGTGAGCAAGTGTCCTTGGGCTTGTGTATTATCATAGTGTTTGTGTACCCACGATTTCAGTTGTAGGTATGAGAAGAAGGTGGCAGGTGTGAGACTATACTTGTTGTGTAGTGTGTCGTAGTCTATCATATGTCCGTTGTCTAGAACCTGCGACAAACAAAATACCCCATGAGAGTGCCATATTTTATATTCGAATCCTGGAATCAGGATAGTTAGTGCCTGAAGTTGGAAGGCTGTGGAGATCCTCATTCGAGGCTGTTGTTTCTTAACTAATTTATCCCACACTTTCAGTGTCGTTGCTGTTGTTGGGCATATTGTTTTGTGGTGTGGTCTTTTGTCAGCTGGCATCCAGGCTAGTGTATGTAGTGGTAGCCCCTCAGTATGCGCCGTTTCTATTTGATTCCACGCTAGTGATTTTTTGTGGTGGTGCATTTGTACTAGTGTGCTTACTATGGCCGCTCGATAGTATCGCGAAACGTCCGGCACCCCCATTCCTCCCTTTTTGAAAGGTTTATATAGGGCGTCTGCTGCGATTCTGGCTTTTCTCCCCCCCCATATAAACGTATTTATGGCTTGTTGGGTCTTAGTGAGGAATTGCCTTGGGAGATCAATTTGTAGTGTCCTGAAGAGGTATTGTAAACGGGGCAGTACCATCATTTTTGCCGCCGCTATTCTACCCATCCACGACACATATTTTCCTCTCCAATTTTGCAGTTGAGTATGTATTTCCCGAAGGAGTTTCACATAATTTGCTTGGTATAGTTTGTGTATATGCTGTGTTAAAGCTATTCCTAAGAAGGTGAGGTGGTCCTTTCTCCAGTCATATGTAAAGATAGCTCGCAGGTTTGAGAGTCTTGGGTTTCTGATGTTGAAGCTCATGGCCTGGGTTTTGGCAACGTTGAGTTTATAGTATGAGCAATTGCCGAATTCTTGGATTACAGCTTGTAGTGCCGGTAGGGATGTTTCGGGTTTGGTTAAGGTAAGCATCACATCATCGGCGAATAATGTGATTTTATGCGTCCTGCTGCCCACAGTGACCCCCGATATGTTGCGGTTTTCCCTGATAGTGTGTGCTAGTGGTTCTAAAGCTAGGATATATAGAAGGGGCGACAGCGGGCAGCCTTGCCTAGAGCCGTTTGAGATTTGAAATTGTTTGGAGACAAAGCCTCCATTGATTACTTTCGCCGTTGGTTTGTCATACAGGGCGGAAACTAGCTTCAAGAAGCGGTTTGGGAAGTTGTATTTTTGAAGAACCGCCTCTAGGTACCCCCAGTGCAGCCTGTCAAATGCCTTTTCCGCATCCAGTGACAAGGCCACACTGGGTTCCTTTGTCTGTTGAATATTATGGATAAGGTTTATTAATTTCCTGGTCCCGTCAGAACCTTGTCTTCCTTTGACAAAACCCACCTGGTCGTCCTTTATTAAGGATGGTAGAATGTTCCCCAATCTAGTAGCATAGATCTTGGCTAGTATTTTTAGATCTGTATTTAATAGTGAAATTGGGCGTAAGTTTTGGCATTTGTGGGGAGGTTTGCCGGGTTTGGGTAAGGTGGATATATGGGCTATCAGCATTTCTTGGGGTATGGTTCCGGTGCTTAAAATATGATTATATAGTTTCTCTAGGTGGGGTGCTAGCGTATGTGAGAAGGTCTTATAATATAGGTTTGTAAACCCATCTGGTCCTGGAGATTTCCCTTTAGGGAGTGTCTTTATCGTTTGTTGTATTTCGATAAGTGTGACGGGTGTTTCTAAAGTGGTAATGTTGTCTGAGGTCAGCCTAGGCAGTCTCATTCCCGATAGAAATTCATCTATATTAGATGGGAGAGGTTGGTGGGTGTCACCGTCTGTCTTTAAATTATATAATGTATCATAATAATCGGCCATCATGTTGTTTATGTCTTGCGGGTTAAAAATTTTGTTTCCTTTCTCGTTGAAGAGGAAGGGAATTTTGGCGTTCAGATGCTTTTGCCTGAGTATCGACGCCAGCGCTTTCCCAGCCTTATTAGCTTGTGTGTAAGTAGTGAGTTTTAGTTTATTTGCGATATGAACTGTTTTCAACATGTGTATGTTGTTGATCTGTTTTTGTATTTGCTGTATCCGCTGCTGTCGTTCAGTGGAGGGTTGTGAAATTTGGGCTGATGTTTCATCCCTAAGGGATCTGAGTAGAGTCAGGTATTCTCGGTTTGAATTGTGTTTAAGGTGGGATGCTCTACTTATAAGATGCCCCCGGATTACTGCCTTATGTGCAAGCCATAAGGTTGCTGGCGTTATTTCTGGTGCTGTGTTGTGGGTGAAATATGACATTAGTTCCGTGTCTAGTGTCTGGTTATATTCTGGGTTATTTAGAAGTGTGTCATTTAGGCGCCAGGGAGTTGCCCCCCGGAATGCAAAATTATCCTTGAGTGTTAACCATATCCCTGCATGGTCTGACCATGTTATCTCGCCGATGGTGCTGCTGGTGGCATGTGGTAGTAGGTCTCCTGACACTAGAATGTAGTCGATTCTTGAGTAAGTGTTATGGACTGAGGAGTAAAACGTAAATTCCCGGCTATCCGGGTGCTGTGTTCGCCATACGTCATAGAGTCCATATTCTGAGATTAGACGTGTCAGTGAGGTTGTTTGTTTACTTAAGGTTTTGTATCTGGGGGATGTAACTGGCAAGGTAGAGTCTAATGTGGGCTGTAGTATGTGGTTAATATCTCCACAGATTATTGTAGGGACATGGATCGTGGTTGGCAGTTTTGTCAATATCCTATGCAAGAAATTTCTTTGGTTGTCATTTGGGCCGTAGACACTAACTAGGATGTATTGTGCATCATTTATTTTACAGTGTAGTATGACAAACCTACCTTGTGTATCTTTTTTCAATTGTAAGAGTTCAAATGTTATAGATTTGTGTATAAGTACCGAGACCCCTCTAGATTTGGATGAGTATGTGGAGTGGTATTGCACTGGGAAGTCTCTAGTTGCGAATGTCGGTACTCTGTTATGCACAAAATGGGTCTCTTGTATACATAATATATCGGTTTTGTGTCTTTGGGCCTCTTCCAATAATAATCGTCGTTTATGTGGAGTGTTTAGCCCGCGTGAGTTGATTGATTGCACTTTCACCATTTGTGTATAGTTATAAATAGTTTGCTAGATGAATATGTGTACCAAGTTATTGTGGTGAGAAGTGCAGTCTCGGTGGGCCCTTCACAGGCAGTAGCTAAAATAACGTAATTATACGGTGTTGCGGCGCTACCTTTTATACTTGCTTGGTTAAGGTTTCTGTCAGCCTGTGTTGTCCCTATTTGTTTTACCGAACTGGAGAGGGGGTACTGGAAGGAGTAAGAACTGGGGATGGGGATGTTAACTATGTACATGATGTCTCGATGTGAGACAGGGTGCAAGTTTTCCGCACCTTGGGGGATGGAGTTTCCTGGTGCCTCCATTACGTGGTCTTTGGGCTTTGCTTATAGTTTGCTGCAAGTTACTCATGAGGTTTGGCAGCAGCAGCTAGGTCTAGTCCATATACCATGGGAATTGGCTTTTCTCCATCTCGTGTGACTTAGCTATAATTTCGTAGCTAGGGCGGGCAACAACTGCTATAGGTCTCTGATGGGCGTTAGGGTGCGTCCACTGGGACAGTTAACACTTTCTTGGTGTGTTGTCATGTAAGGGTCTGCATGATATGGTCACCCGGGTTTCTCTGCCCATGAATTCCCGCTGTGCTAGCTGTTCTGTTGGTGTGCAACCCCTAACGGGAGAATGTGGCCCCCATACTGGGCCCATGAGATCCTGTTACCCTGGGAGCCTTCCATTATGGTAGCCCACCTTGTCGTTGCCTCCCGCCCCCCGAGAGCCCCAGTCCCCCCGTTCTGTTCAATAAATGACTGCTAGATTTGCCTTATAACAGTGTCTAGTAGGAGGGCTGAGTCATTGAGTCCCGGATAGCCAAAAAAAAGTTTTTGCATGGGCTGTGCACCCGAGTATGGGTGATGGTTAGTATGTAGGCAGTCTTACCGGTATCGGTAAAAGTCCCAATCTACGGTTCCAGATCCGGGTCCCCCGCAAGGTTCCACTGCTCTGCTGTGCTTCGTCACAGGGATGGCGGGAGCCCCGGATCCAGTTGCTTACTTGGTGGTGGGGCCCTCTGCGTCGCCGCCAAAGGTCTTTGCGTCATGGGCGTTCAGGGGTCGGGCTGTTCCGATGTGGTCTGGTCACCATTGAGGCCAGCTGCCTTGGATTCTTGCGTTAGTCTTGCCGGTAAACCAGTTGTCGTCTGGTGTTTAATGTTTCTTCGGGACTTTTGTCCATTCGGGCCGAAGCGGTTCGCTGATCGTTGGCTTATCCTGGGGGTCAGGTGTTAGTGGTACATTCCAGGTTCTCAGCCTCTTCGTTCCGTCCTCCGGGGTTAGGATTACTGTTGTCGTTCCGTCTTTTGTAATAAGAAGTTTTGTGGGGAAGCCCCATTTGTAGCGGATATTGTGCGCTCTCAGGGCACCTGTAATTTGGGAAAATTCTTTTCGTCTCCGGAGCGTGGCTGCCGAGAGGTCTGCATAGATTCGGACCGTGGCGTATTCGTCCGGTGGTTTGGCGCGTGTTTTGCTGTTTCTGAGAATGTGCTCCTTTATATGGAAGTAGTGAGCCCTCATTAGTATGTCTCTTGGGGTCGCCGGAGGCAGGTGTCGCGGCTTGGGGATGCGGTGCACTCTGTCCACCAGCAGCATTTCCGTTGGGATCTCTGGTGCATGCGCCTTTAACAGCCCCCGAACATATGCCGGTAAGTCTGCATTGCTGATTTCTTCCGGAACCCCCCTCAAGCGGAGGTTGTTCCTGCGCGAACGGTCTTCCATGTCCGTTAGTTTTTCTTCCATAGTGGTTAGCTGAGCAGATAGCTGTTCCACAGTGGTTGCGAGGTCATTGTGTGCCGTAGCGATTTCATCACATTTGTCCTCCATATTGGATGTTCGTTTCCCCAACTCTTGTATGTCTTTCCTTAATGAGTCGGCTGTGTGTTGCCAAGTTGTTATTAGTTTGTTCGATAGTGTCTCTAAGGCTGCTGAGAGATCAGCTTTGGTGAGCTGTTGGTTGTTTAACAATACCTCAGCTTGCGAGCTTTGCATGTTATAATTCGGCTCGGGGTCCTCGTTGTCGGTTGAGGCCTGGTCCGCCGGAGTTACAGGAGCTGATTTCTGGCTGAAAAAATTCAGTTTTTCAGTCTTCACAGAGCTCTTCTTGGTCCTATGTTGTGACATCGCGGTGGTAGGTTGCTGGATGCAGCTTTGGATGATGAGATTACATCAGATTAGATGCCCAGTCGCCGGAGCAGATTTCTATGCGACCATCTTGCTCCGTGTTGGCCACGCCCCCCCTTGTCTAGACTTTTAACGAATCTTTTTTCCATAGTAACTGAGGTCTCAAAAGAATCACGGTTTTCCCCTTCTGCAGAATTACACAAATAGTTAATGATGCTAAAACATAATACAGCTTACAGCAAACATAAAATCATTATTCTAAATGGCAAGTGCTACATTCTCTATTATTTTCACCATAAAATATTGCTTTAGCTCAATATTAGTCCACTATTATAGTAAAGGTCATTACTTGAGGCCGTGAATAGACTGGCTATTGCTTTTGTACATGTAAATCATGAGAAGCCTTACCCTCATCTTATAAATGCTTAGTTCTTTTTGTTTCAAATAGCGAAAAGATGGATGTTTGTGTAAAAGCCACTTATTGCAGTTACCGTATATACTCGAGTATAAGACGAGTTTTTCAGCACATTTTTTGTGCTGAAAACCCCCCACTCGTCTTATACCCAAGTCACTGTCTGTATTATGGCAACTTACATTGCCATAATACAGACAAGGACCACCGGGCTTATTACAAGCCCGGCGGTCCTGTTGGGGGCTGGCAAAGAGCTGTAACTTTCCTTTCCTGCAGCTCCTGTCAGCTCCCTTCTCCGATCCGGTCAGCTCCCCTGATAGCTCCACTGCAAGTCTTGCGAGAGCCGTGGGGTCAGAACGTTGCCACGGGTTACCCTCCTGCACAGCACATGCCACTGGACCACCAGGGAATGAGAGCCCCCCTCCGTGGCCAGCTAACAAGCAGGGAGGGGGGACGAAAAAAATCTAAATAAATAAAAATTTAAATAATAATAAAACAAAATAATAATATAAAAAAAATAATAATATTAAAATAATAATAATTAAAAAAAAAAAAATACCCACCCCCCCACCAAGGCTCTGCATCATACACACACACACACTGCATT
This sequence comes from Pelobates cultripes, assembly GCA_933207985.1. Taxonomy (NCBI): domain Eukaryota; kingdom Metazoa; phylum Chordata; class Amphibia; order Anura; family Pelobatidae; genus Pelobates; species Pelobates cultripes. The sequence continues at coordinate 259,856,749 of OW240915.1, read as the reverse complement.
CATACAAACACACACTGCACACACACACACCGCATTCATACAAACACACTGCGTTATATACACATACACACACATACCGCATTCATACAAACACACTGCATTATATATACAAACACACTGCATTATATAGACACACACACTGTAAATAAATATTCAATTAACATAATTTTTGGGGGATCTAATTTTATTTAGAAATTTACCAGTAGCTGCTGCATTTCCCACCCTAGTCTTATACTCGAGTCAATAAATTTTCCCAGTTTTGGGGGGTAAAATTAGGGATCTCGACTTATATTCTGGTCGATTTATACTCGAGAATATACGGTACTCCTTATTGCAGTTTCTTACTGCCTGTCATTTTCCATCTGATTACTTTCCCACCTGTTAAGTTACTTGGCTATGTAATTAAGAAAATCTAATATTTAATTATAATAGATTTGTTTTGACCCCGTGTAGCACTGGCTTGCACTTAACATGTGTTCGCATAAGTTCTGCTTTGCCTATTTCTCTTCAAGCTTTTTGTTGGTTAATGTTGGTGTTAATATCTTGATGTCCCATTGACGAAGAGATGAAAGGTTTTTGTTTTTTTGTTATGCATTTCGACAATTAAGGGTATTTTGGGAAGTGGGTGGTTTTTAAATTTTTTTTTTTTAATTTGTAATGCTTTTTGACACTTCACATCATCAATGACATTAAAGGGTTTCTGCAACATTTTTTTGGTTCTTTGAATAATTCCCTATTGGATCAAAGCACATGCGGGAGGTGTAGAGGGAGGGAGGTATAGAAGGATAGAGGGCATGTGATTAAAAAAGAAAATATGGTGAGCGGGAGGGCGGCAATGGATGAGGGAGAGGAGACCTGAGCTTCCTCTTGCAGGCTCTGGTAGCATGCAGTGCACGCTGACGGCAGAGGTAAAATATGCACAGAATTTTCATTTTCTGGGCTGTGTAAGTCACGTGTCCCAGGGTTGTAGCTAGTCCCTGGCACACAAGTGCAAATAACCTCTGTATGTGCAGTGTTTCAACCTAAAACACTGCATATCCAATCTTCTACCACCAAACAAGTATAATTTAACACAGAAGTGGTATTGGGGGTTACAGTTACCTTTTATGTCCACAACATAACGTACAATGTTATATCAGTAGAAATTAACCGTGAAATTATACAATGGCTGGATTACTTTACCATGGAACGGTCACATAACATTGTGCTGGTAAGGAACTAAACTGTATCTTGGATAAAGCTTTGCAACTGTGGGTCAACCTTCCTGTTGGTGAACTGTCAAGAGATTGTTCAGTAGAGATTTGGCTCAGAAGTTAAACTCATGGGCCAACACCTTAAACCATTCCAACTACATTAACTGGGACCATGTTTGCCTAAGTTGGCCGGGACTTGCTTTAGTAAATATTTAGGATGATTAACGGTAGTCTGTTATTTCTGAGTGTGCAACTATTTCTGGATGACTAGTTCTTGCCATTAATAAAAATACTAAATCTAAATATCGATTTTAGTGGCACGTTATCCATTGATATATTTACTATAGGCATTCGTTAACTACCCTGAAATTGGTACGTTTGAAAATTCATTTATAGGTCATTGTAATTGGAGACACCTCTGACATTCCCACATATAATTAATGATTCTCAAAATATAGTGTAGAAATGTCAAAATGTTGTTAGATTTCAGAATTTTGACTAATTAAATCCCAGTTGCAAAATTGAGAAAAATAATCCAATATGGCCATAGTCATGGCTGTCTTGGCCTCAGTTTTGCAATTTACTCTAAACGTTACTAAAACAATAGTTGGGGTCTGTATACATTTGCTGGTGATAATTCTCATTCTACGTTTAAATTAAAAATTATTTATTTATTTTTACATAAAGAAGAAACTAGCACCCACTCTCATGATATTTACATACATGTATCCAACCCTTTCATTTCATTCAATGTGTACTATATAAACGCTGCAGGAATCAGAATCAAGAGATCTCTCAAAAGGGCAACTGTAGCATATTCGCAAAGCATCCTCTCCTCTATGAACAGTCTGTTAAGTGTTAAAATCTGATGCTCTGTTACAATATAGATTTCTAAAAGTAGTTAATGTAGGCTTTTTGTTGATTGACAGCCTCATTTTCGGAGTTGGCAGTCGCCCCTGATACATTACATGGTACAGGATTTTACCTTATTGATCAACTTTATTGATATTTATTGAAAATTATACTTATCTCATCAGCTGTACATTACAAAGTGTCCCGTTCTGGCAGAACTTGCTGCGTAACTCAAACACTTTTAGCCCTTCAATTATCTAGTGCAGTAGCTGAGTGAATAACAAACCTTCAGCAATAATTACATCCAGCAGGGTTGTATAGATTTTTTTTTCATACATGACAGATTAACATTACCATTTTTACAAAACCTTTTTATCAGTAGTCTACTTTAAGATCAGGGTGCTGGGAAATAAATGAAATGCTATTAATTACTGACGTTCTGCCAGTCCTTACACAGCGACTGAAAACATGTACATTGAATGTTGCCAGTGAAACCTTTTTATGAGCAAGTGATATTATAAGGGTTTGCAGAGGTTAACATCTTACTGCCTCATTAAGGTTTAATCTGAATCTTGTTTAACTGCTACTTACTAAGTTCAAATGCCAAGAGTTGTGTTAAAACCAAGCAAGCCGTTTTATTGGAGGTATTAAAATTGGACACTTTTACAATATGGTTACTTATTAAAGGACATGGGTCATCAGATTTTCACTTTTTTTGTGTTTTGCATTTAATGAAACTTAAAGGAACACTATAGGGCCAGGAACACAAACGTGTATTGCTGACCTCATTGTGCTAAAACACCACCTCCCCCCCACCTTGTGCAGAGCTAGCACAAGCCAAACACAGCCTTGGCCAATCAGCATCTCCTTATAGAGATGCATTGAACAAGGCAAGTTCAGTGTCTGCATGCAGAGGGTGGAGACACTGAATGGCAGTGCTGCACACTGAACAGCACTGCCCCAGGAAGCACCTCTAGTAGATATCTGAAGAGTGGCCAGTGGAGGTATCCCAGGGCTGTAATGTAAACATTAAATTTTCTCTGAAAAGACAGTGTTTACTACAAAAAGCCTGATGGGAATGATTATACTCACAAGAAAAAAAAATACAATAAATTGTAGTTTGTTCTGATGATTATAGTGCCCCTTTAATTATATTATTTTAGTGATCTACAGGATTCCACCCCTCCCTAAAAATGTATCTTTTTATCTGGCTGAATAGCCAGGTTGGGTCAGTCTCTGTTATCTGACCAACTGCTGTTTGACCTTACATGCCTGCTGCTACAATTGCTAGGTTGAGCAGCTGTTGAGTCTGTCCAACATGACTTCCCAGCCTGATTAAAAAAATAAATAAATAAAAATTACTTAAAAAATAAACTAAAAATAAAAAATGAAGATAACACTTTATGACCGTTGTCCTTTAACCCCTTAAGGACCAAACTTCTGGAATAAAAGGGAATCATGACATGTCACACATGTCACACGTCATGTGTCCTTATGGGGTTAAAGAGACACCGTATGCACCCAAACAGTATCCTCTTAATTAAGTAGTTTTGTGACAGGTCTTCACATTGGATTTAATGCATTTTATAATCATAACACTGAAACCAACACTTTGACATTAAACTGAAATATATTGTAAAACCTTATCACATTCATTTAGCATTCATGGTTTGTCGATGTCTAGAAGGTTAAGGTAGTGCTTTTAAATAGCCGACTATAAACAAATCTATTAATTTCAAACTTCTGAGAGCAAACGCTAACTGGAGTCTAAATGTAATCAAGGATTGAAAAAGAAGAAATAAGACAAGCTCTGCCTTGAACTTGCATTGAAATTGAGTAATTTGTCTGTAACTGGTTTGTCAACATATGGCATCTGCATCCCAGTCATTGGATTGCAATATAGTCCATATTTTGCAAAGCTTGATTGCTTGATTTTATGCATTTAGGATTAATTTGGATATAAATTCAGAGAGAGAGGGTAAGAATTGGAATTGATGAAGGAAGGACAGACAAATTATAGAAAATGAGAGTAAACAAACTATATAAAATGTAGATTTTGGAGGTGAGTCCTCACAAGAGATGATCTGATAAATATATATCTTCTACATTTATTAACTTTGTAGCCTACTATATATATATATATATATATATATATATATATATATATATATAATCCAATAAGGTTATGGTGGGGAAAAATTGTGATTGAAAACCCCTTCCACCTGAAGTATGTGGATAGTTAATACAATGCTAAACAAAAATCTGCACACCAGTCAAGCCATAAGACTTGCTTTTCCCACAGAAATCCCAAATCGGCAGTGATGTTACAACCGCAAAGGATTCTGGGTGGGCATATGCAAATTAGTTTAACAAAGAATCACATTTTTGCCTCATTCCATTTTAAACATGGATTCCTTTTAATTTGTGTTTGCAGTATACAACTGCTTGGAACACAATTTAGGATAAGATCAAAACCAAATTACCACTGCATATGCCCACCCAGAATGTTTGCTGTTGTAACATCACTGCCGATTTGGGATTTCTGTGGGAAAAGCAAGTCTTATGGCTTGACTGGTGTGCAGATTTTTGTTTAGCATTGTATTAACTATCCACATACTTCAGGTAATTTTTCCCCACCATAACCTCTTTGGATTTTGCTTCCCAAGCACTACCAAGCCTCAATAAGCAAACCAGTAACCAACCTCATGCTGAAGAGTTGCATTAACAACGAAACAGCTGTCCATGAGTGGTTCACTGGTTTTGCATCTTATCCTAAATTGTGTTCCAAGCAGTTGTATACTGCAAACACAAATTAAAAGGAATCCATGTTTAAAATGGAATGAGGCAAAAATGTGATTCTTTGTTAAACTAATTTGCATATGCCCACCCAGAATCCTTTGCGGTTGTAACATCACTGCTGATTTGGGATTTCTGTGGGAAAAGCAAGTCTTATGGCTTGACTGGTGTGCAGATTTTTGTTTAGCATTGTATTAACTATATATATATATATATATATATGTAATTTATAGTAGACTACAAAGTTAATAAATGTAATGGATGATTTCAATTATACAAAAAGACTTGAACATTTGATTGTGCTAAAAAATGCAGCTCGGATTGAAAATGGTAACGTTAACAGAATGCACTGAGTTTTAATACATTGTTGCTGATTTATCCTTGGATCAGCAAACTATTACTGTTATTTTTAAAATAAATTTGCCAAAGTGAGATCAACGGTAAATTATTCATGGGATTGACTGGGTATATATATATATAATATTTTTTTTTTTTTTAAACATGCGCATTGCAGAATTATTGAACTCTGTACAATTGCCAAAAATTCATTACACCTATAGGCTTTAAATTTACAATTCATACTGCAAGCTGTGGGGTTTTCTATACTAATGTTGTGTGCAACTTATACACAATACAAGAGAAGGTCGGCCGTTAGAAACATAGATAAGAACCATTAGGCCCATCTAATCTGTCCAATTTTCTAAATACTCTCATTAGTCCCTGCCCTTATCTTTAGTGTAGGATAGCCGCATGCTTAAACTCCCTCATTGTGTTAACCTCTACCACTTCAGATGGAAGGCTATTCCATGCATCCACTACCCTCTCAGTAAAGTAATACTTCCTGATATTATTTTATTATTTTTAAACCTTTGCCTCTCTAATTTAAGACTATGTCCTCTTGTTGTGGTAGTTTTTCTTCTTTTAAAATAAGCAACCCGTTAAGTGAAGGTTGAAGCTCAGAAAATTTAATATAACTCATCCTGTTCTAATCTGACACTATAGACTTGATTTCCTTCAAGACATATTCAGTTTTCCATTCTGGAAATTGCTATTTCTTTAGTGAAACCCATGAATCTCGGAGAAAGATGTGTGCGTGACATCAGCAGTGCAGTCAATCTGAATGTTACATAACTAAATAATTATATATTCATAATAATAAGCTTTATGTAAACACATATTTCATTATATTACAAAATATTGTATATCCACAAAGGCATGAATAAACCCAGTCTGTTGAAGTGACTTTGCTTCTTAGGATTTAAAGGCTTTTAGGAACATGCAATTATATTATATGCTGTGCTTGTCTACTTGAAGTATAGTCAGCATTTCACGGGGGGACTTCATAATATGGTACTTATCTCCTATGCATGTTAAAAGCCAGACTTCATTGTTGTGCGTCTAGAAATACATGGGTACACAATAATCATGAAAAACCGATGAATTTGTTCTATAAATCCAATTACATGGATGATATCGCAAGCCTTGTGTAGAATGCTAATTATCTTTTGTCTCCGTTTATTGTAATACAGAGCAATCTGTATAGTGTGAATGCTTTTGAATGCTTGCTTGCTTCTCTAAGTAAACTACAAATGATATGTATAATACGGTTTAATGTAATAGAGTGATGGTTTGTAGTCAAGTACCTAATTAACTCTTTCACAACCTCTGTGGGAAAAAATGTTTTGGGTGCCCTGGAAAGGAATTTTTTATTGTATTTTTGGTTTCAGTATGGATAGATAGCACTAATTAATGGAAAAAAATTAATTTTGGTTGGACAGAAAAACATTTACCAAATAAAGTTTACAGATATATAGGAAAATAATGTTGTAAACAAATAACTTTTTTAAATATGTAACTGACTTTTTAACCTTCATATTCTATAATCCTCCTTACACATATACATTTTACCATATGCATTCAGTTGTGCATCTTATCATATAGCCATGTATATTGTATATGTTGTCGCCATATGATACATATCACCCTCACATTGCAGCCATCTTGCCTCTTTGGACACACACTCTATTACATGTACACACATACACACAGTCTAGTGCACAGATATTGTAGACAGACTCACTGATACAACTGCTAGAAAGACAAACACACATACAGATACGAAGTGCAATATACTGTGAGACACATACACAGTGTCACACACAGAAATAGACAACACCGCACATGTGTCTATAGCGTTTCTATACCTATTTCTGACTACCTCCGTCCCTTCTACACACATTTACCCTGTTGTTCTAGTGGTGACTGTACTGCGAGAGCAGATGCAGCTATCAGAAAGTCTCTTATCACATGCTGTATCCATGATAATATGCAGTGTAGATTTATGTTTAAATGGAGCCGAGAAATCGGTGTGTGTGCTGAGCAGCTGCCAGTCTCCCCACACATGAACTGCTCTCCCCTCTGCCAGCTTTTCAATCAGCCACCCTCTGATTATCTTCTTCTCCGGAAGGAGGGTGGCAGTTCCACTGGCAATTAGTGGAAGGTACACTGTATACAGAACACTAGTCTCTCTGTATTCAGTGTTTAGATGCTCACAGCTTTGTGGCTTCCAGTGGCACTGTGCTGTGACCGGTCACTCTGTTTAGGGGGAACATTTATAAACAGAATTTGCAATAAATTAAGTGCAATTGTGTACATGATTCCAGTGTGTGGGTTGCATACCTTCTTAAACATTTGTTTATGATTTCCTTAGTGAAGGAGTTACGAAACAGGAAAAATGATCCGTAGGTACACGTTTTTGTGAATATGTTCTTGAGTTGATTTAAACGCTATAAGGAGGGCTGTCAAATCTTGTAATTTACAAGGGTATTAATTAGCCTCCTATGAGTTATACGCAATCAAGCTCTGAAATCTCAGTTTCAGTGCAGTAAGTAGTATTATAACAAGTAGTTTATGCCAAATGCATTAATAAGGCATTCATATAAATTTGTTTAGCTCTGTGTACCTCTGGACCCATGTGATTAATTCACCTTTCCCCTTAATATGGAAAGGTAGGCAATAATTCATGTTTCATCTGAATTAATGAAAAACATAGGTCAAGTTTCTATACACAATATTGGATTTTGAGAGTGCCTTATTTTTCTCCCTCAGGAGTTTAACCATTTGATTCATCCATCTGTGGTTAATATGTATTGAAAATAGAGGCAGAAGTTTAACATTTTTGACACTGTGATTACAATATTATTCCTAAATTATAACAGCTGTTATGTCTGATTTTGTCTTTCAGGGAATACCTTGGGAAACAGCTCCAATCAGAACAGCCTCCTGCAGTAGCTGCGAGAAGTTAATTCCATCACCAAAATGGCTGTATTTCGTGCAAATAGTTCCCTCAGCTCAACGCTCGTTGAATAGTTTACTGTACTTTGGTTCATAGCTGCCTTTGACTGTACTGGTTTTATTTTGTCTCTGTGCCCTTCTGCATTTCCTAAGAAATCCACTGTTGTGGTGAGGTTACATTGTTACATTGTTTATAAATGTAAACTATTGCATGGGAGGCGTGTGAATTTAATGAGATTTACCAAGTCAAAAATAGTAAAATTAAAAAAACCATAGTCCAGTCTATATGATTCTGTAATTTATTGTTGCTTCAAAGAATTGATTAAATGAAGAACATTCCAATATATTTAAATTGATTGTGGTTTTGTACTTTCCCATTATACACTGCACATATCATGCAGATACCTCCTGTTTGTTGTTTTCTTTACATAAAAACATATAATTATCCATAGCTGATTTTGTCATTCATTTCTTAGGTATGCAAAAAATATTTTTTTACTCTTAGTAACACCTCTGCATTGGTCTTTATCTAGCTCTTTTCATTGCCACTTTCTCTCATTCTCACATGCACTGATCAGCCACAACATTAAAACCACCTGCCTAATATCCTGGAGGCCTCCCTTGTGCTGCCTAAACAGCTCTGATGCTTCGAGGCATGGATTCCACAAGACCTCTGTACATGTCCCGTGGTGTCTGGCACCAAGACAATAGTCCTTTAAGACCTGCAGGTTGCAAAGTGGGGCATCCATGGATCGGATTTGTTGTTCCTGCAAATCCCACAGCTTCTCAATCGGATTAAGATCTGAGGAATTTGGAGACCTTGAACTCTGTCATATTTTCTAACCCTTCCTAAACAATTGTTCAGTGTGGCAGGGTACATTATCCTGCTGAAAGAGGACACTGCCATCTTGGAACACCATTGCCATGAAGGGGTGTACGTGGTCTACAACAACGTCTAGGTAGGTAAAAAGCAAACCGAAGGATCAGCGCTGTAACACCAAATAAAGAATAAGCAGCAGCAAACCTAAAAAAAATGGGGCTTCCTCGAAATCCCAACAGCAATAGAATAATGCAGCAAAACAGGAAAAGGTTGCTCATATATGAACAAATGTGTTTAAAATATTAAAACACTATGTGTTTAAAAATAACAACCACATTGATGACAGGACCCAAGGTTTTCCAGCAGAACATTGCTGAGAATATAACACTGCCTCTGCCGGCCTGCCTTCTTCCCGTAGTGCAGCCTGCTACCTTCTCTTCCCTAGGTAAATGACACACATGCATCTAAAAGAAAACGTTATTCATCAGACTAGGCAAGCTTCTTTCACTGCTCCATGGTCCAGTTCTGATGATCAAGTCCCCACTGAAGGCACTTTCAGCTGTGGATAGTGGTCAACATGGGCGTTCTAACTGGTTTGCGACTACACATGCAAAGCAAACTGTGATGCACGTTGTGTTCTGACACCTTTCTATCATGTCCAGCTTTACGTTTTTCTGCAATTTGAACTTCTGTGTGATCAGACCAGATGGGCTAGCCTTCGTTCTCCATGTGCATCAATGAGCACATGACCCTGACACAGGTTTACTGCTTGTTCTTCCTTTTATTATTGCCATTTATATGGCGCCAACAGATTCCGTAGCGCTTTACAATATTATAAGAGGGGGGATTTAACTATAAATAGGACAATTACAAGAAAACCTACAGGAATGATAGATTGAAGAGGACCCTGCTCAAACAAGCTTACAGTCTAGAGGAGGTGGGGTGTAAAACACAATAGGACAGGAAATGGCAATAAAATAAGGTGGGAGTAAGGTAAAGCTGGAGGAGAGAGTAGAGTACTGCCCTTTAGGAGAGCGCAAGAGACAGGTATGTGAGGTAGAGGTTACTCTGGGAGGCCATAGCTTTCCTAAAGAGATGGGTTTTAAGGTACTTTTTAAATGATTGAAGACTAGGGGAGAGTCTGATGGTGGTAGGCAGGCTATTCCATAGGAAGGTAGCAGCCCGCGAGAAGCAAGCGACAGTTGGCCGAACTGATGTATAGCTCCAGACGGCGCAAAAATTTATTTCCGTTAATGAATGTGAGGTACCCCTGATAGGCATCGGCTGAATGAGATCCAAGACTGAGCAATCAGTACTGCCAAAGACGCTTTGCTGAGGCCCATATGTGGCATAGGGTGAAGGCACCAAGCATAGTTTTTACCAGCCTTAAGACAGAATTGTATTTTCACTCTTTTTTTTCATAACTTCACTCCCAGTGGAATTATGTACTTGATTTTTGTTATCATTTTTGCTCTATACTCTCCTGTTAGCATTAGCGTGCTACCACTCATGGCCATAGTGCCCTTAGTCTAATTCAGTTCTTGCAACCAATGCCTATGCCTCACGTTTTAGCCTGTTAACCTTCTAAAACCCAGCACTAGCACTGTGTCTTTCTAGCTTGCATAATTTAATATAAAATGTGCAGACTACGCTCTACTGTTCGGTTTTCTCACTACATGTTTATAACGAGATCTGTTGCTTAACAGTATGCTGTCATGTACCATCCATGCACAACAAAAATAATTATAAAAATAAAAAGTGAATTTCCAATTCAAGGTCAAAATAGTCAACTGGAAAAATTTGCTATATGAGCTGTGCTTTCAGTTTAGTTACTGTAACCTTAAATCTGAAACTCATTTTGCGTTCTTACTTTATTTAAAAAAAATATATATTCTTTATTAAATATTTTGGTTAATTAAGTAATTTTATTGATTGCAATTTGAGGGATCTGCCTGCCAACCCAGGCCGAAGGTCCAGAGATTTTAATTTGCTAGCACTGTATTTTACCCTGTAACGTTCTATGACACCCTAAAACCTGTACATGGGGGGTATTGTTTTACTCGGGAGACTTCGCTGAACACATATTAGTGATTCAAAACAGTAAAACATATCACAGCGATGATATTGTCAGTGAAAGTGACTTTTTTTGCATTTTTCACACACACACAGCACTTTTACTGATGATATAATTGTTGTGATACGTTTTCCAGTTTTGAAACACTAATATTTGTGTTCAGCAAAGTCTCATGAGTATAACAGTACCCCCCATGTACAGGTTTTATAGCATTTTTGAAAGTTAAAGGGTCAAATATATGGGTCAAATATTTTTACATTGAAAATGGACAGGTTGGTTATGTTGCCTTTGAGAGCGTGGAATGGCAGGAATGAGAATTACCCCCATAATGGCATACCATTTGCAAAAGAAGACAACCCAAGGTATTGCAAATGGAATATGTCCAGTCTTTTTAGTAACCACTTAGTCACAAACACAGGCCAAAATTAGCGTTCAATTTAGTTTTTTACTTTTTTCACACACAAACAAATATGAATGCTAACTTTGGCCAGTGTTTGCAACTAAGTGGCTACTAAAAAAGTCTGGACAATCCCATATTGAATACCCTGGGTTGTCTACTTTTAAAAAAATATGTACATGTGGGGTGTTATTCAGAGATTTATGACAGATAATAGTGTTACAATGTCACTATTGATAAATTTTAAAAATGTATGTTTTGAAACCGCAATATCCTACTTATAGCCCTATAACATGCAAAAAAGCATGTAAACACTGGGTATTTTTAAACTCAGGACAAAATGTTGAATCTATTTAGCAGTTTTTTTCATTTGCTTTTGTAGATGAGTAAAAGATTTTTCACGTAAAAGTCAAAAAACATGTTTTTTTTTTAAATTTTTCATCATATTTTTTCATTTTTTGAAAAATGTAATTTCATGAGATGATATAAATAATGGTATGTAAAGAAAGCCACTTTTGTCCTGAAAAAAACAATATATAATTTGTATGGGAACAGTAAATGAGAGATCGGAAAATTACAGCTAAACACCACAAAAGTTTAAAAAGATGCCTGGTCGCAAATGTACAACATCGCAAAAACAGTCTGGTCCTTAAGGGGTTAATTCCATTATGATCTGAAATTTAAGTTGTCTTTTAACTTTCTCCCAGGGAATAGAATTTCCATTTTTCCAATTTCTTGATATGACCAATTTAGTGGCTAAAAATAGGTGAGTTATTATAGTTTTAATCTCCACAGGCATAGAGGCCAGTTTAGGTGAAGCAGAACTACTTCTGGAGATATTGTCAACACAAAATTTAGATTTGTTTAAATAAATATGTGTATTGCTTCCCACAGATTGTTTAGTTTTATACAGTCCCACCAAATATGTTTGTATATTCCTATAGTCAGCCCACATCTCCAATATAGATGGTCTATTGTGGGGAACATCTTATTCCATTTTTCTGGAACTAAATGCCATCTATTTAATACTTTGAAATGAGATTACATTAGATTTAACGAGTGTGTATTTTTAGAAACTTTTAACAATGAAGAGCCCCAGTTTTTAATTTCTATGTTAATATTCAATTCTCATTTCCAGATATTTAGTGCTGTGGGTGTTTTTTCTTTGTTACAGGATCTACTCCAAGATAAAGCTTTTGAAAGTGGTTTATCTGAAGGATGTGAATTAAATAATGTGGTTATTCTTTTGATCAAAATAGGCTCTGGTTTCATTAAATGGAACATTAAAAAGCTTTTTATTTTCAGAAAATTGAATGGTTCTTTTGATGATAAATTAAATTCGTTCGTCAGTTGGGAAAAAGGGTTTAATTAATCCGTTTATCAATAACTGAGCTATACTTATTATTCTAGCTTGTGTCCACTTATTTAAATTAATATAACAGACTTATTGTTCAATAAATTTCAAGTCCAAATGACTTGGTACTTTATTTTTGATTTTTAAAGTTATTTTGATTTTTTTCCAATTCTTCAGCAGGTGTGTTAAAATTATATTGGGATATTCTTTTTTGTCTGTTTTCATGGTTTTCCAAATGAAACTTTCTAAATGTTGAACATCTCCTGCTTTGGCCTCCATGATATACCATCCTTCATTAATATTATCAGATAGCTGCATCCTGTATACATGTAGAATTATCGCTGCTCTATAATTATTTTCAATAATGGGATATGCCATCCCTCCCTTATTTAGCTTCTGTGCCAATGTTACTTGACTTAATCTAGGTTTTTTGCCTTTCCCTATGTATTGCATAAAGTTTCTTTGGATAATTTCTACGCGCTGTTTGATTAACATACAGAGCCGTAATAGCTTTTTTAATCCATCCCACAAAACCGTAGTGTGTTAATACAGCTACTAGATAGCTCCAGTTGACTATGTCGAATGCTTTCTCCGCTTCAATCGACAGAATCAACAATGGGACCTTCTTTCTTGTAGCATCATCTAGGATATTTATAATTCTTCTGATTCTAGTATAAGAATTAATTCCTGGAACATATCCTATTTGATCTTGATATATAATTGTTGGTAATATTTTTTTAATCTGGTAGCCAGAATTGAGGCATAAAGTCTAGTTTCTATATCTATAAGAGATATAGGACGGTAATTTCTGACATGTTTAGGTATTTTGTTTTTGAATAGGTAAGATGTTTGCTCTAACCATCTCTACTGGAAAAGAACCTGTTTTAGCCACGTGGTTAAAGGTGTTGGTTAAGTGGGGGACTAATTTGTCCTATAAATAACTTATAAAATATATTACCAAATCCATCTGGACCCTGAATTTAAATTGGTTATAGCCTGTTTGACTTCTTCAATTGTTAATTCTTTATTCAAAGAAAATCTATCCAAGTCCATAATCTGAGGTATATTTTATTTGTCAAGATATTGTTTGATATCCTCTCTAGTCGTTGTTGATGGAATATTATACAGTTTGCTGTAAAACTCATTGAATTATTGCCCTATGTCTTTAGGTGTTTCTAATATTTTATCTTTATCTATTAGTTTTTCCACTTTGTTTGATCCTTTTTGCTGTCTAAGTTTTTGGGATAATATTTTATCCGCTCTATTTCCTTTAGAGTAATATTTGAGCTTCAATCTGTCTAAATTTTTAACTGTTCTTCCCATTAGCCATTGATTTAATTTTTCCTTTATAGCAGTTACTTTATTAGAATTTTCAGCTGTTGGATTTTGTTTGTTAATTTGAGTTAGCTTTCTTAATTCTGTATAAAGGTCACTTAATTTGAGATTTTTATTGACTTGACTTTGAAATTTAATAAAGTATCCTCTCATTACTGCCTTAAAGGCACACCATAAAATCATTGGATCCATATCCTCCGTCTTATTTTCTCTAAAAAAAAGTTATTAATATTCAGTTCAATATATTTTCTATTATAGTCTGAACTGAGTAGACTATAAGTTTCATTTGTCTTTTTGTTAGCTCTGATTTCACATATCACTCCATTATGGTCTGTCCAGGTTATTTCTTTAATTTCTATTTTAGGTATTATATATATATCTGTCCAAATCATGACTATTCTTGAATAAGAAAAATGGACTCTTGAGAAATGAGTATAGTCCAGTTCATTTGTGTTTATAATTCTCCATATATCTTAGAAATTGAATTCATTCTTAGTTTTATTTAGAGATTTAGATTGTTTGAATACCATTTTATTAATTTTGGCTCCTTTCATTATTTTGTTTATCTAGATTGGGGTCTAGAACTGAATTAAAATCTCCTGCAAGTATGATTTGTCCTGCTTTTATTTCTTATTTTTCTAATATTTTTTAAATAAGTTGCTGGAGATTTATTTGGCAGGTAGACATTACAAAATGTAAATAAGTTTGGCACTCACCCTTAACCAATCAATGACGAAAAAAATTCTTGCCTGGGTGCAAACCTCAGCGTTTGTATATAAAGCAAAAATAGATGATAGGTGCACTCACAGGTCTTGTTCCAAAGTTTCTTTTCTTTGCTTGTGCAAATTACATGTGCAAAATTAAATAATCTCTGATCGACGTTTCAACCCCTATAGGGTCTGTTTCAAGATAAACGTTGATTAATTTTGCACGTCATTTGCACAAGTAAATAAAAGAAACTTTGGAACAAAACCTGTGAGTGCACCTATCATCTATTTTTGCTTTATATATATATATATGTAATTTTATTCTAACTGTATTTTGATATTAATATATATAAAAATGGTCATTATGACCTAGTACAAACGTGGCAAATAGGAGCCCTGGACTTACCTGGACCGGCGATCCGCAGCAATCACATTCAGGGGGGACTGCCGGAGACCCCAGCAGTCCCCCTGCAGCAGCTCCAGCCCTCCAGGGCCATGTAATCACCATGATAACATCGCTGCAATGGGAGTCTAGGAGCTGCCAGCAGGGAAACTGTCTGAGCTGTCAGACAGTCCCCCAGGCTGCAAAAAAGTAATATATATATATATATACACACACACACACACATATAAACGTATAATATATTATAAAATAATTAAACCATTTTATAATATATTATACATATATATGATTTCATATATACACATATCTCAAAATACACGTATAAGGAAATCATATATATGTATAATATATTATAAAATGCTTTAATTATAATATATTATACATATATAGGAAATAAAAGTGTATGTGTGTATACATACGCATATTATATACACATGTATTATAGGTATATGTGTGTGTATGTATATATATATATATATATATATATATACACACACACATACATACACACATATTTTGTGTGTGTGCATATATATGTATGTACACATACATATTATATATAATATAATTTGACATTTTTTTTTATTAAAAAAAAAACAAATAAAAATGCTAAATTGGGCAAGCCCTATATCGACCCTGTAACTTTTCAAACCACCATAAAACCTGTACATGGGGGTATTGTTATACTCTGGAGACGTCGCTGAACCCAAATATGAGTGATTACAACAGTAAAACGTATCACGACGTTGAAATCACCAGTAAAAGTACAATTTTTGTGTAAATACAAAATGCAAAAAATAAATATGAACACTAACTTTGGCAAGCATTTGTGGCTAAGTGGCTACTACAAAAGACCGGACATAGCCCATTTTGAATACCATGGGGTATCTACTTCTAAAAATGGTATGCCATGATGGGGTTAATTTTCATTCCTGGGCTGCTATACGGTCTCAAAGGCAACAAAGGCCCAGCAAACCAATCTGGCAAATTTCAATATACAAACATGGAATAGGGGAAAACCCTACATTTGACCCATGTAAGTTTGCAAAAACCCATAAAACCTGTACATTGAGGGCACTGTTGTACTCGGGAGATGTTGCTGAACACATATTGGGGTGTTCTTTGTCAGTAACACATAGCAGGAACTGAGAATCCATGCCTAAAATACAATGTGAGAGAAAAATAATACAAAAAAGTGATTACCCAAACGTTTGACAAAGACTGGTGGAAGTATTAGTGCATGGCAAGTGTTAAAATACCACCATTTAAAATACCCTAGGGTGTCTACTTTTAAAAAATATATGGTTTTATGGGGGTAAATCACATTGGACAACTTCAAAAATGTCCCAAATAGGACATGGGTGCACGATGACCAGCTGTGAAAATTCCAAGTTGGAAAACTGGAATGCGCACCCTCCAAATAAGGTAATTTAGCCCCTAGAGAACCCGACAAACATATACATGGGGGGTATCACTGTACTCAGGAGATGTTGCGGAATACATATTGGGGTGTTCTTTGGCAGTAACCCTTAATGTTCTCAGTACATATATACTTAAATTGCTATGTGTGTCAAAAAAATCACCAATTATCTAATTTTTATTTTTTTATTTTGCATAGATTGGTGGTAAAATGGTTGCATGAAAAGAGTCAAAGTACACCAAGTTTAATACCTTAGGTTGTCTACTTTTAAAAAACATATACATATGAAGGGTTATTCAGGAATTACTGACAGATACCAGTGTTAAATTTTAACCTGCGTTAATTTTGAAAAAAACGGTTTTGAAATAGCAAAGTGCTACTTATACTTATAGCCCTATAATGTTCCAAAACTCAGGACAAAATTTAGAAACTATTTAGCACGGGTGTTTTTTGGCGGTTGTAGATGCGTAACAGATTTTGGGGGTCGAAAAAGTGTTTTTTAAAAATATTTTTTATTATATTTTATAATTTTCTTTTTATAGTAAACTACATGATATGATAAACATAATGGTGTCTTTAGAAAGACCATTTAATGGCAAGAAAAACAGTATATAATATGTATGGGTACAGTAAATGAGGAAGAGGAAAATTACAGCTAAACACAAACACCGCAGAAATGTAAAAAGTGCCCTGGTCCTTAACGGTAAGAAAATTGAAAAACGGTCTGTCACTAAGGGGTTAAAGTCACTATTTCAGTGTACTGCCAGTGTTTCTCTATAGAGACTCCATGGCTATGTGTTGGATTAGATGGACCTGTTAGCAATGGGTGAGACTGGAACTCCTGAAATGAATAATTCGTAGGGGTGTCCACATACATTTGGATATCTAGTGCGTGTACATGAATATATTGCACACACTTAAAGTAAAGTTCATGGGTCATTAAGCACAATGAGTAAAGCTACTTTTTAGGGATGTGCATGGGAAAAATATTTGGTTTTGTTCGGCATTCTGAAATTCAGGACTAAGGAGGTTCGGTTCAGTATTTTGGAACTTCAGGACTTTGGGTAAGTCTAGGGTTAGGTTAGAGGTAGGGTTATGTTAGGGTTAGGAGCAGGGTTAGGGGTAGGGTTAAGGAAAAGGGTTAGCGTTACCCTAACCCTACCCCAACCACTAACCCAACCCTTTACCCTACCCCTAAATCTAACCCTACCTCTACCCCAACCACTAACCTACCTCCAACCCCAAACCATACCCCAACCCTCTACTGTTTTGCCACTTTTCAGAAATCCAAAGCACTTCGGCAATTCGGTTCAGTTTGGCATTCTGAAATTAGGCACTTCGCAAATTCAGAACTTCGGACATTTAAAAGCATCCGAATTTCTGAAATTAGGCCTAATTTGCATTCAGAACAAAACGAATTGCACACTGTGGCAAACTCCCCTTTTTACCCGAGTTTGTCACGTGCTCCTGGAGTGGCCTGCCCATAGACTATTGGCCCTGCAGGGAAACCTGTAAAAGACTACCAAACTTGACTGACTGTTAGCACTGATTTCCTTGGAATTGTTTTGGGCATAGGACCATGTGCAGGGTTGGTCAAAACTATGACTTCCAGGAAATTCCTGAACCTGAAAATTGCATTATGTGCCTCCATTAAAATCTATTCCAGCTTACACTCCAAAACTGCGTGTCGTCCTGTTATTGGAGGGAAAGAAGATTTACTCCTTTGTCTGCTGTTCCAGCTTGAAGGAGATTCAACAGGGAAAGTCCTTGTAAGGACTAGAGCTAATTCCCCATTCGGCTCCAGGAAGGAGCTGTTCCAGGGCCCAGTCAAGCCACGGCGACTGGGCAGAAGTACTGTGGTTTCTCCCCTGTTCCAGCTAGGACGTGGACCTTGGCGGAGGTACCCAGCCGAGGTACAGGGAGCTCTGTTACACAAGTCTACTGTTTTTTGTTGTACGCAAGCAAGCATGGTGAACATATGAAAGCTGCAGTTATTGTAGGACACTGATGTCTTATATGACTGCAGCCAGGGACGTATTTGCCGGTAGACAAACAAGGCATTTGCCGTGGGCAGCAATTTCAAGGGGGCCGGCAAAAAACGCCGCCCCCAAATGCCCAGGCAAATACCTTGTTAGCCTGGCGGCTAACAAACAATCCAGGCCAAAGGTAGGGAGGCTGGGTGGATTTAAACTAAAAAAATAAAAAATAAAAAGTAATCGGTTAATGTTTGGGGAGGAGCTTTCAGTGTGTGTATGTCTGAGTGATTGTGTGTGTCTGGCTGTCAGTGTGTGTGTATGTCTGGCAAATGTCAGTGACTGAATTTCCATTGTGAAGGCTGCAGTTTGGTGAAACAGATGCTTAGGAATCAACTCGTCCGTTTTGCTCTCTGTAAAAAGAATACTGAAAAGGGTTACATAAAATATTGCAATCTTGCTGGTTTGAATGTATCCACTTTTCTCTACCAAAGCTTTATTATTTTACCCCTCAATGATGCAGAATTTTACAGAGCTATATAAATAAATAACAGTAATATAACCAGTATTATATTTTAGTATTTTATTCGGGATGCTGGAAAAGCTGTCATTTTTTTTAATTTAATTTTTTAAATGTGTAATGTTTTGAAACAAAGGAATATGTGAGAACACATTAATTTAGATAATTGGTCATTCGTTTATAATATTTAATAAGATCCAGAAATAGCTATGACATCAAAAGCATCTATTAAATGATGTTTAATATATACAAGAACATGACTAGTTGAAGCTGATGCATTTGTATATCCAGTCAGGCTTTTACAACATTGTCTGTGTTTCCATTTGTAATAATTAAACTCTAATTACTAAAGGTTTTTAACAAAAGTAACATGTGATTTCCCAATTTGCTTTATTATAGATTTTTGTATGTATTTTAAATTACCTGGTCTTGCATGCTGATTTACACAGCCTATCTAGAATGAAATGATTTCTCTTTAACCAGTAATTAAACAAAATGCTTAAATGTTTTTGTTACTGCATACTTGTAGTTTTATGGCAACTGCAAAAGTCCATATGATTAATAGAAGAGTAGATCTTGACCAACTACCACAGTACAGTTATTAAAGTGACATTTCAGTTGTGAAATACTTTAGGCTTAACTTCCTGCCTTCTTTATTCTTTGGATTGGTTTACAAAAATGCAAATTTCAAGAGAAATCACCAGTTTAAATATATATTTTTTAAAAATCCTCTTTGTAATGCATTCTGATTTTCAAGTAGACAGCTGGGTGGGATTCTTGCCTCACTTATTTGAACTGTAGTTGGCTTCAAAGTTAACAGATTGCGGCAGTTGATGAGCGTACGCTGTGTGTACCAATGTATCCCTGATTGGATGCTAGTTATCAGGATTGATAACTTCACAGGTGGCGAAACTTTCTTGGCTCTGGAATAATGGTGAGTAAGAGATTTTAAAGTAAACCAAAATATATTATTAACAATGAACCCTAAGGGTTAAAATCCTAAAGGGAAAACCAACTCACGCTAGATGTACCTATATAATCAAAAAGAAGTCCTGTTCAAAAGTTTTCAGGATCCTTCTCCTAATACTATGCAAAAACCAACGGTTTTCACAATGAAATAGAGTATACAGGGTGAGTTGTGTCCCAAAGATTCAAAATAACTGTATATAACAATGATTAAATCGCAAAAGTTATATAAAGATAGCACAGGGATGCCTGTATCGAATATAAATGTAACAAAATCTTGCCAAAAACAAAAAAAAGGGATAGACCTTTAGTTACATTTAACAGTGTATAGTATTCACTGTTCCTGTGCATCCAAACAAAGTCAGAAGATATAAATATGTATAAATAGTGCTAACTAAAAGTCTATATCTAGCACTATTATATGTTTCTACCATTCACAGTGCTATTAATTTTTTTTATATATCTGCACTAGAAAAGAAAAACTCCTACTACAACAGAAAGCAAGGTGGGGGGGGGGGGAGGAGAAAGGAATAATGCCGAAAAAAATAAATAAATAAATAAGGTGTCCGGTTCACATAAAAACCCCAATGTTGAGATCGGAGCGGGGCTCAGGGATCCCTCAGGCAGTGCCAAAATAAATGATTTATACGTTCTGGTCTTGGCACGAACTAGTATAATGCTCATCTAAGGATCCCTAAGGAGCCCCCTAGCCCCTGACGCGCGCGTTTCGCCCGCAGCTCATCAGAGGGGAACCGATGTGCGGGAGAAGAACCGATATATAAAAGGTAAGTAGACAGTTCTTATTGGTCAGTTTGAAAAAAGTCATCCCATTGTTAACCAATCAGAAGGGGGCTGGGATGTGACGTAACTCTGTGTATCTAATACATCCGAGCGCTGGTCTTAAATCCATTTAACCCCTTCGAGGTTGAAAAGGTGAAAATTGGACATCATGTAATTCTAATATGGCCCCATTAATATATGTATAATATAGCACTGGGGCTATAATTCGTAGAAAGAGATTTGTAATTAGATTTAAATTCTCCCAATAGTGATGAGGAAGATGATAACTCTAATATTAAAATATATATAAAGACTATAGTACATAAAACAGACTCAGAAGGAATATATGTATATAAATTGTGCTAACTAAGAGCCTATACCCAGCAATATTATATATTTCTACCATTCACAGTGCTTTTGAAAAAATATATATATATCTACACTAGAAGAGCTCCTACTGCAACCAAAAGCAAGGTAGGGAGAGAGAAAGGAATAATGCCGAAATAAATAAAATAAAATAAAATAAGATGTCCGGTCCACATAAAGACCCTCAATGTTGAGATCGAAGTTGGGCTCAAGAATCCCTCAGACAGTGCCAAAATAAATGTTTTATACGTACTAGTTTTGGCAAGAGCTAGTATAATGCCCATCTAAGGATCCCTAAAGAGCCCCCTAACCCCTCTATTCATCACCAAATTTTAAATAACCAAAGTTAAATAACCATCGGTTCCCCTCTGATGAGCTGCAGGCGAAACGCGTGCGTCAGGGGCTAGGGGGCTCCTTAGGGATCCTTAGATGAGCATTATACTAGTTCGTGCCAAGACCAGAACGTATAAATCATTTATTTTGGCACTGCCTGAGGGATCCCTGAGCCCCACTCCGATCTCAACATTGGGGTTTTTATGTGAACCGGACACCTTATTTATTTATTTATTTATTTCGGCATTATTCCTTCCCCCACCTTGCTTTCTGTTGTAGTAGGAGTTTTTCTTTTCTAGTGCAGATATATAAAAAAAATTAATAGCACTGTGAATGGTAGAAACATATAATAGTGCTAGATATAGACTTTTAGTTAGCACTATTTATACATATTTATATCTTCTGACTTTGTTTGGATGCACAGGAACAGTGAATACTATACACTGTTAAATGTAACTAAAGGTCTATCCCTTTTTTTTGTTTTTGGCAAGATTTTGTTACATTTATATTCGATACAGGCATCCCTGTGCTATCTTTATATAACTTTTGCGATTTAATCATTGTTATATACAGTTATTTTGAATCTTTGGGACACAACTCACCCTGTATACTCTATTTCATTGTGAAAACCGTTGGTTTTTGCATAGTATTAGGAGAAGGATCCTGAAAACTTTTGAACAGGACTTCTTTTTGATTATATAGGTACATCTAGCGTGAGTTGGTTTTCCCTTTAGGATTTTAACCCTTAGGGTTCATTGTTAATAATATATTTTGGTTTATTTTCTCTTTCAAATTTATAGCATATACTAATTTTAACTATACTATTAAAAGCTATATTTTAATTTAGGGGCACTCACTGTCTCCTCTTTCTTGTTTTCACTACTGTTGTAGTCTCTAAAGGGTTAACCCCTAATTGAGTGCATCCCTTTGCTTCCAATTTCTCCTCTTTATTTTTCAAGAGATTTTAAAGGGTTACTCCAACCATCAGGTCCTTTCCTGCTTTTAGAAGTGGTCATGGTGGTAAGAAGCTGTATGTGCACTACACATTTAGAGATATTTGCACTTTTGTGAAGGGGGTTAGTTGCCAAGTCTGTGAAAAACTTACCTTTGTCATCAGCACCTACAGCAAGCTTGCAGCAGATGTGAAAGCTTGCAGCGGAAGCTTTAGTATCCCTTCCTTCCCCACTCTGTGTGCTCTCCATCTCTCTCTAGTGAAAGTTACTTATTTTTTTTTATTTTACTTTTTTTTTTTAAATATCCCTCCTTTCTTCCATCCCCTCCCTCCCCTACCCATGTGCGTCCTCTGAGCTGCTGAAATGGTCCAATCAGATTCTTCTCTATGAGAAGCATTGCTTGGACCACAGAGAAAGAGGTTATGACATCTGTTGGGGCAGGGAACGCAGTGAGGGGACCTTCGTCCAGCGCTGGATGCCTGGTAAGTTTACAGGTTATTTAATAGAATATATATTCTACAGTACCAATAAAGGATAGCACTCCAAGGATTATTTAAAAGGATTATTAATTAAAAATTTAAGTAATTAAGCTTTATTTCTTTTCAAAAAATGTTTTGTGAGTGCTATCCTTTAGTAAACTGGATTAAAGCATTACAATGAGTTAATGACCTTGAGTGTAGGTTGACAACTATTATTATGTGTGTGTGTGTGTATATGTATGTTTATGTTTAATATTTTTTATTCTTTGGAGTGTTACTTTAAAGGGAAACCAAAGTACCAAAACAACCTTAGCTTAAAGAAGCAATCAAGATCAAGTCAATGATCTCTGTAGATGAACGTTTTGGGAATATTGTTGGGGAACGGAATTGTTTATTTGTTTTCTGACAATATTTGTCATCCCCTCCCTCCCTGGCCCCCCGCCCTCCTTTTCCACCACCAACCCTTTACATTAATGTTTTACATGATCTGAATATTAATGACTTGGACTTACATTTTTTTTTGTTTAACTCGACATTATGTTTAAAAATCACAAAGGTCCTGGAGTTGAACAAAGGTTAAATTGCAGGCTGTCAGGATTGATTTGATTTATATTTTCATCCATAATTCATGAACTGCATTAGTATTTACAGCCCTATTTATGCTTAAGAACTCCTCTGAGAATATCTGCACTCTTAATGGGAAAGCCATTTTAAAAAGCAAAACAAAAAACAGATGGTGAGTTATAGAAAAATATCATATAGTACCTAGAAAAATGAGTAACGGGATTTAAAGAGTGCGAGTGTAAACCTGCTACTCCCGAGGTGGACTTTGAAAATGCTCACTATGGGCAAAGTAATTCCAAGAAATCATGTTTCCACAATTTCCCCATAATTCCATATTAATATGCAAATGAGCAGAGTAGCATCGTGTTTCAGATTTCAACCTTCATTTCTACAAGGATTCTTATTAATGGAGCATTGTTTTAAAAACAACTGTTAAAAGCAACGCATGGGAATTGATCTAAAAATACTAATGACCAAAATCTAGCCATGGAATATACCGACTTTTTTTTTTTGTCAGAATAGTGTCTATTATGTACTAAACATTGAAGGCTCTCTGTGAGCATGTAATATTTAAATACACAGTTATATAGATTGAGAGAGAGAATATATGTATTATGAATTGTATATTTTTGTATCTTTTGGGGGAAATGATTCAATGGAGAGATCCATTATTATATATTATCAGGAGAGAGCTGAATGAAAATGGTAGCAGCTGTGTCCCAAGGGTGTAACTCCCACTGGCACCGACAAGTATTGATCCAAATCGCTAATCGCACAATTTCTGACTGGTTTTATGTGTAATCTAGAACAGGTGGTGAGTTGGTTCATTAGGATATAACCTCAAGAATATGGATTCCCTTCTACATGTGTTAATGTACTGTAATTTTGTTTTTCATTTAAATGGCTTCATCTTTTAGAAGAGGCACATTTTCTCAACCTTGCATGTTTCATCAGCCCCTCAACATCATTTACACTAAATGTTTCAAACATGGATATATTATGTGATCAGGCAAATAGAGTTGCATTGATTTTTGTACCTTATATATTAAGTGCTATGAGTGCATTGTTAAGCACGGAATTGAAATGATGTCTCTTAAAGATTGTGTGAAAGCGATTGTTTGTTTGCAGTGTTTAGTCCTACAGCTCATTTTCTTATTCACTACTCTTGGTGTAGCAGGACTTAGTTATAGAAGGTTGTCGTTCTAGAAACGATAACAATGATATGAACATATTAATAATAAACTTTGAACTTTGCTATGTTTTTATCCAAATTAAAGAATGTTGTTACAGTGGAGAGGTTTTTCTAACTTATTTTGGCATTCATTCATTTATTCACATTGTAAATGTGATTTCAAGTTCCACACAATGGCTGGATTATAAAGATGGGAGCTACAGTGTTGGCCTACACATAGGCCATTATTGGCTAAACTGCAATCTTGCAGTTGGCTCCTCCCTTTCCTCACGATTGAGATCTGAACTGCAGACTAGGGTTAACCCTCTGATGTCATCACGGGATGTCTTTTCAGTCTGCAGCCAATCAGAACACTTGTAGTAATGAGACTGGTATGGACATGCTGCTGGAGACTGCAAGAAGGAGACCTTGGTACGTTAGGAAAACAACTATTACACATTAATTCAATTGCGACTATATGTTCCCTCTATTTTAAGGCTCACCTGCTGTGATCTACAGCTATATCATCATGCTTAGTCTTAATCTGGTTGATGAGTGAACAAGCTTGATAAAAGCTTCTGTGTAGGCCGAAACATCCCAGTTTTTGTTCCAATAAACCTGCCTTCCTGCAGCAATCCTGAGTGCCTGAGGACATAATTTATTTTATTTACTAAACTGGGTTTTGACAACCCCCAGCCCTGATAAGCCCCTAGATTCCTAAGTGTGAGTGCGTTATCCTCTGTTTATGAATTACTACCTGAAAGGCAAGGTTTGTTAAGTTGCATATTCAGGTAGGTTTGCATATTATGGCTTCTGCCGGCAGGAGAGATATTTCATGTTAGTTATTTATTAATATGTTTGTGTTATTATGCGTGCCTGTATATTTCTCCACATGATTTGGTTTTATGTATTTATTTGAGTGTTTCACTGTAAGCTTTATGTAATTATCACATGGGCTAGTCCCAAGTAAAATAAAAGTAAAAATAAAGCTTTGCATGTTAGTTTCTTTTGGAACTGTGTGTCCTTTGTGGATTTTTGGGGCTCCCAGTAACCATCTTCAAACCTGTTGGCTGGCTGCATGATCCTTCTAGCCCTGGGACAAATCAAAGAGAGCTAGGCCTGAGAGCTTCAAGTGTCTTTATAAAGACAAGAGCTATCACATTGCAGGCAGAGGTGCATACCTGCCTGGATAAAGGACTGCAAAGGAAAAGGCAGAGCGCTTGATACCTGCCTGGATGGAAAGCTTCAGAGGAATAGGCAGAGGGGACAATACCTGCCTGAATACCTGCATGAAGGAAAGAGCTCCAGAGAGACCCCAGTCAAGCTTTGGCGACTGGGGCTGAAGCATTTTTGGGTCCTGGCAAGCGGCTAGGAAGCAGACAGGTGAAGGTACTTGGCAGGGCCAGATTAAGAGCCCAGTGGGCCTGGAGCTGACAATTATGATGGTCCTAATTACAGAATCTTATCGACCAAAAACACTAAAACAACCATACCTCCCAAGCGTCATGTATCTGATGGAGATGGTGTTGGAGGGAAACTCAAAGGATGCAGCTATATGAAAACACATACTCTATGCTAATCTCTCTCTAATTTATGCATTCATCTTTCAAGTAAATCAAGAACCCCTAACAGCAGTGTCCAGTGAAGCAGGAAGTCAAAGGGAAGGGTAAAAGGGTGTGCCACTGACGCAAATCACGTGACCAGACCTGCCAAAAGGGTTGAACATGCCCAAAAAGGGGGCATGTCTGTCCAAAGAATTGGAAGGCCAGCCTGGCATGAATGCTATCCAACTAAGGGCATACTATGAAGGCAGCACCCAGAGCTTGTCATAAATGCATCAAATGATGCGCCTACTCCACGCTTTCTAAGGACTGTCCCCTAGCACTCAGATGTCCACTTGTCTCCTTATCATCTTACTAGCAGGCAGAAGTTCCTGGTATATAGTCCAGGACAGAGTAAAGGTGTATGTAGTGAGTGTAGAAGAAAGGGGACATGCCACAGTGTTAGAGAAACCAAAGTCTGCATTACCTAAACTTATTTTATTGTCAGCCAGTCCACACAAGTTTTGTTGCCATACATCCCTCTTAAGCTTCCAAACTTAAAGGGACACTATAGTCAGCAGAACAAGTACAGCTTATTTTATTTGTTCTGGTAAGTAGAATCATTCCCTTTAGGCTTTTTGCAGTAAACACGGTCTTTTCAGAGAAAATAACTCCACTAGCCACTCCTTAGATGGCTGCTAGAGGCACCCTCTGGGGCAGTACTGCCTAGTGTGCAGCACTGCCATTCAGTGTCTCCACCCTCTGCATGCAGACACTGAACTTTCCTCATAGAGATGCACTGATTAAATTTATCTTTATGAGGAGATGCTGATTGGCCAGGGCTATGTTTGACTTGTGCTGGCTCTGCCCCTGATCTGCCTAGTTGAGAGTCTCAGCCAATCCTATGGGGAAGCATTGCAATTTGCTCAGACCACCACTTCTGATGATGTCAGCAGATAGTCAGTACAGAGGCAGAGCCAGCAGCTGCAGACTACAGAATACAAGTAAGATTTTACTACATTTAGGGAGGCAAGAAGGGGATAGTAGGGATAGATGGTGGTTTTTACATTATAGGGTCAGAAATACATTATTGTGTTCCTAACCCTATAGTGTTCCTTTAAGCAAGAGTATGTGAAGAGTAGTTAGGGTTGCCACCTTTCTTGGGAAAAAAACAAACCCAGCCTTAATCATTTGTATAATTAATTAGTTATGTGTGACATCGCATGATGTAAATCACAAGGAGTGACATAAGAGAAAATTCTGTAAAATCACCAACAAACTACTCACAGTTCGATTCTGCTGTATAGAAGAATTACTCCCAGTATCTCCCTGTCGTCCAGTCCCCTAGTCTCCCAGTGTCTCAGTGTCCCCATTTCTCCCAGCATCTCCATGTCTCAGTGTGTCCCCATGTCACTAGGATACTAGGGGACACAGTGAGACACTGGGACACAGAGACCTGGGGACACTTGGGGACACTGATAGGCATGGGGGCACATGTGAATACAGACATGGGGACACTGGGAGACATGGAGACACTGGGAGACATGTGGACACAGAGACATGGGGACATAGACACTGGGAGACATGGGGACACTGAAACATTTGGGGAAACTAAGACACTAGGGACACTGACAGACATGGGAACACAGACAGTGGGAGACTAGGGGACACTGGGAGACATGAGGATACTATGACACTAGGGACACTGGCTGGGAGACAGACACTTGGGGACACTTGTCGACATAGACATGGGGGACATGGGGAAGACATTGGGACACTGAGAGACATGGGGAAACAGACACTGGGAGACTTGTGGACACTGGGAGACATGGGAACACTGACGACACTGGCTGGGAGACATGGGGACACTGGGAGACATAGGGACTCTGAATCACTAGGGACACAGAGATATGGGGACACAGATACTGGGAGACTAGGGGAAACTGAGAGCCATGGGGACACTGAGCCACTAGGGACACTGGCTGGGGGACATGGGGACACTGGCTGGGGGACATGGGGACACTGGCTGGGGGACATGGGGACACTGGCTGGGGGACATGGGAACACTGTGTCCCTAGTGTCTTCGTGTCCCAATGTCTCAGTTTCTCCCAATGTCCCTATGTCTCACAGCGTCCCCATGTGTCTCAGCATCCCCATGTCTCACAGTGTCCCCATGTTTTCCAGTGTCCCCAAGTATCTGTGTCCCCAGGTCTCACAGTGTCCCCAGATCTCACAGTGTCCCCTAGTGTCTGTGTCCCCTAGTGTCTCAGTGTCCCCATGTCTCCCTGCAGCCTTTCACCCCATCCCTCTCTTACCTGAGCTGTAGAGCTGCTGTCTGGACTCTCTGTGCTGTGTAGCTGTTCCCCCACGTATCAGTGAATAGTAGAGAGAGGCAGGGATATGCTGTAACTTCCTATCCCTGCCTCTCTCCACACACAGTGACCCCTACTGGCAGAGCTGCCATCAGGGGGTGACAACCATGATTGTTGTCACGGGCCCGGCAGCCCTAGGGGGCCCGGACTGCTGTGGCAGTCCTGGGCCCCACTTTCTTTCTCTGCACACATAGATAGCGAATAACGCTATCTATGTGTGCAGCCGCAGGCCCCCGGCTCCCTGTTACCGCAGGGGGGCCCAGGCAGCACACAGCTTCTCCTCTTCTCTTCTTTCTTCTAATAACTCTCGCGAGACCCGATTACCATGGCAACGCTCAGCGGGTCTCGCGATTTATTAGAAGAGGAGAAGCTGTGTGCTGCCTGGGCCCCCTCTGCGGACGGTAACAGGGAGCCGGGGGGGCCCCTATGCCACCGGGCCACCACAGAAAGGAATCTCACCCCTCCCTGGATACAGGTAAGAAGGGAGGGGGTAGAAACATTTAATTAAATTAATTAAAAATTTATGTTAACACTCTGCATTCACTACACTAACACACACTCTGCATCCGCTACACACTAACCCACTCTCTGCATTCACTACACATTAACACACTCTGCATTCACTACACTAACACACACACTCTGCATCCGCAACACACACACTCTGCATTCACTACACTAACACACACTCTGCATCCGCTACACACTAACACACTCTCTGCATTCACTACACATTAACACACTCTGCATTCACTACACTAACACACACACTCTGCATCCGCCACACACTAACACACACACTCTGCATCCGCCACACACTAACACACTCTCTGCATTCACTACACATTAACACACTCTCTGCATTCACTACACTAACACACACTCTGCATCCGCTACACACTAACACACTCTCTGCATTCACTACACATTAACACATTCTGCATTCATTAAACTATGCATACACTCTGGATTCACTATACTGACACAAACTCTGCATTCACTACACTAACATACACTCTGCATTAACTGTACACACAGCATCCACTACACAAACATCCTGTATTCACAGTACACACACTACATCCACCACACATTGAAACACTCTGCATTCACTATACACAGACACTGCATCTAATACATGCACTACATCCACTACAGACACTGCACCCACTAAACACATTTCATCTAGTACATACAAACACTACATCCACTACACAAACACACACTACATCACTGTACACACACTATATCCACTACTCAAACACACTCTGCGTTCACTATACACACTGCATCCGCTACACAAACACACACTCTGCATTCACTGTACAAACAGTATCTAATACACACAAACACTACATCCATTACACATATTCTAATTCACTTCTACTATACACACCACATTCAGTCCTGCATCATTGTCAGCGGACCAGGTAGGGCGTGAGCGGGCCTGGGAGGGAGGGGGGGGGGCAGACCTTGTGCTTTGTCAGGGGCCCCAAAATTTCTGATGGAGTAATGTCCGTTTATACTGAGAAAATTACCTGCATTTGTATTGCCGGTA
>OW240915.1:259819028-259824028 GCA_933207985.1 Pelobates cultripes | reverse complement strand
ATTCCAGTTTTTGTTTACGTTTTGTTTTGATCAGAACGTGTAATATTGACTCCGTCCTGAAGGGGTTAATCAAATTGAGATCTGGGGAATTTCGAGACCAAAGCCACCTGGAATTCTTTGTCATGTTTCTCAAACCATTCCTGAATAACTTTTGCAGTGTGGCAGGGTGCATTATTCTCCTGAAAGAGGTCACAGCCATTATTGAGCATCGTTGCTATAAAGGGGTGTACATGGTCTGAAACAATCTCTAGCTAGGTGGTATGTATCAAAGTAACATCCACATGAATTCCAGGACCAAAAGAACATTGCCCAGAGCATAACCCTGCCTCCTCCGGCCTGCCTTCTTCCCAAAGGGCATCTTTCTACTACCTCTTCTTCAGGTAATAGATGCACATGCACCCAGTTTTCCACCTAATTTAAAAGAAAATGTGATTCATCAGACCAGGCAAACTTTTTCTATTGCTCCATGGTCCTATTTAATGCTCACGTACCCATTGAAGGCACTTTCGGCAAGGGTCATCATGGGCATTCTGACACTGTGACCGTTCTGCAGCTACGCGGCAAACTGCAATGCATTATGTGTTTTGCTACCTTTCTTTCTTAGCCAGCAGTACGTTTTTCAGCAATTTAAACTACAGTAGCTTTTCTGTGTAAACGGACCAGATGGACTAGCCTATGCCTTGGGCGCCCATGATCATGACGCCTGTTTACCGCTTGTCCTTACTTGCACCTCTTTTGCTAGGTACTAACCACTGCATACCAGGAACACCCCACAAGACTTGCCATTTTAGAGATGCTGTTACTCTATGGTCAAGCCATCACAGTTTGGTCCTTGTCAAAGTCACTTAGATCTTTTTGCTTGCCTGTTTTTCCTGCTTCCAACACATGAAATCCAAGAAGAAGACTGTTCACTTGCTGCCTAATATATCCCAGGTGACATTGTTATGATATAATCAATATCATTCACTTCACCTGTCAGTGGATTTAATGCTGTGGCTGATCCGTGTATGTACATAAAACATATAGTACACCAACCTATACAATAGATACATTGAATGTGCTGATATGCCTTACACAATATACCCATACATTATAAATCACATACCTTAAAACTGTATATGCATCATTTAAATCACACTGGTTTATGTAGCAGATACATACAATTGCATTCACACTGATAGACTTCTCCACATTACATACATATATATCAGAGTACAATACACAGAGTTATGTTCTAACCACCAAATTGTAATACATTGAAATCCAAATTGCAAAATTGTGGCTAATGTAGTTAAGCTGTGACTACAATTGAGTTGGGGAATTTGTCCATAACTGCTATTGATGCCTTAGTTTTACCATTGAAATGTCAGTTCACTAAATTCACTACATTTCATTGTATATATGAAGAATGGTGAATAAATTTGGCTAGGTAATAAAAATTTGCACTGAAGATTACCTCATCTATCTGTACTGATCTAGTGTGCATATGTAAATGTAATGGGTTTTTATAGGCCCAAAAATCACATGTGCACTTATATTTGTATAATTTTAAATATGTATGCAACGTTAAGTCAAAGGAAGTGTCAGGATCAAGACAGGGATCCAACACGCAGTGTACTGAAACTATAAAGACGTATACCGGACCTTAGAGTGGCCGGACTAACGTCACATAAACTAAGAATGGTCAGAGACAAGCCGAGGTCGAGGGAACGAGAAGACAGGTAAGCGAAGGTCAAGCCGGGTACAAGGATAGGAGAGAACAGCAAGGTCAGGATACAAGCCAAGATAATTAACCAGAAAACCAATCACGAGAGATGCACTGAGGGAACAGACAAGCTGAAAGCACGACAGGGAAATGACTCACTGTAAGTGAGTACTTTTTATAGCCTGGCTCTTTAATTGATGTCCACGGCCCCAAAACGTCCTGGTTTCACTTTTTCGGCGGTTCGTGACATCATTGGCGTCTTGACGTCGGTGGAATTGCGCCGCGTCATAAAAGGGGGTGGGGCTATCGCGGCCGGCCTCTAATGTGCCGAAACTGCTGGAGGAGAAGGAGGTCTGTGATTCAGGTACCATGACAGTACCCTCCCTCTTAGGAACGCCCACTGGGCGAAAGGAGCCAGGACGAGACGGAAAGCAGGCATGGAATGCCCGGAGAAGGCAAGAAGCATGGATATCCACATGAGACACCCAGGACCTTTCTTCAGGACCATATCCCTTCCAGTCAACAAGATACTGTAACTTCCCACGAGAGAAACGGGAGTCAAGTTGATAGGCAACTGGGTTCATCTTCCGTAAGACCTTGTAAGGCCCTATGTAACGAGTTGCGAATTTCATGGAAGGAACCCTTAAACGTATGTGTCTGGTACTTAACCATACTTTATCTCCTGGGTGAAAAACAGGAGCAGGTTTTCTGCGTCTATCCGCTTGACGTTTAGATAAAGCCGAAGTGTGAACAAGAATATGGTGAATCTGATCCCACAACTTCCTCAGATTGGCGACCTGGATATCAACCATCGGTATACCCTGTGAAGAGGACACCGACGGAAGAATAGTAGGATGAAAGCCATAATTCATGAAGAAGGGGCTATTATGAGTAGAATCACAAACCAAATTGTTGTGTACAAACTCTGCCCAAGGAATCAAATCAACCCAATCATCTTGATGTTCAGACACAAAACAGCGCAAGTATTGTTCGATCTTTTGGTTGGTACATTCGGCTGCCCCATTAGATTGGGGATGGTATGCCGATGAGAAATTTAATGTGATGCCCATCTGCGTACAGAAGGATCTCCAAAAACGAGATACGAACTGGGGACCTCTATTCAGGGGAGGGCTGGCAGCCTTAGGCCTGGGGGACAAAACCAGTCAAGTGGCCCATTGCACCACCAAATCAGTTCACCATCCATGCCCACCTGGTTTTATAACGGATATTGATGTTATGCTA
Source organism: Pelobates cultripes (assembly GCA_933207985.1). Taxonomy (NCBI): domain Eukaryota; kingdom Metazoa; phylum Chordata; class Amphibia; order Anura; family Pelobatidae; genus Pelobates; species Pelobates cultripes. Next base: position 259,821,081 of record OW240915.1, on the reverse strand, counting down.
AGCAGTAGCTCTTTGCCATACCCGCTCCTTCACGGCTCTGACTTTCAATGTTGTCAGAGCGCAGGCTGAGAATCTCTGAGCCTGTGCTCTGACTTACTAACTGAGCGCCAGAACCATGAGGGAGAGGCTATAATCCGACTGCACCTACTGCTGGTGAGCACCAGTGGACCACCAGTGAATCATTTAAATTGAATATGCTGGGGTCTCCAACTTGTGAGCTATGTTGGCCGCCGGGCGCCTCTGTTGTCATGGCACCCTGCGTGACCACACAGCTTGCACACCCCAACGGCTGGCCCTGCTGACACATACTGATGTTACTACTTAGAAATCCCTCAATATTAATACAGACATCAGAGTAAACACCAATAAACTGTGCAAACAGAGCTGATCCCCCCCAAAGATTTGCTTATTGGATTTGTTGTAAGATTAAATCATGCCTCCTCCTCTCCCATGTGCTGCGCTGTAGGCTGGGAGGAAGTGAAGAGTAATCACATTCTCTCAGCACAGCGCCACCTGTGGCTGCATGGGGAACAGCTGTTTAATGTAATGCTTGCAGGACGGCCACCTGCCGCAGAACCTCTTAGTTCCCATCGCTGCAAAGGGCTCCAGGCACTGCTTGCTGTGAGTGTGAGCCACTGTAAATTAGGGGCAGAGGGCACTTTCACTGCGGTAAAGACAGGTCTGGGCAGGAGGAGAGTGCAGTGCAATCCCCTCCTGTGGGTCACTAGTAGACTGGTGCACCTGCCCAGGATCAGAGCCGGTGCAAGGATTTTTGCTGCCCTAGGCAAAGGAAAAATAAGCTGCCCCCCATGTGACATCACAATGCCCCACCTATATAATCTGCCATATGAACTAATGCCAAAGCTGCACACAGTGTGTGTTTACATTAAAAAGCCTGCAGGGACCGGCTATAGACACCAGAACTACTTCATTAAGCTATAGTGTCCCTTTAATGTGAGGTAAATGATAGATTAGTGTCACTAAAAAAATACTAGATTGCCTACTTACAACCAGATGAGGATGATGATGGGCTGCGGTTTGGCTCCACTGGTCTGGTGTAGAAGAGGATCTCTGAAGGCTGTTTGTAACTGTGGTCACAAAATTCAAAGTTCTAGTAGAATGGGAAGCAGCTCCATTTTTTGGGGCCCCTTAAACAGCTCAAGGTCTGGGTCCCAGGGCCTGACGGTGAGTATGCCCATAAGGCCCACCTAAAAGTCCACCTAGATGTTCCACCCATGAGTTCGCTCACAGGGAGTGGAGTGTGTAGGGGATGTGTTATTGTAGAGGATCTAATGTGTGTACTTATGGTATGTAGTGTATAGGGATACCAGTTTGTGTAGGTGATGCAGTGTATTTGTAGTGGAGGCAGTGTGTGTTTGTGTATAAGCGATGTATTGTGTGAATCTGTGTTTGTATGCATATGGGATGCAAGGTGTGTGTCTGTAGTGTGTGCATTGAGTGTGTGTATGAAATGCATTGTGTTTCTGTGTATATGTAAGAGAAGCAGTGTGTGTGTTTGCATATGTGTGTAAGGGTTTGCATTGTGTGTTTCTGTGTATGTGTGCAAATGATGCATTGTCTTTGTGTGTAATGATGCATTGTCTTTGTGTGTAATGGGTGCACTGTGTGTTTCTCTGTGTGTGTAGGGATGCATTGTGTGTTTGTGTATGTATAGGGATGCATTGTGTGTTTGTGTATGTATAGGGATGCATTGTGTGTGTGCGCGTAGTGTGAAAGAGCTCCCTGTCCTGCCCCCTGTCCTATAGAGCTCTCCTCTGCCCCTTAGTGGTCTCTCTCCCCCCCCTTCCCTAGCAGTCACTTCTCACACCCACCCACCCACCCTCCCTGTGCTCTTCTCATCCCCCCACCCCCCCAAACCTCCGGTATTCTTTTCAGCCCCCTCCCTCCCTGTGTTCTTCTCACCCCCCCATGTGTTCTCCTCACCTCCCCCCATGTGTTCTACTCACTCCCTCCACCCTCCCTGTGTTCTTCTCACTCCCCCACCCTCCCTGTGTTCTCCTCACCTCCCCCTCCCTGTGTTCTCCTCACCTCC
>OW240915.1:259721234-259818928 GCA_933207985.1 Pelobates cultripes | reverse complement strand
TTCCCCCTCCCCCCTTCTTCTTAATTTCCCCCTCCCCCCTTACCTCTCCTCCCCTCCCCTGTAGCGTGGCCGAGCTGCTCTTCTGTCCGCGGTGCCGGCCGGACTGACAGGAAGGAGTGTGCACTTTCTTTCAGTCCGGCCAGTGACAGGAAACAAAAACTCTTGTTCCGCGCGGAGTTTCTGTTTCCTGTAACCGGCCGGACTGACAGGAAGTGCACACTGAGTGTGTACCTTCCTATCAGTCCGGCCGGGCACCGCGGACAGCAGAGGAGCTCGGCCAGCTACAGGGGAGGGGAGAATATGTGTTGCAGCATTTAAAGGGCCGGCCCTGCAGCGGCCGGTCCTGACAGAATTTAGGGCGGCCTGGGGGGCAATTGCCTCCCTGCCCCCCGGCCCAGCCCGCCCCTGCCTCTATCCGAGACAATATCTGTAGGCATTCCATGCAAGCGAAAGATTTCTCTTGCAAAGATCTCAGCCAATTCGGGTGCAGAAGGTAGCTTGGGTAATGGGATAAAATTAGCCATTTTAGTAAATCTGTCAATAACCGTGAGAATAACTGTTTGTTTCTTAGATACTGGCAATTCAACAATAAAGTCCATAGCTATACTAGACCATGGTTTCTTAGGTATTTATAAAGATTGAAGTAAACCACATGGAAGGGTGTGAGGTAGTTTATTTTTGGCACAAACGTCACATGCCATGACATACTCTCTTATATCTCTACGTAAGGTAGGATACCAAAAGTTTTGAGAAATCAGGGAGTAAGTCTTATGAATGCCAGGATGTCCGGCAAGTTTACTGTTATGGAAGCATGACAGTAATTCACCCTGGAGGTTAGGAGGAACAAAATACTTTCCCTCAGGAGTTTGTTCCGGCCCCATGCATTGTTCTTTTTCAATATTAAGGACTAATGGAGAGTGCACTTTTACACTGGCATTAGCTATAATATTCTGCTTGGGGATTATGGAAGACATAGGAATTTCGGTAAATGTAGCAGGTTTATGTTGACGTGAGAGAGCGTCAGCTTTAGTATTCTTGGAGCCCGGTCTGTAGGTAAGTACATAATTAAAATGGGCAAAGAACAGAGACCACCGAGCCTGTCTGGCGGACAATCTTTTGACCTCTCCAATGTAAGACAAATCTTATGGTCAGTCAGAATGGTAACTGTTTGCAAAGTCCCCTCTAATAGATGCCTCCATTCCTTCAATGCCATTATTACAGCTAATAGTTCCCTATCTCCAATGTCGTACCTTCTCTCTGTATCAGATAATTTCTTAGAGAAGAACCCACATGGATGCAATGGTTTACCCAACCCTTGTCTTTGTGATAGTACTGCTCCAATACCTGTCTCAGAAGCATCTACTTCTAGTAAAAAAGGCAAAGAATAGTCAGGATGAACCAATATCGGGGCAGAGGCACAAGTCTCCTTGAGAGTCTTGAAGGCCGCTAATGCTTCCGTAGTCCATACTTTGGTATTAGCTCCCTTCTTCGTCATGTTAGTAATGGGTGCTATTATAGATGAGAATCCCTTAATGAATCGCCTATAATAATTGGAGAATCCGATAAACCTCTGTATGCCCTTGAGTCCACTGTGTAAAGGCCAGTGTAGTATAGACTGAAGTTTAATCGGGTCTGTGACGAGACCAATCTCGCCACATTGCATTGGAGAAACCTGGTTGCCCGCCTGTTGCCTCTGGACTATGGCCCCATGTTAAAAAGCTTGATTTTCCCATGCAAAGACACGAAAGCCGGGTCATTCGGTGCTTGCCCTGTTTGAGTGGTGATACCCCAGATAGCTATGCCATGGAGCCCATTCGTATAATGAAGACTATGGGAAAGACTTTGGCTCCATGGCAATTGAACTGTATGTGTGTGATCTGAGCACCATTCAGTAATACTGTGCACTCAGATCTGAGCTATCTGGGGATATGTTGAATGTGCCTGTTTATGCAATGGCTGCACAGTTATATATTTTTATGTATTTTATTGTCTTTTGCTGCCATGTGTTCAATGGAGTTTTGCCTCTGTCCTTGGAGATAATTGGATTACTTCACAATTATCTCCAGGATAGAAGACTCTGTGGAACTGGTTTTGGGCAGAAAAGCCATGCTTCATTTGGTCACAAAGGACTACGATCTATCTTTTGAACCAATGGACAAATGTGGATGATTTTTACATATGTTCGTATTTGGAGAATGCGGATTCTGAAAATTAGTTTTATGTGAATGTGATGCATACTTTTAAAGTTATGAATAATGTGGAAAAACTGTATTTTTTTGCTTGTGATAATTACATTACCCATTGTGTAAGGTAATTGTATCACAGGCAGAGGGGAGGCTTTTGTGTGGGAGTGTCTGAGTGTATTGTACGTGTTTATTGGTTGTTTTCCAAAACCCTGTGGGTGGTACTAATGTGTATATAAGAACAATAAACCCACAGCTCTGTCTGTTCTTGCTTGACCCTCAAAACTGAGCCTTATCTCGTTCTTGGGGGGATTTATTGTATGCTGTTCCAGTTTGACTGCTAGGGGAGGGAGACTATGGGAAAAACTTTGGCTCCATGGCAATTGAACTTGTTCTTGGGGGGATTTATTGTATGCTGTTCCAGTTTGACTGCTAGAAGTGTAAACTTATTCGTATGTTTTTTCCTATTCGGCTGTTTACAGCATTCAAATGCTTGAGAGCATTCATATGCTTCTCCGGTTCGGTGGATTGGTGTCTACAGTAGCTGCCTGTGTCTCTGGAAGGGGAAGCTCTCCTAAACGGCGGTTTAACCCTTTTATGCCTGGGGGTGCCGTTACAGGGTCCATCTTGAAACCCTCACTGGAGATGATATAACCTAGAAACTCTATCTGGGATTGGTCGAAACTACACTTCTCCAATTTGCAGTATAACCCGTTTTAAAAGTTTACGCAACACCCTTTTCACTTGTCTGTGATGACTCTCTATGTCTCTGGAATGTATTAGTATATCGTCCAGGTATACTATTACGCATTCCTCCTGAAATTTTCTCAAAACCTCATTGATTAGGTCCTGAAAAACAGCTGGAGCATTACATAGCTCGAATGGCATTACCGTATATTCATAATGGCCATAATGTGTATTGAATGCGGTTTTCCACTCATCACCTTGCCGGATTCTTACCAAGTTATAAGCTCCTCTTAAACATACATACAAAATAATAGGTGGACCTGTAAATTCTTGAGTAGTCTGTAAAACACAAATACAGTACAAAATAGCGTAGTATGTCTGTAACTGACAATAAAACAAGGATAAGAAGTAGTAGAACTCACAAGGCTGGAGTCATACGTCTCTGGACCATTGGGGGTTGTCCAGACCCTTCTGTTGTCAGCTTCTTGGTCTTCCCCCTTTTATCTTCCTTAATCGGTCCCCAAGAAATACTTGGAAAACAGGTAGTTCTTCAATAATAGTATATATTTATTAAAAAATAGTAAATGTAAAAATTATAAAATATCCATATATCAGATAATACTGAATATAGGAGTATAACACAATGCATATATAAATGCAAAATGGAAAGTGTCCAATGAATGTTCAAACAGGTAGTTCTTCAATAATAGTATATATTTATTAAAAAAATAGTAAATGTAAAAATTATAAAATATCCATATATCAGATAATACTGAATATAGGAATATAACACAATGCATATATAAATGCAAAATGGAAAGTGTCCAATGAATGTTTGAACATTCATTGGACACTTTCCATTTTGCATTTATATATGCATTGTGTTATATTCCTATATTCAGTATTATCTGATATATGGATAATTTATAATTTTTACATTTACTATTTTTTTAATAAATATATACTATTATTGAAGAACTACCTGTTTACCAAGTATTTCTTGGGGACCGATTAAGGAAGATAAAAGGGGGAAGACCAAGAAGCTGACAACAGAAGGGTCTGGACAACCCCCGATGGTCCAGAGACGTATACCTCCAGAGTCATATGACGGTATGACTCCAGCCTTGTGAGTTCTACTACTTCTTATCCTTGTTTTATTGTCAGTTACAGACATACTACGCTATTTTGTACTGTATTTGTGTTTTACAGACTACTCAAGAATTTACAGCTCCACCTATTATTTTGTATGTATGTTTATGCGTTTTTAGTGGTGTAGGGGATTCCACTACATAGGTGTTTTAGAGCTATTATATTTTCTTTCTCCCCCTGTGTACACATTCCTTTATACCATTATAAGCTCCTCTTAAGTCTAACTTGGTAAAAAGTCTGGAGCCTTTAAGTCTGTCAAATAACTCGGTGATCAGGATAATAGGATAAGCATTTTTAATGGTTATTTTATTCAAACCCCGGTAATCTATGCATGGCCTCAGAGTACCATCCTTCTTAGTGACAAAGAAAAATCCAGCCCCTGCTGGTGATGTAGATCTTCTAATAAAGCCCTTGTCCAAATTTTCCTTTATATATGTCTCTAGTGCCAGGTTCTCCATAGTGGATAATGGGTACACATTACCTCTGGGAGGCATCGTGCCCGGTAGAAGCTTAATAGTGCAGTCAAATGACCTATGAGGAGGTAGGGTGTCAGCCTTCCCTTTATCAAAGACTGTCTTGAGATCCTGGTATTGGAAGGGTATCTGTAAGTCAAAAACCTGGGGAGAGCTGGTGGGTATGTTAGTTATGGGAGCTGGTGTAATCCGTTGCAAGCATCTGCCAGTACAACCCAAACCCCATGATACTATCTCTCCTAATTCCCAGTCAATGACGGGGTTGTGTTTTCTTAAGCATGGGTACCCCAGAACTACTGGAAATAAAGGAGAAGAAATTAATTGTAAGGATATTGTTTCCTCATGTAGCGCGCCAATAGTTGCTTTGATTGGTATGGTCTCATGAGAAATAACAGGCTCTGATAGTGGTCTACCATCTATGGCCTCAACGGCCAAGGGTGTCTCTTTTAGTTGAAAAGGAAGAAGTTGTTTCTTGGCAAAAGCTTGATCCATGAATCTCCGGAATCTATTAGAGCAAAGTATTAACGGAAATCTTTTCCCAGATTAAAGAGAGAGGAATTAGACGCCTATGGTCTTTCTGTTTATTTATAGAGGACGAGATCTCATCACCCAAGGCCTGTCCTCTGGTGGTACTTAGGTGCGAGCGTTTCCCGGCCGAGTGGGGCAGTTAAAGCGTAGGTGACCCCTTTGTCCACAATATAAACAAAGACCCTCCCTTCTTAGGTATTGTCTCTCCTGTTCTGTTAGTTGGGTAGTCCCCAATTGCATAGGTTCAGGTAATGCTAGAGCCGTAGAATTGGAATTCTGGAACGAGGGATCTAATCTAATAGAAGGCCTACGGATTCTATCTCTAGTATTTTGTCTTTGTCTCATGCGTTCATCTATGCGAGATATAAATGAGATAAAATCTTCCAAATTATCAGGGAGTTCTCTAGTGGCTACCTCATCTAATATTTCATCAGATAAACCATTTAGAAAAACATCTATGAAGGCTTGTTCATTCCATTTTACCTCAGAAGCCAGAGATCTGAATTCTAACGCATAATCCACCAGAGTACTATTCCTTTGCCTAAGACATAATAATGCCTTAGCGGCGTTAGCCTTCGTTCCTGGAGGATCAAATGTTCTCCCAAAGGCTTCCACAAAAGCGTTGTAGTTATAAACTAATGCGTTATCATTCTCCCATAACGGATCAGCCCATCTAAGTGCTTTATCTATCAGCAAGGTTATGATAAATCCGACCTTGGCTCTATCAGTAGGATAGGCCCAGGGTTGTAGTTCGAAGTGAATACTAATCTGGTTCAGAAAACCTTGACAAGTATCTGGTGAACCACCATAGCGTAGCAGTGAGGTAACACGAGATGAAGCCCCAACTGTAGCTACTTCTAATCCTGTGTTTACAGGAGCAATAAGGGAAGTACGATTCTCCTCCGGCTGCAGATTCGGCCGAGATAACAATGACTGCAAGGCTATAGCCATTTGGTCCATTCTATGGTCCATGGCTTCGAATCTAGAGTCCTGGGAGGCGGCCTGGGAGGTAGTACCTGCAGGATCCATTGGCCCTGTCGTAATGTCAGGATCAAGACAGGGATCCAACACGCAGTGTACTGAAACTATAAAGACGTATACCGGACCATAGAGTGGCCGGACTAACATCACATAAACTAAGAATGGTCAGAGACAAGCCGAGGTCGAGGGAGCAAGAAGACAGGTAAGCGAAGGTCAAGTCGGGTACAAGGATAGGAGAGAACAGCAAGGTCAGGATACAAGCCAAGATAATTAACCAGAAAACCAATCACGAGAGATGCACTGAGGGAACAGACAAGCTGAAACCATGACAGGGCAATGCCTCAATGTAAGTGAGTACTTTTTATAGCCTGGCTCTTTAATTGATGTCCACGCCCCCAAAACATCCTGGTTTCACTTTTTCGGCGGTTCGTAACGTCATTGACGTCTTGACGTCGGCGGAATTGCGCCGCGTCATAAAAGGGGGCGGGGCTATCGCAGCCGGCCTCTAAAGTGCCGAAACTGCTGGAGGAGAAGGAGGTCTGTGATTCAGGTACCATGACAGGAAGACTCCAAATACTATGACCACTTAAATAGTCATTGTCGCGGACCACTGGATATCCGACCAGTTACCTCTGCTAGTTCAATTCCTTCAGCCAGTCAGGGACCACTTAAAATGTACAGAGACCCATTTCTTCCCCCCAGTAACTGGACAAGACCGCATTCTGGAGGTACAACAACAATTTATTGGCCACACACGGCTTTTATGCAAAATCCCATGTAAGGGGTTTACAATCACAGTGTCCCCTTCACGGGGGTCTTAGCATGACACAGGAGTTCTGGTCCTTTGTCCCCTGTTCTTGCCACACAAGTACACAGTTTCTCACTTACGGTAACAGGGGGTCTTCTTTCCCGGGGGCCTAAGGACCTTGGAGTCACAGCGCAGGAAAACCAACCGCCTCTTTGACTCCGAGTTACAGAAAGCCTGCCCGACCCAGGCATTGTCCCCAAGGGATGTCCACACCAACCCCAGGGACCCCCATATTTCTATTTTCTCTGAGGGAAACCTTCATGCAGTTAAAGGGTAAAGTTCCACCAGATGCCACAGAAGTGCGTGAGATTTGAGCCTGTCCTAGTAGAGGCTATGAGAAATGTGAGTTGGCATTATTCACACCTGATATTTGAAGCAAACTTCTCCACAGATTTACACTATATTGTACTTTTCTCTTTCCCCTTTTTCCTATGTAAAATATCTACGGAAAATTTGATGAGTACCACTATTTATCTAACTCATTATCTGTAAGAGCTCCACTATAGTATACGCCGTGGTTGACAATTTTATTTGATCCACATCGTATACAATCATTCACTCTAGTTCCACACAATAGATTAGTGTTCAAACTCAAAGAAATCGGTCTAGATGAAAATTCTTGTTCTTGGGTAGAACATTGGCTTAAAAATAAAGTACAAAGAGTTGTCATTAATGGTGAATTCTTAAGCTGGACAGAGGTGGCAAGTTGTGGCCCTCAGGGATGTGGAATTCTCTGCCTGAAGAAGTGTTTTTTTCAGAGTCCATACAGATGTTCAAACAGCTACTAGATGCATACTTGCAAAAACAGAATATTCAAGGATATAATTTTTCAATGTATGGTAATAGCTGCTTGATCCAAGGATAAATCTGACTGCCATTCTGGGGTCAAGAAGGAATTTCTTTCCTAGTTTGTTGCAAAATTGGAAGTGCTTCAAACTGGGGATCAACAGCAAATGTGAGGAAGGCTGAACTTGATGGATGCAAGTCTCTTTTCAGCTATGTAACAAATACAAAATTCTGTATACAATTCTTGTATAATATTTTCATTAGCCGCTATGTAAAATAATAAAACAATCATTTGTTGAAACATGGAAGTATATTGTAAACTCAACAAGTCAAAGTAGTGTTTGTACATAGTGTATACCATTTCAATGTTACAATCTAACAGATGAATTTGGACACAATGGAATTGTTGATGTCCTGTGATTATTTGTCATATAGCAAGCAAACAAAATCATAAAGATGAAAGGAGACTGCTGTAGCACTCCTTCAGTTTTATATTGTTTTCCATCTATTTGCTGGTATCAGCTGTGCATCAAGGGAGTGTTTATTTATGTAATATTCTGTTTGTAGTATCCTGCAAAAGGTATTCCTTCTACATTCAAAATACAATTTCCTGCACTGCAAGATGCTTTCACAGTTAATTCACTGACAGTATGATGGTCAAACATGGCTCTAAGCATAGCAATCGCGTAACAGAATTATTTGTTAGTTTTTAGAGCTTTCCATAGTTTGGTCAATAGCAATAACCTTTATTAAAGAGACTCGGAAGACTGGAGTTGATCCCATTTTTTTTTTTAAACATTCAGATAGTACAAATAATAGTAACAAGTTACAATAAAACTAAAAAATATACTTAACTTTTATTGCCTCTGCTGCAGTGAGCTCTGCCCAAAGCAGGAATTACCTGAAAGTCATTAGGTAATTTCTGGAACACTACTAGACAGCCATCACTATTTGCCTTGTGGGGTGTTTCCTGTATGAAGTAGTTCATACCTACCAAAAGTGGAGTACAGGAAGGACAAACTGCATCAGAATCATGGGCAAATGGCATCAGGGTCACGGTCGACCAGGGCTCATTGGTGCACTTGTAGAGGGGAAGAGCTACTGTTGGTCAAATTGCTGAAAAACTTAATGCTGTTTATGATAGAAAGGTGTCAGAACACACAGTCCCAAGCAGTTTGCTGTGCATGGGGCTGCATTGCCACAGACTGGTGAGAATGCCCATGATGACCCCTGTTTACCACCAAAAGCACATTTAATAAGGACATGAGCATTCGAACTGGAACATGGATTAATGGGAGAAGGTTACCTAGTGTGATAAATCAAGTTTTCTTTTAGATCAGTTGTACGGCTGTATGTTTGTGCATTGTTTACCTCAGGAATAGATGGCAGCAGGATGACCTTGGGAAGAAGGCAGGCTGGTAGAGACAGTGTTATGCTCCAGGCAATGTTCTGCTGGGAAACCTTGGGTCCTAGCATTCGTGTGGATGTTAGTTTGACATATACCACCTACCTAGAGATTGTTACAGATCACGCACACACCTACATGGCAATGGTGTTTCCTGATGGCAGTTGCCTCTTTCAGCAGGTTAATACACCCTATAACACTGCGAACATTGTTCAGGAATGGTTTGAAGAACAAATGTCAAAGAGTTCAAGGTGAATTTGGCCTCCAAATTTACCAGATCCTCGATCCAACTGAGCATCTGTGGAACAAATTTGATCCATGGTGGCCCCACTTTGCAGGACTTAAAAGATCTGCTGCTAATATCTTGTAGAATATATGCCTTAACACAGCAGAGCTGTTTTGGCAACATGAGGAGGACCTACCCGACATTAGGCAGGTGGTTTTAATGTTTATGATCAGTTTATGAGTAATAGGGGGTTAAGGGCAAATTACCATTTCAGCTGCTATATTCATTTATTTTATTTTTCATACTATATGTTTAATCTATTTATATCTTTTGTCATCGTCCCCCCACCCTCCTTTTTTTCCTCAAATAATCTGTGAAAATATAATAAAATAATATAAATCTTACTTGGAATCCATTGTCGGGCTCTGGCATCCACAATCGTTTCCACATCTTTCTACTCGTGAACACTGCATTGTCTTCTCTTTGGTTGCGGTCCAATCAAATGCTTCTCATACATTGGTGAGTGTTGCATATGCTCTAATTAGAGGGGATAGCCTAGCTAGAGAGTATAGAAGGTAGTGGGTAATGGAAGAGTACAAGCAGTGGACATATTATGATTAATTTCCTGTCATTATTATGTTAAATGAGTGGATATGACAATTGTTTGCACACGCTCCTAATGGTCTCTGCACAATATTATCAGGGCCACCAACAGGGGATGACAACCATGATGGTTGTCACGGGCCCTGCAGTCCTGGGGGGCCCAGACTGCTCTGGCAGTCTCGGGCCCCACATTCCCTCTCTGCACAAATAGCGAATATCGCAATCTATGTGTGCAGCCGCGGGCCCCTGGCTCCCTTTTACCGCAGATGGGGCCCAGCATACTGCGTCTTCACATTCAGTTTATTTCTTCCAATAACTCTTGCGAGAGTTATTGGAGGAAATGAACTGAATGTGAAGATGCAGTGTGCTGGGCCCCCTCTGCGGTAACAGGGAGCCAGGGGCCCCACCATGACACCGGACCACCAGGGAATGGAATCTCCCCCCTCCCTGGACACAGGTAAGAAGCAGGGAGGGGTGAGAAAGATTTAATTAAATTTCATGTGAAAATGCCCCTTCCTTCCCCCCCCCAGTTTGCACATTTACACACACACTGCATACACCAATACAATGCATACACCAACACAACACACACACTGCATACACCAATACAACACACACACTGCATACACTAATATAACACACACACTGCATACACCAATACAACACACACACTGCATACACCAATACAATGCATACACCAAACACAACACACACTCTGCATACACCAATTCAACACACAAACTGCATACACCAATACAACACACACACTGCATACACTAATACAACATGCTCTGCATACACTAATACAACACACACACTGCATACACTAATACAACACACACACACTGCATACACCAATACAACACAAACACACACTGCATACACTAATACAACACACACACTGCATACACCAATACAACACACACTGCATACACCAATACAACACACACTGCATACACTAATACAACACACAGACTGCATACACTAATACAACACACACTCTGCATACACAAATACAACACACACACTGCATACACTAATACAACACACACACACTCCACACACTAATACAACACCCACTCTGCATTCACTACACATTTACACACACTCTGCATTCACTACACTGACACACACACTACATTCACTACACTAACACACACTGCATTCATTACACACTAACGCACACTCTGCATTCACTACACATTTACACACACTCTGCATTCACTACACTCTAACACACTCTGCATTCACTGTACTGACACACACACTACATTCATTACACTGACACACACTCTGCATTCACTACACTATGCACACACTCTGCATTTACTATACTGACACACACTCTGCATTCACTACACTAACATACACTCTGCATTAACTATCCACACAGCATCCACTACACAAACATCCTGTATTCACAGTACACACACTACATCCACCACACATTGAAACACTCTGCATTCACTATACAGAGACACTGCGTCTAATACACACACTACAGAAACTGCATCCACTAAACACATTGCATCTAGTACACACAAACACTACATCCACTACACAAACACACACTACGTCACTGTACACACACTATATCCACTACTCAAACACATTCTGCGTTCACTATACACACTGCATCCGCTACACAAGCACACACTCTGCATTCACTGCACTAACAGTATCTAATACACACAAACACTATATCCATTACACACATTCTAATTCACTTCCACTATACACACCACATTCAGTCCTGCATCATTGTCAGCGGACTAGGTAGGGCGTGGGCGGGCCCGGGGGGTTGGAGGGAGGGGGGGGCACAAAATTTCTGATGGCGGCCCTGAATATTATTATTATAATTTAGAAAGCGCCGACAAATTACACAGCGTCGTACAATCAGTGGCATCTCCAGGATTTATACTTAGAGTGGGCACATAAGGGGCCAGGGACAAATGTAGGGGGGGCATTTATAAAGTGTGTGTGTGTATATATATATATATATATATTACATACACACTTATATACACATTTTATAACTGCCCCCCACTTTTGTCCCTGGCCCCTTATGTGCCCCTCCCAAGTATAAATCCTGGAGGCGCCACTGATTGTGCAACGCTGTGTAATTTGTCGAAATACATACACAGGGCTTAACAAATTCCAGGCGCCAGGTTGCCATGGCGACTAGACATTTCGCTCTGATGCCTGTCATTTGTCAGCCCTTTGCTAAGCCTCGCCGCAGGGAGCATGGAGGCGGAATGCAAGTAGTAACCTTCCTGCAGTTCCCCTCTGCTCCCTCGCGTGCTGTTTAGTGACATGACTTGCACTTTTGGCAAAGCTTTTGGACAAAGACACTTTAGTTGCATAAGTGTTTTAAGCAGGGCCGGACTGGCCCACCGGGATACCGGGAAATTTCCCGGTGGGCCGCGGCACCTTGGGGCTGCGCATGTATGTGCCACCGGCCACCCAGTGGCACACTCAGAGGGGGCTGGCCTCGTTCCAGGCTGGAGCCGCCGGGCCGGGTGGCAGCCTCGCCGGTCCGGCGGCACTTCTGTCACTGATGAAGCTGATGGCTGAAGGAGGAGGAGCATGTCTACCATGCTCCCTCGCGGTTCCCACAATTCCCAGCACAGCATACTGATACATCATACTGTGCTGGGGATTGTGGGAACCGCGAGGGAGCATGGTAGATAGACATGCTCCTCCTTCAGCCCTCAGCTTCATCAGTGACAGAAGTGCCGCCAGACCGGCGAGGGGAATAGACACAGGGGAAGGAGGAAGAATTAGACAGAGGGGCAGAAAGAGGAGGAATAGAGAGATGGTGGAGGGAGGAGAAAGAGACAGAGGGGGAGGAATAGAGAGATGGTGGAGGGAGGAGAAAGAGACAGAGGGGGAGGAATAGAGAGATGGTAGAGGAGAAAGACAGACGGAGGGGGAGGAATAGAGAGATGGTGGAGGGAGGAGAAAGAGACAGAGGGGGAGGAATAGAGAGATGGTGGAGGGAGGAGAAAGAGACAGAGGGGGAACAGAGATGTGGAGGAGGGAGAGATGTGGAGGAGGGAAAGACACAGGGAAGGGAGGGAGAAAGAGACAGAGGGGAAGAGAGATGTGGAAGAGGGAGAGACACAGGGAAAGGGGGAGAAAGAGACAGAGGGAAAGAGAGATGTGGAGGAGGGAAAGACACTGGGAAAGGGGGGAGAGATGTGGAGGAGGTAGAGACACAGGGGAAGGGGGAGAAAGATACAGAGGGGAAGGGAGAGACAAAGAGGGAGAAAGGAGAGAGACACAAGGGGAGGGGGAGAAAGGCAGAGGGGGAAGAGAGAGACTGGGAAGGAGAGGGGAGACATTGACACAGAGGAGCAGTGAGGGGGAGAAAGAAACAGAGAGAGTGACTGGGGGGAGACAAAAAGGCACACAGAGGGGCTGAAGATAAAGAGACACATATAGGGGCTGTGTATATCACTGGTGGATGGGGGGGCAACGGGGCAATTCCACCCCCCTACACGAGGCTTTCCCCTGCCGGCCGATCTCCCTCCCCGTTCTGCAGGCACCGTGCGGGAGGAAGAGAGGACCCGGGAGCTCAACCTGCAGCTCCACTGGGTCCTTTGCGCACGAGCACAGAGCGTTGCCTCAGTTACCACGGCAACGCTCCGGCTCTCACGAGGGTGAACTCTAGCCCTGGAGCTACGGGCTAGAGTTCACTCTCACCACTGCGACCAACAGGGATTCCTGGTGGTCGCAGTAGTGAGAGTAAACTCTAGCCCCATACACACACTGCCCCCACACACACACTATACACATTCACACACTGCCCCCACATACACCATACACATTCACACACTGCCCCCCCATACACACATTAACCCACACATGCTACACATTCACAAACTACACCCCCCCACACACTGAACCTTTCACACACATTGCTCCCCTCATACATTGCAGCACTGCTCCTATACCCTACTACAGCCCTATATCCCAGCAGACTCCAGGTAAGTTGTCAAACTGTTCTTAAACGGTTTGACTACTTACTCTGGGAGGGGGTCCTGGCACTCCTGGCACCATAACCACTACACAGAGGAGTAGTGATTATTGTGCATGGAATATTTCTTTAAATAATCTACAAGTGCCCCTCCCGAGATCAGGCTCTGGATCCGCCACTGGTATATGACATGTATAGTAATGTGTGTATTATATATATATATATATATATATATATATATATATATATATATAGAGAGAGAGAGAGAGAGAGAGAGAGAGAGAGAGAGAGAGAGAGAGAGAGAGAGAGAGAGAGAGAATAATGCCTATTATATTTACACGTATATTAATGTACATTTATATATGCATAATACACAGAGGAATGTCATTAATATGTACCATATGTAATGAGCAGATATTGGCCCAGTCTTGTTGCTAGGTGCATACTCCAGCACAATAACATATTTAAAGTGAAGAGCGCACCCACAGGACTTCAAAATAAACATTTTTACAGTTGTGCCCTACATATATTCACCATTTCAGTCCCATTACCAAGCTTTCCTTAATATGTCAAGGTAGTTGGACTGAAACATTGATTACATGCAAAGGCACATCTGCTTAAAATAAATCTGCACTTTTGTTTATTTTTAAGCCTATGAGTGCTCTTTTTACGTTGGAGTAATACTTTTTAATTTAAAGTTATCTGTTCTAATTCTGTATCTGCACACTATGCTGGCGCGACGCATTATGGGGCTGATAAATATTTTTTTCCAGGGCTGCTTTTAATTCCCAGTCTGGCCCTGGTTTTAAGTGTTGCATAAAGACACTTTAAAAATGTATAGATTACACTATTTTAAATGTAACAGTCTTAAAGACATAGCACACCTGTTTTTTGGTATTTAGAGTGCATGTATATGGGCCATTGCACTGTAGGTGCTGCTTTTTTGTTTGCACAATTTTATATTGCATCTATAGGAGTCATCTTGAAAATTATTATAGCTTCATCTTTTACTTGTTATTTTGTGTATGTTAGGATTTGGTGATTGACTGTACATGAGGGATGAAGGACATGTTTGAGTCAAATAGAACACCTAGGCAGAAAGTTGACTTGGGCAGAGACAGGCACAGTAGTAGAAACACTTGAGGCAGGAAAGACAAGAAGTTTTGTTTAGGACATTTTAAAGTTAAGGAAATTAGCAGCCATTACATTGCTCACTGTTAGTATTAAAAAATATAAAATAGAGGCTCACACATAGTGAAACATTTCTGGAATCTAACCAATAACTCTGCCCTGATTTGTATACATGTTCCTAGTTCATTTTGATTTATTTCTACATTAATAGAGTTTGTTCAAATTCCCCCATTTTCTTTCTACTTTTAGAACGATTAGAGAGGCATGGTATACCTTGCATTTTCAAATATACGGTTGAAGAGTGTAAAAGGTAGGGAAGAAAGCAGTGGACATGCTAAAAGTGTAAGGGGTAGGGAGGCAGGGAGTTCCTTAAAGGCTGGCACTTGGGAGGAAGGAGAAATGATGCACTTTATTAGGGTTCCTTTTTGCCAGCACGCGCACAGCACTACTTGCAAGTGAAGAAGCTAATTATGCCTGTCGCAAGCCTCCAGTGTGTTCTGCATACAGGCATATCTTTTGCATAAAATTAATATTAAGCAGCACGAATCAGCTGCACAAAAAAAATGCAGATTTGCTGGAATGACCCTTTAATGTGTGGTCCTGATTGTGTGTTAGTGCTCATGTATCCATGCATGTTATACTGTGTCTATGTAAACATGACTGTCTGTGTGAGCATGTTCCTAATTAGGTTGGGATGCATGTGACTTTGTGTGTTTGCATCTGTTTAATTACATGTATGTGAAAAGGCAGCTTTGCATGTATATCTGATTACATTTAAAAATATATACATAGTATCTGCTAATGCGTCTGTGGCTACTTATAAACAGTCTGATCGTGTGAAAGAGGGTGGGGGTCCTGTAAATGAAAATGGTGATTGTGGTCTTTAAAACGCCATTTTGGCAGATTGTTAATCTATATAGCAATAAGTGAGCCCGGAGATTGCTTTTTCAGAATCCCTGCCATAGGTCAGAGGTCAGGATCACAAAATGCAATGTAAGCTGTCACACTGACATTTCCACTGCTCAATAGCATAACATGAAATGAGGACAAACACTTCAAATAATAGGATTAACCATGGCCACTAGGATTATTGATGTCTTCTCAGTTATACTGAAATACGATAATTTTCTAATAAGATAATAAGTGACCATGGCATCGCATCTACCAGGGTAATAGGATATATTTTACCAGGAACATGGATGACAAATAATTAATCTAAATCTAAACTGTAAAGTCCAGAAAATGGAGAGAAAGTACAAAGCAGCATCTTGGGAATAATCCCAAAATTGCTCCTTATGTGTAATGTCCCTTGTAAATTACTGAATGTCACATCTGCAAAATACGTAGTAACACCAAATCTTATCAAAAATGAGTTGTAGAATTCTTAAAGCACCCAATTTGTGTTGAGGGCTGTACTCAAAGGTTTTCATGGCACTCTGGAGTCTTTGGGGGAGAAAATGCATATTTTTAATATAACATTTTTTATTAAATTTATATAGTATAAACTATAAAGGATGCATAAGGCATGTAGTTTAATAGTATAGTATAGAAATTTGATTCCATTGTGGGGTGTTAGAATCTTCAATCCCTGGTGTGATAGCTTGTGTTGTCTCCATAACATTGTAATTTCCCATAATACACATTCATGTATTTACATATTATTACAAGATTATTATTGCTAAGCACTAATTTGTGTAATAGACATTTTATTTTTGAACTTTTCTAATTATGTAATTATAGTAATTTATAGATAATAGCAATTCTTTTGTTCCTCCGAAAAACAAACAGCAGATGAAATGTGAAATGTGTGTTCATTTTTGCTGGAATTACTATAAATCACAAGGCTTTAATAAAGTTAATTCATGCTGTGGTCAATTCACATTGTCGTGGGCTTATCTATTTAGGTATTTCTGTTACTTGAGAGTTTAATTCAGCAGGTTGGCTAAGGCCTAGCTCCCTCTTAAAAATGCTGTAAAGTCTTTTACATATCTAGTGCTTGATTTTAAATAAAATAGTTCTTATTAAACACAGCTCACATTTTTAATTCCCTGGAATACCTGCTTTTAAAAAGTAACAAGAAAAAGGTTTCTGTTTAAAGGTGATTCATGGTAATTTCAATAAATACAATCTACTCTAATGATTGCTAATGTTTATAACACTTCTACATTAAGACTGCTAGCATTACATTAATTCAAAGCATCTCCGGCACTCTGAACACATTTTGGTACATATTTTCTCTTCATCGCTGAGCAATATAAAACGCAGAGGAGCAGTATAAATGCATAAATGTGTTCTTTCAGTTACATTGTAAAAGAAAAAGCAACCTAATTTCTGTTGAATGTATTATTTGTTTTCTGTTTCTGATCTAAAAGAGTGGCTTAGTCTGAATTAAGATGGGTCTGTACTGATTAAAAACAAGACTATGTTTTATTTAATGAGAAATATCCCATTCTAAATTAAGACAATTCTGACATTGTGTAGCAGGTTTAGAGACGCTTTACATCAGTGCTTGACAAATCCCAGCCAACAGGCCTCTGCGGACTAAGAATTTGGTCCTGGCGCCTGGATTTTGTCAGTCGGTCAGCTCAGTCCGGTCAGCCACAGAGTAGTGGCAGATTAAATTGCACCATAGAAGGGCGATTTGAGGGCTTCCGATGGCCCTGTTTCACTGCTGCCCTTCTGTTCCGAGCTGGGTGAGCTGGGTAATCTGCTCCGCTGAGCGCCTGTGACATCACACACTGGCACTCAGAGGGTTATACTTTTGTGGAAGAAGCAGCATACCAACTGGGAAGCATGCGGAGTAACTGTCTCCGATAGAGACTCATTGTCCGAAAGCCCAGACTATCAATGAGAGAGTGTCACAGGTGAGCTGCATGCAGCCAGAATGTCACAGGGATAGCAGCACAAGAGACTTTCACTCAATAGCAAGCTGTAGGCTCTAGGTGAGATGGACTGTCACATGGAGAGACTGCAGCAAGAGTGCTAGACACTTTCACTAGTGTAGACTGCAATCAGGGAATGCTAGAGTATGTCTAAAACAAAGGGATTCTAACCATGGAGATCTAAAGACTGTCACAATTAGATACTGCAAGCAGTGTGTGTGTGTATCTGTCAGAGTTTGTATCTGTTTATCAGTCTGTCTGTCAGACAGTGTCTGTCATAGATTGTGTGTGTGTATCAGAGAATGTGTCTGTCTGTCAGACAGTGTGTGACTGTATGTCTGTCTGTCAGGGTGTGTGTGTGTGTGTGTGTATCTGTCTGCCAGGTAGTACACACAGATACAGGCCTATGTAGATAGGTAGTACAAGCGCTTTTGTATGTGCTATTAAATATGAATTATACCAGACAAATATGATTGGGCTGCTATATCACCCAATCATATTTGTCTGGTATAATTCATATTTAATAGCACATACAAAAGCGCTTGTACTACCTATCTACATTTGCCTTCAAGTATTTTTTATCTTTTTACTTTTCTGTACATAGCTGCTAATTGTTAGTAAATTTCCAATTATGTCTCTGTTTGATAAGAGGAAAAACACCTTAGTGGATATGGAAAATGAGTTTGCCAATTGGAATTCTAAACCATCAGATAAAATAAGAAGAGAGTATGATAGCAATTGTGATAAACTTGAAAAACTATTACAAAAAGAGCTTAAAATCAAATGGGAAATAGCAACATTAGAAAAATATTTAAAAGATGGTATTACTCCAAGAGGTCTAAGATATTTCAAATTACCTACCTTTGATAAGGATATAACAGGCTTTATGGATGAATGGAATATGATGTTGGAAGGTTTTTCCATCACCACCATCACCCTCATCATTAAAAGACAAAAAGAGAATGTAAAAGAACTAGACTTAGAGATTAATAAATGCCAGAATGAAATACTAAATTCTCTAAACCAAGAGGAATTTGATAATGTAACAGAAGATATTAAAAATAACCTGGACAAAATAGAAAAAGAGGTAATAGAAAATAAGAAAAACAAATATTATAGGGATATTAGAGACTACCAAACCAAACAAGTCAGAACCTTCTCAAAATATAATAATAATGAGATCGATAAATACCATGAAAAAAGAGGTACAATAGAATCAGAAGGGAAGACTATAGCGAATAAAAATGCTGAAACACAAGAGCAAAAAGGGATTAAGTTTGACCATACGCAGACATCCAACAAACAGTACCCAAAACCGAGAGAAAATGGATATAACCAATATAAGAACTACCCCACCAGACAGTATTATAACAGACGACCATATAACGACTGGGAAAGAGGGAGGGTACCCTACTGGCAACAAAAAGAACAAAGGAGAAGAGACTGGCACACTAGAGAGGGACAAGGGAACGAAAGAAAATATAGGAATGAAAAACAAGAGAGGGGTCATGAGTATAGACAAGAGAAAAGAGAATATAGACCATATAATACCTATAAACCATATAAAAAAGAGGAACCGATTCAAACTAGAAATAGGTTTCAAGTATTAGATGAAGTGAAGGATGAGGATTTTTGGAGGAGTCGGGGCAAAGAAAGACACAAGAGAGAAGAAGAACTTATGGATATAACTTACTCCAAAAGGAGAAGGGATTTAAGTATAGAGGAACAAGAGGAGGAAAACACACCAAAAAAAGAGAGAAGGGAGAGGCCATACAGGAACTAACATCTATGAAAGGGATACATAACCTTAGCAATAAAATCCTAACAGAGGAACACAAAAAGGTTCTGAGTAAAGGATTAAAATTTGCTCCAAATCAACCTTTAAACAAATTCGAATTTTATGTAGATCTTAACAGATTTAAGAGAAATCTATGTCTAAAAAAATTTTTTATGAAAAATCCTATGGAACTCCAAATAGAAGCCGAAAATAAGCTACATACAGAGTTGAAACCAAAATCACAATTTTACCCTAGACATATGATTTCGGAAAAAATGACGACTTTCGAAACGATGGTCATGACAGATGTTAAAAAATTAGAGAAAATACAAACGTTCAACCAAAACTTAAGTTTACAGGAAAAGAAGGCACTTAAAGATCTAAAAGAGGACATAGACCTCATAATAAAACCAGCAGATAAAGGAGGAAGTATAGTTTTAATGTCTAAGGATTTTTACTGTAGGGAGGCTGAAAGAATTTTAAATGATGTAGAAACATACAAAAAATTAAATAACAATCCGAGTAATGAAATCAACGAGGTATTTTATAATTTTTTTAATAAAGGGTTAAATCTGGAAATTTTAAATCAAAAGGAATTCCAATTTTTAAATAATCTATATCCGAAAATCCCTGTTTTCTATTTCTTGCCCAAAGTTCATAAAGATCTAAAAAATCCCCCAGGAAGACCTATTGTGGCAGGAATAGACTCAATATCAAGCAGGTTATCTCAATATGTAGATATACATCTGCAACCTATAGTTAAAAAAACCAAATCGTATATTAAAGACACCATGATGATGTTAAATCTTTTAAGTGAATGCAGATGGAACAACAACTGTTTTTTGGTAACCTGCGATGTAGCTGCCTTGTATAGTAATATACCACACGAGTACGGTTATGAAGCAACGAAACATTTTATAGAAAATCATTCAGACCTTACCCCTAGAAAATCACAATTCATATTGGAAGCCATAGAACTTATTCTAAAAAACAATTATTTTTGGTACAATGAAATTTTTTTTCTACAGATCAAAGGAACGGCCATGGGAACTAAGTTCGCCCCCAGTTATGCCAATCTTTTTATGGCATTTTGGGAAAATCATTTTATCTATGGTCAGCAGAACTGGGTGGAGAACTTAGTTACCTATGGCCGTTATATAGATGATATATTTTTTATTTGGGAAGGACAAGAAGAAGACCTATCCATCTTTCTTAATTCTCTTAATTCTAATATATGGGGGATTCAACTTACGAGTAATTGGAGCAAAAAAGAAGTCATCTTCCTAGACCTACATATATATATAGAAAATAATCTTATTAAAACTAAAAATTATTTTAAAACTGTGGAGGCCAATAGCTATATAGGTAGGGACAGTTGTCATTTCCTACCATGGTTGGAAAATGCCCCAAAGGGTCAATTTCTTAGGATAAGAAGAAACTGCACAGATATAGAGATGTTCGAAATGCAGTCTAACAAAATTAAATCGGACTTTATGGAAAAAGGATATGAAGAATCTAAATTAGAGATGTCAAGACAAGAGATCAGAGAAATAGAGAGAACCGGCATTTTACAATATAAAGAAAAAAAGAATAATGCTAGTAATGAAATTCCGTTTGTATGCACATACAGTTCGAATAACTATAAAGTGAGAAATATTGTGTCCAAATACTGGCATATCCTTTTACAAGACCCTGCTTTGAAAAGTTGCCTTCCAGAAAAACCTCGCTTTATACACAGAGGAGTGAACAATTTAAGGAAGTCCTTAACCTCCAGTTTCGTAAAAGAAAAACCAAATACAAATATGACTTTTCTAAATACAGAAAAAGGTTTTTTTGGGTGTGGGACGTGCCTAGCTTGTAAAAGAACAGGAAATAAAAAAAGACACATAAAGAAATTTAAATGTAATGAAGGTCATGAATATTCAATAAAAGAGTTTATAACATGTTATTCTAAAAACCTTATTTATCTCATAAAGTGCCCATGTGGGCTAAATTATATAGGGAAAACAACGAGAGCCTTACATTTAAGGATAGAAGAACATGGTAGGAACATTACTAAAGGTTTTGAAAAACATAGTGTGTCCTTACACTACAAAACTCATCATAATTGTGAGATAAAAGGTACGTCTTTTTTGGGAATAAATAAGATTTCCAAAGATTGGAGAGGTGGTAACTTCAACACGAAATTAAGCAAAATAGAAATGGAATGGATTTTTAAATTAAATAGTCTTATTCCCAATGGTTTAAATTCGGATTTTGAAATGTGTCATTTTTTAGCAGATTAATGTATTTATACTTTTCCTCTTCTATAGTTACTCCACAAGTCTCTAGTTACTTACATTGTCCTCTATTAGTATTTACTTATATATTGTTAACACCTCTCCTAGATTTTAACTTTTTAAAATCTGTGGGGTAGATTTAATTTTATAAGAGTTTTATAGATTTATTTATGCTTACCCCTTTTTTTTCTATTACCTAATATCTATATCCTTCTTATCTTACCTTGTACCCATTTAGAAGGTTTTCATTTATATACTTCCACTATCTTTCTTTAAATATGTTTGTCACTTTATTTGCATGCTGCCAAAACATATGGTGTCTTTGCACATTGAAGGTTGTATATTTTAGTTTCTGTATATGATGGATTAACATATATTATGTTATCTATGTACACAAATACAGTCTTTATTATGCCATTTGCAACCATTTTTTGCCCTTTTAATTTACTATGAACTATTCTTTCGAGGGAAATTTCACAAAATGAAATATGGACATTAGATTTCTAGTCGCACGGTGGAACACACGGTGGAACGCACCGTGGAACGCACCGTGGAACGCATGCCGCAAGCTTGCCCGAAAACGGAAGTGACGTAATCCGGAAGTAACCGGACGAAAGAGAGGCTTGAAACACAAGGGCATCTCCGTTACCATGGAGATTGCCCGCGAAAAAAACAAGCCACAAGCCCTATTTAACCGGATAGAAAAGCAGGAAGGAGTCCTAGAAGTCTCATGAACATTTTTTTTCCAGCTGAGGAAGCCAAACTTGGTGAAACGCGTCCAGGATGAACAGTGAGCTGACTTATTGTCTTTTTGGACTATAGCCACAAGTGTTGATCTGATTTATGCATATTTTAATTTATATTTTTTACAATAAATTATACACCTATTTTTATCACACTCACGGCTTTTATTCCTACCTGCTATTTTGAAAGAAGGAATGTGGTCCTTAACCACACACATCTTATGAAGCAAGCCGATATATAGGCTCAGGGTTTGTGAGTATATTGGTACTATTTATTCTATATACCTTATATACACCAGACGGTACTACGCTATCTCTTTTCCCTCCTGTACTTATCACCTAGGACACAGTACCTGGAGAGAATCTTGGACGAAAAGGAGGGGAAGGGTCGCCTTTACGGACCCTAAGGCGCAGATACTTGAGCTAGTATATCAGCTCAATAAAGTGTGAGTTAGATACTATGTACTTTATTTCTATTTACATTTGGTATACAGATTACACTATGTTCTGTACATTTATGTTTTTGATTTAAGGTTTACCTGGATATATTGGGACTAGCTATAAATACAAACAACCCATCAAGGTATAGCTAAGTCTTTTTTACTCATTCCGGGAGATCCACTATTATAGAGCGCTACACCGATATTTTCCACTTTTTTTCACTTTTCCACAGATACAGGCCTACACAGACACAAGCACTGACATAGTATGCAAAGGAACAGGCATATACATACAGGCAAACCATAACTATAAAATATGCATCCAGCATTGCTACCTGTGCTCTTTGCCGAGGGTTGGAAGTGAAGGTATCCAGTAGCCACAACTATCTCTCGCTAAAACCATACAGAGACAGAGAGCCACTTGCCCTGCTCTTAAAGCCTTTAGATCTCTGTGCTATTGGTGCCATGCTGCTCCCTGCCCTGTTTAGTGAGACTTGGCCAGGAACTGAAGCAGTGCATTTTCCATGTATATTTCCGCTCCATGACCATGACTTGAAAAGCCCTCACCCCCTCAATGCAATAGCGACTGTTGTGGCACTTGTAGTTCCACCACTGCATCCATCTGTATTACAGACTACTTACAAAGTATTTATTTACTTGTGATTTCTTTTTCTCAAGCAAATTATTGATTCGTCATTCTTTCCAAGAGATTCTATGGTCTCCTTACAAGGTTTTGCAGAATTGCCATTCTAGCCTACTCTCAGATTCTACAAGTGAAACATTAATCACAGTATTGGCAATGGAACCCTAAAATGGAGGTCAGGTCTGCCAGCTTTCCCTGATTATGGATGGTGCACAGCAGGGGCGGGCTGGGCCGGGGGGCAGGGAGGCAATTGCCCCCCAGGCCGCCCTAAATTCCTGTAAGGCCGGCCGCGGCGGGCCGGCCCTTTAAATACTGCAGCCGCCTGAGCGCTCTGTTAAAAGCCTCAGGCGGCTGCAGCTCTCCCCTCCCCAGCCAGCCGCACCGTCCACGCCAGCCGCCCGGAGTGAGAAAGTGGGTGCACACTGGAGTGTGCACTTCCGTCGTCCGGTGCCGAAGCAGGGAACAGAAACCCTGTTCCGCTGAGTTTCAAGCTTCAGCCACCGCACCGATTCTGACAGGAAGTGCACACTGAGTGTGCACCTTCCCATCACTCCCGTCGGGTCAGCCACCGCGACCGGAGTGCAGCCCGGCCACGCCACAGGGGAGGGGATAAGAAGAGAGGGAGTGAGGGGAGGGGCAAGAAGAGGGGAGGGAGGGGAATAAGAAGAGGGGGAAGAAGGGGATAAGAAGAGGGGAGGGGGATAAAGAGGAGGGGGATAAAGAGGGGAGGGAACAAGAAGAGGGGGAGGGGGGGTCAAGAAGAGGGGAGGGGGGGATAAAAAGGGGGGAATAAGAAGAGGGAGGGGGGGTGTACAAGAAGAGGGGAGGGAACAAGAAGAGGAGGGGGGGGATAAAAAAGGGGGAATAAGAAGAGGGAGGGGGGAACAAGAAGAGGGGAGGGGGAGTGGGGCAAGGAGGGGGAGACAAGAAAAGAGGGGGGTAAGTAGCTGGAAGAAGGAGGGGAGTAAGAAGAAGAGGAGGTGGAGTAAGAAAAGAGGGGGGAGTAAGAAGAAGAAGAGGGGGGAGCAAGAAGAGGGAGAGGGGAACAAGAAAAGGGGAGGGCGGAGTAAGAGGAGAGGGGAATAAGAAAAGGGGGAGGGCGGAGTAAGAAGGAGGGGAGATAAGAAAAAGAGGGGGGTAAGAAGAAGAAGAAGGGGTGAGTAAGAAAAAGAGTGGGGAGTAAGAAGAAGAAGAGTGGGGAGTAAGAAGAAGAAGAGGGGGTAAGAAGAAGGGTGAGTATGAAGAAATGGGGGGAGTAAGAAGAAGAAGGGGGAGGAAGAGGAAGAAGAAGAAGGGGGGGGTAAGAAGAAGAAGGGGGAGCAATAAGAAGAAGGGGGGTTAAGAAGAACAGGTGGGGGAGTAAGACGACCAAGGGGGGAAGTATGAAGAACACAGGGAGGAGGGGGGTAAGACGAACACAGGGGGTGTTAGGAGAACACATAGAGGGAGGAGTGAGAAGAGCACAGGGAGGGTGGGTGAGTGTGAGAAGAGACCGCTAGGGGAGGGTGGGGGGGAGGAGAGACCACTAAGGTGCAGGGGAGAGCTCTACGGGACAGAAGGGGCAGCTCTATAGGACAGGGGCCAAGACAGGGAGCTCTTTCACACTACGCGCGCGCACACACACACAATGCATCCCTATACATACACAGAAACACAACATGCTTCCCTTACACACAGAGAAACTCACAATGCATCCATTACACACACACACACAATGCAACCCTTACACACAAAGACAATGCATCCTTTGCACACATACACAGAAACAGACAATGCAAACCCGTACACACATATGCAAACACACACACTTCTTTTCTTACATACACACAGAAACACAATGCATCTCTACACTCAATGCACACACATACAGACACACACCTTGCATCCCTTATGCATACAAACACAGATTCACACAATGCATCCCTTACATACAACCAGAAACACATAATACATCCCTTATACACAAATACACACTGCTTCCACTACACACAAACACACTACATCACCTGCACAAACTGGTAACCCTATACACTACATACCATAAGCACACATATTAGATCCTCTACACACTCCACTCCCTGTGAGCGAACTCATGGGTGGGTGGAACTTATGAGTGGGCCTTATGGGCATACTCACCGTCAGGCCCTGGGGCCCAGACCTTGAGCTGTGTAAGGGGCCCCAAAAAAATGGAGCTGCTTCCAATTCTCCCAGAACATTGAATTTTGTGACCACAGCTGCAAACAGCCTCCAGAGATCCTGTTCTACACCAGACCAGTGGAGCCAAACTGCAGCCCATCATCATTCTCATCTGCTTGTAAGTAGGCAATCTAGTATATTATTAGTGACACTAATCTATAATGTACCTCACATTAAAGGGACACTATAGCTTAATGAAGTGGTTCTGGTGTCTATAGCTGGTCCCTGCAGGTTTTTAATGTAAACACACTGTGTGCAGCACTGGCGTTAGTTCATATGGCAGATCATATGGGTGGGGCATTGTGATGTCACATGGGGGGGCAGCAAATTTTTATTTTGTCTAGGGCGGCAAAAATCCTTGCACCGGCTCTGATCCTGGGCAGGTGCACCAGTCTACTGGTGACCCACAGGAGGGGAGTGCACTGATTGCACTGCACTCTCCTCCTGCCCAGCCCCATCTTTACCGCAGTGCAAGTGCCCTCTGCCCCTAATTTACAGTGGCTCACACTCACAACAAGCAGTGCCTGGAGCCGTGAAGGAGCGGGTATGGCAAAGAGCTACTGATTAGCATAACATCAATATCCGTTATAAAACCAGGAAAAGGTGGGCATGGATGGTGAACTGATTTGGTGGTGCAATGGGCCACTTGACTGGTTTTGCCCCCCAGGCCTAAGGCTGCCAGCCCTCCCCTGGTGCACAGCGTTTTTATGCTAATGATATATCCCAGCTCTCCTTCTGCTTAGAGGAATGTGTGAGAAGTAGTCCCTATTTTGGCACCAATCCCTCTGTCCCTCTTTTTTTCTTTATTTTTCATTATACATTTTCAAATAATTACAAAAGAAAACACATGCATGCAACTCATAATACTCATAAAATCTTACAGATTACAAACAAAGAAAAGAAAACAAACAAACCACAATTGCACAATACACAGACATATAGCTGCCAACAGGGATAGACGACCATATTAAATATCAAATCCATACTACTATAATTACAAGAAGTCAAAATATAAATTAGCTTTTTCAAAAGAGCTATAACAGATTTGATTGTGTTTCACAGATACACCAGAAAACCAATTTCTACCACTTACCATCTTAAGCTGCCATAGCAACTAGTTACTTAATAATATTCTTGAGAAGTTGGGTTTTTGTTTCCATCCTCTAGCAATCATTATTTTTACAGATGCAAAAGTATGTGACGCCAAATAGGCCTGTTTGTAGCAAATATAGATTTATTCAAATTCCAAAGAGCTCTCTCTGGAGTGGTTTTTATGTTAATATTATAAGCATTTATAAGAAAGTCAAAAGTCTAAATCCATATTTTTCTTTTAGAGATTTTCACTTATACCAACTATGCAAATAAGTTCCCAGTGCTAATTTTCCATGCTAGCACATCATATTTGGATAAATTTTGGTCGGTTTGTCTGCAACATAATATCACCCTTTTTATAAGTTTAAAGTGGGTTTCAATTAAAGAAAGATTATGTATATATGTGTATTAAATTTAAATAAAGAAGAATTTCAGTTAAGAATTCAATTATTTTAATGTTAGATCTCGTTTACATATTTTAAGATTGCCCCAATTGTCCATCTTTTGTTTGGGTAATTTAATCCTCAACGCATTTAGACAAAACCTTTTTACTATCTTTCTGTGGAAAACATTCTCTTAGGCAACTAAAGTCTCTCTATTGCCCTTTCATAAGTGGTCGGTAAGAAAGCTTTTTGCTCTTAAATAGTTAAATATCTCTGAATGTGTTGAATGATGTTTAGATTGTAGACCCCAAAAAGATCTAACCGTATCTAGATATAAAAGGTAGTCCACAGAATTTATACCTGGTCTATGCAAATTTTCAGTGATAGATTTTCTATATTCTTTTCTATACATTTTAAATTGGCAAATTCAGGAATTTTATTCAAGAACTGCGATATTTTTTAATCTTAAGCCAGAAAGATAATATCTGTTCCAAGATCAGATACCTATCTGTAATTAATTTTAGACTCTCCTTATAATTGATTTTCCATAGCAATAAATATAAATCTCTATGCCGAATTTCGGAAGTACTGCACCAAACCAAATTGCCAAAGTCCCGAATTGCCAAATTGAACCGAATTTCGGAAGTGCCGAAGTGCTTCGGATTTCTGAAAAGTGGCAAAACAAGAGAGGGATGGAAAATAAGTAATGATGATAGGAATCTAACCCTAACCTAACCCTAACCCTACCCCTAACACAGATTCTAATCCTACCCCCAACCCTAACCCTACCCCTAACCCTAGGGTTGAAGTTAGGGTTAGGGGTAGGGTTGGGGTTTGGAGTTAAGTTAGGGGTAGGGTTATGGGTAGAGTTAGGGTTGGGGTTAGGACTTAGATTAGGGGTAGGTTTATGGGTAGGGTAAGGATTAGGGTTTTTGTTAGGGGTTAGGGCTGGTGTTAGGGTTAGGTGTAGGGTTAGGGTTCGGCTTAGGGAATTGACGAAGTCCTGAAGTGCTGAAGTTCTGAATTTCAGAAGTTCTGAACCAAACCGAAGTGCCGAATTGACAAACTCCCAAATGTCGGAAGTGCTGAACCGAACCAAATTGCCGAAGTCCATAATTTCGGAAGTGCCGAACTGAACCAAATTTTTTGCCCATGCACATCCCTACTATATATACATATATGTTGGAAGTATTGTGTGTGAAGGGTGAAACAGGTGTGTGAGAGGGGTGCACTGTTTGAGTGGTGTGCACTGTGTGAGTAAGGGGTGCTGTGTTTGTGTGAGGGTGTTTTGTGTGAGTGATTGTGCAGTGTGTGAGGGTGTTGTGAGTATCAGGGGTGCAGTGTGTGTGAGGGTGCAGTGTGTGTGAGGGTGCTGTGAGTGTCAAGGTTGCAGTGTGTGTGAGTGAGTGTGCTGTGTCAGGGGTGAGGTGTGTGTGTGAGTGAGGGTGCTGTAAGTGTCAGGGGTGCAGTTTGTGTGTGATTGAGGGTGCTGTGTGTGTCGGGGTGCAGTGTGTGTGTGTGTGACAGTGAGGGTGCTGTGAGTGTCAGGACTGCAGTGTGTGTGTGAGTGAGGGAGGTTGCTATGAGTGTCAGGGGTGCAGTGTGTGTGTGAGTGAATGTGCTGTTGTGTGAATAAGTTTGGAGGGCTTTTGTGTTGGGGGCAGATTATTGTCAATATATGTGTATTATTTATAAATAAAAAAAAGGCATTATATCCCCCATCCCTTCTTACCTTTAGCCTGAGAGGGGGGACCGTGCTGCCATCCCTGGTGGTCCTAGTGGTGAGTGAACTCTAGCCTGCGGGGCTAAAGTTCACTCTTGTGAGACTTCAGATCTCGCAAGAGGAGCCCGGCGGAGCTGCAATATAGAGCTCCTCTGGGCCCTCTCTTCCTCCCCAGCCAGCGGCCACATTACACTACATGTGGGCCTGTGAGGAAGATACAGCGGGGGCCAGTGCAAATGGGGTATATCCAGTCTTTTTTAGTAGCGACTTAGTCACAAACACTGGCCAAAGTTAGCGTTAATTTTTGTTTGGTGGGAAAACAGCATAAAAATGAATTTGAACGAAAATTTTGCCCAGTGTTTGTGACTAAGTGGCTACTAAACAGACCAGCGGGACATCAGCACGTTACTCTTGTGGCAAGTACCACCTAAAATGGTGGACACAGACGGCCAAACCCTCCCAACAACGCCTAACATGCCAAGCCAGACCTCAACTCATGTTACAGCAGCAATGGGAGAATCACAGACCAACTCCAGAGACATCCTTGTTGGTACAGCCCCTGCTACAAAGCAGGACCTACACAACATGAAGAACACACTGCTGGAAATACAGAGGCTCCTAACCGCAGATGTGGCATCCCTAAAATTAAACAGCGGATTAATGAGAGGGAGAACACCACTTAAGGGGACATAGGGAAAGTCTGCCCTGAACTAGCTGAAGTGAAAGGCGCCGTGCTCCAACTCCAAACTACACAGCACACCATGACTCTGCAAATGACCACACAGGTACCGTCACAACCACATTAAAATCTGCGGGGTACCCCCTGCGATCACTACGGAGGAATTACCCCACAACATAAGGAGACTCACTGCCACCCTGTTACCACCGGCTGTGGCCAAAAAATTCACCACTGCTGGACTATACCGCCTTCCTACCATCACTAAGACTTCAGCCCCAATTACTGAAAACATAATTCTTCGATGCTCAACTTCTCAAGACAAAGGCCACATCATGGCAGCAGTGAAGGGCAAGAAGAATCGCATATAACGTTCTATCACAATGTCACCAAGGCTACACTTTAGTGGCGAAAATCACTGACTGTACTCACTAGTCGCCTACACTCTGCAGGGGTGGCGTATAGATTGGGAACGCCAAGATCCCTTCTCGTGTCCCACAACGGAACTGGCCACAAGCCCTCTGTGGAATCTGAAGCACCTGCACTACTCTTGGTACTGGGTCTTGCTGACCCCACACCAACAACCTCCACTCCGCCTATCTCCAAAGTCTGGGACCCAGAGTCAGCTGAACCATTTGTGCCAAGAGACACATCAAGGACCGCGCCAACCACCTGACTTACAAAGAAGAAGGAGAAGCTGCTCTACGTTTGGAAGCAACCTACAACAGATCACCAATATTAAGTTTTTTATGTTTTGCTTTAGTAATTTCTGTCACCAAAATATTACTCTGTTACCCAGCCAGGTCCTGATAGGAGCAGTTTAAGTCCTGTCTCAAACACGCAAACACACTAGGCACACCCATAAGAGGTGTACAACCCCTCCCCCCATTGCCCCCTTGGTTAGGAGTACTTACCTCCAAGACCGCCCTCATGATAACTTCTACTCTACTACTTTGGCTACCCATACGCTCTTCTTAAATCTTGTCCTCATGAATGCCTAAGCTACATACACACACTCTACTACCATCTTGACGACACTTAGTTTACCCATAGACACCCAGTATACTAATACCCACCCAGTTTCTGCTTGAATTTGTTTGCAAGATGTCAGAATTAGACATGTGCAATTCATTTTGGGCCGAATATAAATTCGGATGAATTTCGGTTACTTAATCCACCAATCAGAGAGTTATGAGTCAAATTACACAGAACTTTCCCAAGCTGTGTAAAATGACACAGAACACAAACAATCAGATTGCTGTGACAGGTAAATGTAGAGACTTACCTGTCAGTCTCTTCATTTACCTGTCAGAGCACTCTGATTGGATGGCTTAAACCCACCAATCAGAGTGCTCTGAGCCTAATTGCAGGGCGGGGCAAGGCTTTATAAGCCTTCCCCCACCCTGCAGAGCTCATTCTGCGCGGAGCCCTTCATGGGTGAAGATGGATTTTTTTTTTGCACGTTTTTATTTTTTTTATTTTATTTTTTCAGTGCGTCGGTTATTATAGCTTTTTATTTGGCCTTTTTTGGGGCTGAAAAAAGAAGATTTTAGAAGAATGAAAACATCAAATGGTAAGTTTTTTTTTTTTTTGGGGGGGAGGGGGTGACTAGGGGTTTGTGGACCCCTAGTCACCTGCGTTCGGGGGGGTTATTTTTTTTATTTAGGGCCTATACCCACCGCTCAGGGGTGGGGCCAGGAGGGAGGAGGTTAGGTCCCTCCAATTAGTATTTAGGGCCCCCACCCACCGCTCAGGGGTGTGGGCCAGGGGGAGGACATTAGGTCCCCCCCTAATTAGTATTTAGGGCCCCCACCCACAGCTCAGGGGTGGGGGTCAGAGGGAAGGACATTAGGTCCTCCCCCCTCATTCTAACTTAGGGCCCCCACCCACCGCTCAGGGGTGGGGGCCAGGGCGGAGGACATTAGGTCCCCCGCCAATTAGTATTTAGGGCCCCCACCCACCGCTAAGGGGTGGGGGCCAGGGGGAAGGACATTAGGTCCTCCCCCCTCATTCTAATTTAGGGCTCCCACCCACCGCTCAGGTGTCCGAGATTGTTTTCAGTGATCAACAGAGCCCTGAGACACAATGCCATCCATGAGTTAAACTGAAAAACACAATATTTAATCTTTATGACACTTAAATAGAATTTGCATAATAATTTGGAACAGGGTGTAAAGCCCTTTAGCTAAAGGCAGGATGGGGGAACAATGGAGCCAGCCGGTTGCCCTGTGGAAAGTGAATGGCCGGCTCAGGGAGCGTGCAGGGGGCCCGGAGGAGCGTGCAGGCGGCCGCCATGGGGAACATCGCTGTGGTCGGCTGGGGCAAGTTGTTACAAGTGCTCTTGGAGGAGCGTGAATTAGACACCAGATGCGTGTTGGTTATCAATATAAGCTTCTGTGGGCATGGCCTGACTGCTCGACGGGACAGTCACATGAGCTGTTAGCTCCTCAACAAAACCGACCCAACACAGCGAATATAACAGCACTGTATGCCCTAAACTGATCGTAGTAGACCTCAACGGCTCCCTTACTCAGCATGGCATCGAAATCGGTGAAAAAAACGAAGCAAAAACAAACCTTGCTGAAAATCTCCACAGTCTCAGGCCCAAGATGGAGCTGACATGCCGCGATCACCGGCGGCCTACTCAGACTACAGTGATCATACATCAGTCTCTGTGCCAATAGCAGCCCCTGCAACAGACCTCTCGGTCCACAAAATGCTGCAGGCAATGCAAACCTCATTGCAGGCGGACATCATAAAAATGGTGCGCAACATACGAACAGATATACAAGCGCTGGGAGACAGACTGCGCACCTAGAAGATAAAACAGAAGAAATCATATCTGCACATAACACACTAGCGGATGCTTATACCGAGATTAACGCTAACCTAGATTGCCTTACTGACAAAGTGGCAGACACTGAGGACAGGAACAGGCGCAACAACATACGCCTTCGCGGAATATAGGAAAACATCCTGCCCCAGGACCTTCAAGCATATGCTACATGCCTCTTCCAAGCCTTGGTACCAGACCTCACACACCAAGATTTCCATATTGCCAAAACCGAAAAACCCTACCGGCTTCACTCCCAAGAGACACAATCGCGAAGCTACATTATTACGCAATTAAAGAGAAAATAATGAAAGCTTCCAGAAACACTCCGACTTTACCACAAAGATTCACAGGTGTTCATCTCTTCACCGACCTCTCGGCATCCACACTGCTGAAAAGAAAAGAACTAACTCCCATCACGAAGGCTCTGAGAGATGCCAACATTTTATACAGATGGGGGATGCCGGCCCGACTGATCATTCGACGCAATGGCACAGACCGCCACATCACCAATGTGGAAGACGGCAAGAAACTTCTCAAAGCATGGAGTATCACCATACTACAGCAACACGGCCAAGATGGCTGGAAAGAACCTCAAAGATATCCACGCAAGGTTCCGAATGACTGGAGCGTAGTATCCACAGCTAAGTGACTTTACTGCATACACAATACTCCTACCTTTCACATCAGGGCGTAATGGCCCATTACCCTCACCCATTGGGGTCACCAGATAATTTTTCCAAGTTATTTCTTGTTCCTACCACCATATGTCCCATTTACTGGGCTCAAGGTTCCGACCCAGACCTTGCCACACCAATGGGACCCTCAAGCTTGGGCTCCACATCCACTCACAAGCTAGCCAAAACATCTGCGCACAAACAAAGCAGAGCAATATCTCTACAGTGTAACAAAATCTTACAAAATAACTTCTTAGACTTTTGGAGGGTCCTCCACCTTCTGGAATGAGACTACACATTTCACTCCCCCGCACATAACACATACACCAGGATTGACAAGTTCCTTATTCCAACCACAATGATGCACAAGGTACAGGTGGCCCACATAGGACTGATCACCTGGTCCGACCATGCCCCGATAACCCTGGCACTACAGGAAAATGTCCCCAGAGCAGGCAAAGAACATGGTGGCTAAATAGCTCCCTACTACAGGACCCACGAATTGTCGCACAAATTACCACCTACTTCCAAACAAATACGACCCCAGATGTCGACATTTTGGCAAGCCCACAAGGCTGTCATGAGAGGCCTCCTAATCAAGGCAGGCAGCTATGCTAAAAAACAACGGCTTTAAGCCTACACTGACTTAATATCAGAAATAACGGACCTTGCACATAAGATAAAACAGACTCTACGCAGTTCCTTAAAAAAACCTCCTCACACTACAAACCAAGCTCTAGAATTAGAGAAAACAACATACATGCTTAGATGCTACAAGTATATCTTTTTTCCACAAGGAAATAGAGCCTGGACACTGCTGGCCGCACATCTCAAAGCACGCACAAACCACTCAAAGATAGCTTATATTCACACAACTTCCAAATAGAAACTTATAAATCCACAAGATATAGTAAATGCATTTGCCTCCTACTACGGCGCGATATAATCTCAAAAATGACCCAGGAACTATGCCGCCCCCCGCCAGTGCCATACAAGACTTCCTGTCCTGAGTGGATCTCCCCAATTTGTCACCTGAAGACATTGACTCTAACTCCATGCTGTTCACTACTCAAGAAATTGAGCAAGCAATCAAATATTTACCCGTACACAAAGCACCCGGCCCAAACGGCTACACTAACCTATACTACCAAACTTATGCACACATCCTATCCCAACACCTAACTACGCTTTTTAACAACTGCTTCTCAAAGAGGACCTTGCCCCCAGAGATGCTAAGGGCCCACATTTCCACTTTACCAAAACCAGGCAAGATCCTGACAATGCCAAAATTTCAGACCCATCTCCCTTCTAAATGGGGATGTTAAACTATACGCCAAACTTCTTGCAAACCGTTTGTCCAACATCCTCCCAAGATTAACACACAATGATCAATCGGGTAGAATCAACACCATTAAAATGATTCTCTTTCCAAAATTGCTGTACATATTTCATCTACTTCACATCCATGTCCCACCAATGTTTCTTAAGAAACTCCAACAGGTTATGTCCTCCTTCATCTGGGAATCCCGCAAACCAAAACTCTCCCAATGCTTCGTACAGAGAGGGGTGGAAGGAGGTGGGGTAGGCCTCCCAGACCCTTACACCTACTACAAAGCAGCCAACCTGGATACAGCAGAGAAACTACATACTCCCAAAGGCGTGTTCCAATGGGTGGACATGGAGACCACAAAATCCACTAACTAACTCTGGTAAATATTTTGTGGACTGTACAAGCCACTGCGCCCTAAACATATAACCCTCTTTCCCAATACAACTCTAGCTATTTTACCAAAGTAAACACTGCGCCAAAATAGTTAAAAACAAAAAGTTAGCATTTAGTAATTAAAAAAAAAACAGAGTAAGGAAGACAAAATGATCTATAAGATTAGGCAGAAAGAGGCTAAGCAAGTTATAAGAGCTTCCAAATCACACACAGAAGAGAAAATAGCATGATATATAAAAGGGGGGTAATTTTTTTGAAAGACATAAATGAGAAAAGGAAAGAAAACAAGGATTAGTTAGATTAAAAACAAAAGAAGGAAGGTATGTAGAAGAGGATAATGGTCTAGCTGACTGCCTCAATTAATATTTTTGTTCTGTATTTACAGATGAAAATGAAGGAAAGGGACCTCAGTTGACAAAAAGGATAAATGAGTCATTTATTACACGTGAGTTTACAGAGGAAGACGTTCTATTTCAAATGTCAAAAGTAAAGACAAATAAGTAAGTGGGACCTGATGGAATACACCCAAAGCTCTTAAAAGAGCTTAGTGGTGTACTAGCAAAACCATTTATTTAAACCATTAAACAGATTTATTTAACCAATCATTGTTAACAGGAGTAGTCCCAGAAGAGTGGAAGTTAGCGAATGTTGTGCCCATTCACAAGAAAGGTAGTAGGGAGGAGTGGGCAACTATAGGCCAGTAAGCCTTACTTCAATAGAAACCATGTTAAAGGATAGGATTGTTGAACATCTAAAATCACATGGATTTCCAGATCAGAGACAACATGGGTTTACTTCAGGGAGATAATGCCAAACTAATCTTATTGATATTTTTGATTGGGTAACTAATATAATAGATCAGGGTGGTGCAGTAGACATTGATTACCTATACTTCAGTAAGGCTTTTGACACTGTTGCACATAGAAGACTTATCAAAAAACTGCAATAATGTCACTGTACTGTAATACACATATAATTCTGATGAAAGTTTAGGTGATAAACTGAAACGTTGATTTTTTATAATTGCTATATGTAAATAAAATCTACTTTAAAATCCCTGGAGTGCAGTCATGGAACTTATGGCTATATATTTTTTGAATATGAAACATCCACTTTCTTCGTTAAAATTTATTGCAATAGACCACATTCCGATACCCAGGCGAGGGGGAGATCATGGCAAACTTCTTCTTAATAGAGAGACACAGTGGATTTTCCAGTTAAATACGATTGCACCCAAAGGACTTAATGAGATGATGTCCTATGATTCATTTCTCTAAAAGTTGAACCTCTATGCAATAAGAATAATGTTTTTAATGGTTTTTAGATATTAATATTTGGTAAATTAGTTAAATATAATATTGTCTTTATGTACATAGGTAGATGGTTATTGAATATATTTGTACTTATATCCTCTGTAAACTCACATATAACATTTGTCCTTTTTCCCTTTCCCTCGTTTTCATTTAACACTTATAGAACAATTTTTCCAGCATTTTAATTTTTCCAGCACTTTATTTGAAATCATAAAACTTTACAAAATTGAACTATTACTTTTACATAGCATGTTCCATAATGACACCACTTTAACAAGAAGGAGTCATACACTCCATCACACTACTATATGTTTATTAATCTATAAAGCACTTTATAATAATTTTGTAAGCACTTTAAATTAAGCATATTTGGTCCAATTTAAGACCTTTAATTAGAGACATTTTTATTTGCTTTGATATAACAAATCTAGATCTCTTGTAATAGAGATAGGGTAGCCACTTCCTATGTTATGATATGTATGTATATATGTATTATTCATTTTAATTTTATTTTTAATTTCTAATTTAGCAACTTCCTTTTTCATATCTTCTCTTAGATTTAAGCATTGTTTTGGCTGGGGATATAGGCACTATATCTTTACTATGGCTTGCATGTTACACAGCCAGGTTGCTATAACAACTTGGTATACACTTGTTTTACATGCATGCTACTTCCTGATTCTAGCACATTGTGATTTTCGTTGCCGCGGCAACGCGTGTCGTCATCACGGCACGTGGGGGTGTGGCCTCATCCGCACATGCGCACGGGACAATGGGGGACGCCAGGCGCACCACTCCCACTATCCTCAGCACCAGGGGTAAGTCATTTTCCACTAATTCCACCTATATTTATTGTATATAAATGCACTGTTTTACCATATTGTTTATGCCTGATCCTGATGAAAGTCCCTGCTGGGTCTGAAATGTTGATCTTTTTTTAATGGATGATTAATAAACTGTAAGTTTTAAACCTTCACAAATCCGAGAGTGCCGATCACTATTTGAATATATTTGAATTTTCAAGCACCAGGTTACCAATCCACTAAAGCGTGAGTGCAAGGGCTTTCTACATTTTTATATATATATATATATATATATATATATATATATATATATATATATATACACACTGTATATAGTGAACTATTCATGTAAATAGAAATAGGAGAAAGTCACTTTTAACTTCTGTTTAGAATCATACAAATGAAAATAATGATTTTTTTTTTTTTACAGTTGTATGTGAAACTGTATGTTAAACAAGGATTAGTTAGATTAAAAACAAAAGAAGGAAGGTATGTAGAAGAGGATAAAGGTCTAGCTGACTGCCTCAATGAATATTTTTGTTCAGTATTTACAGATGAAAACGAGGGAAAGGGAAAAAGGACAAATGTTATATGTGAGTTTACAGAGGAAGAGGTTCTATTTCACCTGTCAAAAGTAAAGACAAATAAGTGAATGGGACCTGATGGAATACACCCAAAGCTATTAAAAGAGCTTAGTGGTGTACTAGCAAAACCATTAACAGATTTATTTAACCAATCATTGTTAACAGGCGTAGTACTAGTAGATTGGAAGTTAGCGAATGTTCTGCCCATTTACAAGAAAGGTAATAGGGAGGAGTCGGGCAACTATAGGCCAGTAAGCCTTACTTCAGTAGTGGGGAAAGTGATGGAAACCATGTTAAAGGATAGGATTGATGAACATCTAAAAACACATGGATTTCAAGATCAGAGACAACATGGGTTTACTTCAGGGAGATCATGCCAAACTAATCTTATTGATTTTTTTGATTGGGTAACTAAAATTATAGATCAGGGTGGTGCAGTAGACATTGCTTACCTAGATTTCAGTAAGGCTTTTGACACTGTTGCACATAGAAGGCTTATCAATAAACTGCAGTCTTTAAGTTTGGATTCCAATATTGTTGAATGGGTAAGGCAGTGGCTGAGTGACAGGCAACAGAGGGTTGTAGTTAATGGAATATATTCAAAGCTTGGACTTGTCACCAGTGGGGTACCTCAGGGATCTGTACTTGGACCCATTCTCTTTAATACTTTTATTAGTGATGTTGCAGAAGGTCTTGATGGTTAGGTATGTCTTTTTGCTGATGATGTTCCAGGAGGGATAAGCCAAATGGCAAATGATTTAGGTAAACTAGAAAAATGGTCAGAATTGTGGCAACTGACATTTAATGTGGATAAGTGCAAGATAATGCATCTTGGATGTAAAAACCCAAGGGCAGAGTACAGAATATTTGATAGAGTCCTAACCTCAACATATGAGGAAGGGGATTTAGGGGTGATTATTTCTGATGACTTAAAGGTAGGCAGATAATGTAATAGAGCATCAGGAAATCCTAGCAGAATGCTTGGTTGTATAGGGAGAGGTAATAGCAGTAGAAAAAGGGAAGAGCTCATGCCATTGTACAGAACACTGGTGAGACCTCACTTGGAGTATTGTACACAGTACTGGAGACCGTATCTTCAGAAGGATATTGATACCTTAGAGAGGGTTCAGAGAAGGGCTACTAAACTGGTTCATTGATTACTGGATAAAACTTACCAGGAAAGGTTAAAGGATCTTAACATGTATAGCTTGGAGGAAAGACGAGACAGGGGGGATATGATAGAAACATTTAAATATATAAGGGGAATCAACACAGTAAAGGAGGAGACTATATTTAAAAGAAGAAAAACTACCACAACAAGAGGACATAGTCTTAAATTAGAGGGACAAAGGTTTAACAATAATATCAGGAAGTATTACTTTACTGAGAGGGTAGTGGATGCATGGAATAGCCTTCCAGCTGAAGTGGTAGAGGTTAACACAGTAAAGGAGTTTAAGCATGCGTGGGATAGGCATAAGGCTATCCTAACTATAAGATAAGGCTAGGGACTAATTAAAGTATTTAGAAAATTAGGCAGACTAGATGGGCCGAATGGTTCTTATCTGCCGTCACATTCTATGTTTCTATGTTTCTATGTTTAAGTACAAATTTCACCCACGTTCCCCATTAATGGCCCTACGAGCAATATCACCCTGGCTCACACTCAACTCCTAGGTTAAACTGGAAATATACACGCTTGACCAGCTTATGCACCTCAATCGCATCAAGCTGTTCCCAGACCTGTACTGCCCCTGAAGACTCAAGCTCAACCCAAATCCCTCTCTCTATGTTACCACACTAATTTCCAGACAACACCACCACAGCCCCCGGCATTCATAGCCCAATGGCTCACAGAGTGCGACCTGCTCACGTCCAATACCGAAGAATTGTCATCCCTTACCGCCCTCAAGGGTCTTACGCACTGCTACTCCCACGTTGAGGCCCACAAGAAGTTAATTTACAGGTGGTACCTAACACCCCACAAACTCTACAAGATGTACGAGGTAGTCTCACCATATTGCTGGAGATGCGGGGTTGACAGTGGCACAATGACTCATATTTGGTGGGCTTGCCCACGTGTACGTCCATTATGGGAAGAGGCGTAGAACACCTTACAGGCCATTGACTTTACTGAACCATCTCTCGACATACACACTGGGTTATTCCTCACTTACCCTCAGCCAACACCGGTTTCCACAAAACGTATAATGGCAATAATTGCATTGGCTGCGAGAAACCTAATTGCGAGCCAGTGGAAGCAATCACAATGCCCTTCCAAACACCAACTACTATCCAAAATTCAACAATGCTACAAATATGAACGCATGTCCACTAAGACCGCTGCACAAAGTGAACACTTCAGGGCTTCTTGGACACCATGGGTATACTATTGGGACACACAGAACTCTCTCACACACCCGGGGTAAATCTGCCACAAGAATTCTAGGGGTATACCTCAATATACCATGCGGAGCACCTAAGGCTAGGTGGCCCAACTTAGACTATCACCCACTAAATGTAAACCCATCTCTGTGTCTTGACAGACCCTGTTTCACTATTTTAGAACATGTAACAGTCATTTTCTCTCACCATCCTTGGCCCCCGTACGAGTACCAGATCCACCCAAACACATTGCTAACCCCAACCTTTTTTTCTAACTGAAAAGACAGTTTTAGCTCATTGATCCACTATGCAGGAGACATATCTCTGGACAATTGATCTTGCATACTCTAGGAGGCACTAGCAAGACACTGAGCTCTGGTAAGGGTGTACAAAGGGAAAAGGTAGAAAGTGAAACTGTCTTGTTAGTATCACAAACTATCTTGAAAATATCACCGAGAATTTTCCATACATAGTTACATAGCTGAAAAGAGACTTGCGTTGATCAAGTTCAGCCTTCCTCACATATGTTTTTGCTGTTGATCCAAAAGAAGGCAAAAAAACCTAGTCTGAAGCACTTCCAGTTTTGTAACAAACTAGGAAAAAAATCCTTCTTGACCCCAAAATAGCAGTCAGATGTCTCCTTGGATCAAGCAGCTATTACCCCACTAATTAGAAATTATATCCCTGTATGTTATGTTTTTGTATTTATCCAATTGCAGTTTAAACATCTGTAATGACTCTGACAAACCACCTCTTCAGGTAGAGAATTCCATATCCTTATTGCTCTTACTGAAAAAAAAACTTTTCTTAGATGAAATCTCCTTTCTTCCAGCCTAAATGTGTGACCTCGTGTCCTATGTATAGCCCTGTTTATGAATAGATTTCCAGATAAAGATTTGTACTGGCCCCGAATATCTTTGTATAATGTTATCATAACTCCTCTCAGGCGCCGTTTTTCCAAACTAAACAGATTCACATTTTTTAACCTTTCGTAACTAAAATGCTCCATTCCTTTTATCAATTTTGTAGCTCGTCTCTGCACTTTTTCTAGTGCCATGATATCTTTCTTTAGAACAGGTGCCCAAAATTGCACAGCATATTCAAGGTGTGGTCTTATCAGCGATTTATAAAGAGGCAAAATTATATTTTCATCCCGAGAATTTATGCCCCTATTTATACATGACAAAACCTTACTGGCCGTAGCAACTGCAGATTGACATTGCATATTGCTGCCTAATTTGTTGTCTATAACAATTACCAAATCCTTCTCATGTGTGGTTATCCCTAGTTCACTTCCATTTAGGGTGTAAATTGCTTGTGCATTCTTAACCCCGAAGTGCATAACTTTGCATTTCTCTATGTTAAATACCTACTCTTAAACGTACTCATATTGAGCGCACATGGAGATTCCCCCAAGGGCTGCTGTTTTGCTCCCACATAGAAATGTACCCAAAAGAACATTGACTTCGATACCATATACCTCAAGAATTATGTTGTCATGTTATGCAATGTGCCTGTAGATGCGAATATCCATTTTGCTCTATATCCTAACTGTTCATGTAAGGGTTAATTTGAATCAAGAATAAATTTGGAATTGTATCTCATGTCACAATGACTTATCCAATTCTCAGAAATGTTATTGAAACATGATTTTGTTATGTTCCTGGAAAAAAGATATTTGCATGACATGACATGACATGACATGGCATGACACGACACATGACATGACATGATAAGGATTCTGGAATGACCTTGTTAATTGTCCAAGATTTCTGTATTTGTAATCATCTGGGTTTTATCCAATATGCATACATTATGTAACATCGAATTATAACTAAAAACAGCTGTTTATAACTTGTGAAAAACAATGTCATTGTCACGCCATATGGTCATTTTTCCCCCTCCCATCCTGCTATGAAAATGGGTTATAAATATAACTGACGTATGAATACAATTTGAATTGGTTATTGAACACGTCTCTGCTATTCATTTCCAATTTCCAGAGCTCTGTATGAGTTGGCAAATATCCATCATCCACAAAGGGCCCAGGCTGATTTTATCCCCAACAAACTGGTGTCAGAAGTTTGGGTGCAATTAGGAACGGAGTTGCAGGTAAGGGGGTCTTTAGCCCCTTGGGGACACAACTTCTGGAA
Source organism: Pelobates cultripes (assembly GCA_933207985.1). Classification (NCBI taxonomy): domain Eukaryota; kingdom Metazoa; phylum Chordata; class Amphibia; order Anura; family Pelobatidae; genus Pelobates; species Pelobates cultripes. The sequence continues at coordinate 259,776,687 of OW240915.1, read as the reverse complement.
TTTAAGGGAATCATGACGGAGTATTTCTGTCGTGTGTCCTTAAGGGGTTGGGGACCTTTGCCTGCTTCTGCCATCCTCCCACACATTGCATTTCTTGTTTTAATGGGGTTTTTCACTATTTACATTTTTAAAGGGGATTTTCACAGGATAATGTCTTTGGTAGACATGGTATTTTGTTAAGTCTTAGGTAGACTTCTATTACTCCACGGGTTGGAGGATTGCCTTTGGTAGGTAGTAGCAGTTATGTGCACATTTCCTCTTTGGTAAGAGGTTCACCTTTGGCCAGGTGTTAAAAATAATTTCAAGCCTTTGGTAGGCTGTGATGTACCTGTGATGTACATTTACATATGGGAGACGTCCCTAGATCCCTCTTTGGTAGAGGTTTCCTTTGGTAGGTTGTAAAACAGATTTCCAGTCTTTGGCAGACTGAAATGGTTTAAAAAAATAAAATAAAAAATGGGGGGTTAAAAGGTATGATGGATGTTTGGCATTACTCCGGCTTGCTAATTTATGTTTTATTTTATGATGTGCAATATGCTTAAAATCAGCGTAACCCCCTACTGTACCCCACCCCATTTCTCTTCTCTGTACCCTCTCCCCACCTGCATTTGAAAAACCTCAATAAAACATTGAATGGAAAAAACAAAGCTTCTGTCGTTTATTTTCTCAGTATGTTTTTTTATATATTAAAAAGTAAGTGCTTACATGCAAATACTCATGGAACAGTAGTAGGGAGGGAGTGAAAGGGTGAAGGGGGTACAGATAAGACATAGGGATGAACATCATGTACATATAACAGATAAGTTCCAGGAAAGAGAAGGAACAGAGTGATTTAGGAGAGATAGCTCAGGTGGGGGCTATCTGCTCCCGGAACTAGACATATATGGTCTTAAGTGTCGTTTTAAGCATTAAGCATTTCCTGAGTCCAAGTTAGCCAATTTTAATATAGGATATCTAATATGACACATATAAGCTTGAACCTTGGAATCAAAGTAAATTCTTTCACAATCCCCTCTTTTGAGATTCAAAGGTCACCCAAATGTCCAAGGTATTTCCAGGCCTGCTAGCCAAAGCCTGTGGGACTTTCATTTATTGCTTCACCATGGTTCCCTTGGACTGAGAGACCACCAGAATCAGCTGAGGAGGGTTCCTCATTTTGTTAAGCGTGGTAACATCGTAAAAACCTTCTGAAGTCGGAGCTGGAAGGTAAGTTAAGGTACGACCAACAGTATATATTTTTTTTAGGGGGGAGCCGTGTAACAGATCCATCTGTATAACCTGGGATTGCTGGTTCATCTGTTTTGCCTTTTCGTGGAATTACTCATTCGTATGCCTCTGTGCGTATAATTGACGTTTTTTGCCGAACAAAACTACTGAATGGACGGCCACCCAGAAGAGAAGTGTGCTGCTGGTTAACCTCTTGATCCCAATTAGAACGTTGTGGTTAACCGCAGACACTTCTCAATTAAAACTGAACACAGGGTGGTCGTCGTTCGTATGTCGACCACGAGGCGGCTGCCATTTTAAACCATGCGAAAGACCAGCGGTGTTCGGCATTGATTTCATGGAACTGAAAACGGACACTTTTTCTGCCGAACACCGCTGAAGTCGCCGACCTCCCTTCTCAATCGACAGAAGTACACTAACACCGGCCGTTCGGGAGTTTTAAACGCACGAATGGACTTAACCCAGATAGCCTTCCCATGGAGTCAATCGCATACCGAAAGACTGTAATAGACTTTGACTCCATGGCGATTGAACTATACGTATGGGATCTGAGCGATATTCGCCAATAATATGCACTCAGATCCAGGCTATCTGAGTATGCTATGTTCGGCAATTATAAAGTTATGTATTTTTATGTGTTTTTTTGTGTTGAATTTAAAATGGCGATTTGCCTCTGTCCTGGAGATAATTGAATTACTTCTCAGTTATCTTCAGGGCAGAGGGGAGGAAATCATAATGCATGCTGGGAATATTCTGTGTCTGTGGGTCCTAACCTGCCATATGTCTGTCTATTGTTACAGTCTCCCATTTGGTCCCCTAGTGGAGTGTCCACCAAGTGGGAGACCTGCATAAATACGGGCAGGTAGCCCACAGTAAAGCCAGTTCATGTTTTACCCTCAATGCGGAGCTTGGTCTCGTTATTGGGGGGATTTATTACCAACAACTAGAGACTGCCGGATGGGATTATTAGCCGCTTGGGAGATATATGCGTTTGACTACTATTGTCGATTTGTGAGTTTGGATCTCGTGAAGTGAAGTGCCCGTACAAGTCCCGTTCGTGGGATTACAGCGTTCCCCTGCTTGCGGTTCGTATGATTGTACTTGATACGAATGAAGCCTGTGTTATTGCGAGAGGGGAGGATTCACTAAACGGCAGTTTGTACATTTGATGCTGAGGGTACCGTAACAGGTGCCTATAGTGGTCCTTTAAGATCTGCACTAAACCAATGCTTTCCTGTAGGAAAGCATTTGGAGGATATTGCACATGCAGAGCGTGGGGACGCTAAACAAAGGTGCTGCACACTATGCAGCAATGACACAGGACTCTCTAGTGGCGTCTGAGTGACTGTAACTAGAGGTGTTACTAGGCAGCAATGTAAACACTGCCTTTTCCCTGAAAAGGCAGTGTTTACATTGAAAAGGCTACAGGGACCAGAACAACTACATTAAGCTGTAGTGGTTCTGGTGACTATAGTGTCCCATTAAGAATTGTATATTTCTCGTAAATTAAATTTCACTAGTTTAAAAAAAAAATGGCTCCTAACTTTTTTAGCTGGCTCCTAGATTCCAAACAAATTTGTCAAGCCCTGTGTTTGGCCATTGATCTTGCTTTCCTGTGGGGAATAATACAGAATTAATTTTAATAAACAACTCAAATGATGTGCATTGTCCTATGTGTTACAATATCATCAGTATTGTAAGTAGATTGCTGTAACTCTTGCTGCATTCTATAAATTTATATAGTTTACTACATAACATCTGTGGGATCTTGGATAATATTAAACATTTGTATTTCACGTTTTTGTGTGCATTTTTTTCACTATAATCAAAATAAATATAACAAAATTATAGAACCACTTTCCTTGTAATAAGACCAGATGTTTTGTGTTTGCCCATTTTTTCCAAGATATATATAGTTTTCATATTCCTTAAAAGGGCAGAAAATACATTTTAATATATCTTAATGAGCTAAAACAACCTAATAATAGCTATTTACTTTCGCTATTATATATTGAGAAAATCTGAAAGTAGAGTGATGCCTTTTTAGTGATTTGATTTGCATAATTACACATCTTAATGTGACAAACACAATATCATTTTTGCTAAGATTTAGGAGTCCAATATATCTGTACATATTTATTGCCTATATTATTTGCAACAAGACAATAGTGCATTGATTTGTTTTCTTTCTTTCTTATCATTGGTATACAGTGTTAAGCTGTGTTTATGCAGATAGATATTGCATGCGATTATACACTTTTAAATAAAAAAACACCATGTAACCTTTTTTTTTTTCTGAGCCTGTATGGTTATCATTCTGAAATGGACCATCAGTGACATTAAAGTCAATATTATCACTCTGAGATCATTAGTATTGAAAGGTATACCGTCATGCTAAATGATGTATGACCCCATATCAAATGTGCTTGTCTATCGTGGTTATTCACTGAGAACGTTAGGGGATTCAAAGTGAATCCAAAGTCCATTTTACATTTAAAGCCACAATTGCTAAACTGAAAAAAGAAATGATCTCAGCTCACCTGTTGTAACCTTAAATTTGAAATTATTTTTTAATTCACTGTGAATTCTGTGTATGTGTCAATATTACTGTATTTTATTTCATCAGATAGGATCCTGTAATGATTTCACCTCCTGCAATCTTTGTCCAGCCTGAGCCCAACAATATTTTGACCTTGTACAGTAAGATTTTCTTGTAGGATGGCTTTTTGTTTACATTTTCTTGTAGCCTGAAGCAGACTTTCAGTGCAATTAGAAGTCATTACATTTAACTATATCCTGTTATGCTTAGTTAGTAAAAAGAAAGTCTAAGCCCCTTTCCTATTATTTCCCAAGAGATATGGGCAAACAGCTGCAGAACCGAACGTGAAGCTGTCTTTAATATAGAATATTGATTTTTTTCTAAACAGAAAAAACTGCTCATCTGTAGTCACCACTGAGTTTCAAAGAATATATCATTTGATTGTGATCTAAAGTACCAACTAACTTAAATAAACAGGGTATTTTCCAAAAGTGAGAATTGTCATGGATTAAAAGTAAATTCACAGATAGTTTCAAATTTAAGGTCAATATAACCAAACTGTAAAAAGTCAGTGATGCTTCTAGTTTGGCTGCCTATTAACATATATTAAATTAATTTCTGACCATTTTTGTTTTAGTAAATAAATAGCCTTGTCAGTGTCAAAATCCTACATTAAAGGAACATTATACTGATAGGAATACAAACATGTATTCTTAACACCATAGTGCTGGAGTGGCTGTTTAGGTCACCCGCCCCCAACAGATTGCAGTGAAAAGGTATATATACTTACCTTTCCTACCTTGCCACACAGGTTGGGAGGCTAGTGCACATTCGTGGCAAAAGGCCATAGTGCGGCAAACAGCATTTACTCATAGAGGTGCATTGATTCAATGCATCTCAATGGGCAGCGTTCAGTGTCGGCATGCAGAGCGTGGAAACTTTGAATCTAGGTGCTGTCAACATTGAAGTTGCTGTTTAGTGGATAAATGAGTGGATATATATATTTGGGAGTCTAGCCAACTCCTTGGTTTGCACCCCTCCCTGTCCAGGGCCAGTGCAAGGATTTTTGCCGCCCGAGGCAAAAAAAATAAATTTGACGCCCCCCGTGTGACATCACAATGCCCCACCCATATGATCTGCCACATGAACTAATGCCAGTGCTGCACACAGTGCAGGGACAGGCTATAGACACCAGAACCAGTTCACTAAGCTGCAGTGGTTCTGGGGACTATAGTGTCCCTTTAATGTGAGGTAAATTAGAGATTAGTGTCACTAATAATATACTAGATTGCCTACTTACAACCAGATAAGGATGGCTCCACTGGTCTGGTGTAGAACAGGATTTCTGGAGGCTGTTTGTAACTGTGGTCACAAAATTCAAAGTTCTGGGAGAACAGGAAGCAGCTCCATTTTTTTGGGGACCCTTACACAGCTCAAGGTCAGGGCCTCAGAACCTGACAGTGAGTATGCCCATAAGGCCCACCCATAAGTACACCTATATGTTCCACCCACGAGTTCGCTCACAGGGAGTGGAGTGTGTAGGGGATGTGTTATGTGTTATTGTAGAGGATCTAATGTGTGTGCTTATGGTATGTAGTGTATAGGGATACCAGTTTGTGTAGGTGATGCAGTATGTTTATGTGCAGTGGAAGCAGTGTATTTTTTTTTTAAGGGATGCATTGTGTGAATCTGTGTTTGTATGCATAAGGGATTCAAGGTGTGTTTTTGTGTATGTAAGAGATGCAGTGTGTGTGTGTGTGTGTGTAGAGATGCATTGTGTGTGTGCGCACGTGTAGTGTGAAAGAGCTCCCTGTCTCGACCCTGTCCTATAGAGCTCTCCCTTCCTTACTAAACCTCCCTCCCTTCCTCTCCCTGTGTTCTCCTTACTCCCCCCTCTCCCTGTGTTCTCCTTACTCCCCCATGTTCTCCTTACTCCCCTGTTTGATCTCCTTACTCCCCCCCAGTTTGATCTCCTTACTCCCCCCCAGTTTGATCTCCTTACTCCCCCTCAGTTTGTTCTCTTTACTCCCCCCCAGTTTGTTCTCCTTACACCCCCCTGTTCTCCTTACACCCCCTGTTTTCTCCTTACACTCCCTCCCTCTGTTCTCCCTCCCCGTTTGATCTCCTTACACCCCTGTTCTCCTTACACCCCTGTTTTCTCCTCACACCCTTCCCTGTTTTCTTCCCCCCGTTTGATCTCCTTCCTCCCCCTCCTGTTTTCTCCTTACAACCCCCCTATTGTCCCTCCCTCCTGTTTGTTCTCCTCACCTCCCCTCCCCTTCCCTGTAGTGTGGTCCACTAACAGGAAGTGCACTTCCTGTCAGTCCGGCCGGGACCGTGGACCGAAGAGGAGCTCGGCCACGCTATAGGGAAGGGGAGGTGAGGAGAGAGGCAGTGCTGCAGCCGCCTGAGGCTCTTTACAGAGCGCTCAGGCGGCTGCAGCATTTAAAGGGCTGTTGATGGGGGCGCAGGGCACCCCCTCCTATATGGTTCCCTAGGCGGCTGCCTAGTTCGCCTTATAGGAAGCGCCGTCCCTGTCACAGGTGCCTCATCTCAGGGCCCTATTTATCCTTGTACTGCAGAGAGCCCCAGATGGAATTTTTTCCCCAAGTAAGTGGTTAATCTCATAAAAGCAGACATTATGCTATTAGAGTAAGACCTGCCAAAGATGTGGTACATTGACGTTGTGGCAGGCTTATGCAATGTATGATCATATAATGTAACTAAACCCCCATTAATTTTGCCTAGATTAGGTGTTTTTTTAAAAAAACTAATAAACTCTGTCAACACTGAAGTTGCTGTTTAGTGGAGTACACTGGATCTTGTATGTTACACATATATATTTCAGTATACTGGTTTTGTACTGATTCTCCTGCCATTTGGTTCACAGATGAAGTGGGAGAGGATAACCAATAGAGGGAAAGATAGGAGGAGCAGTTAGATATTTAGATTTTTTTTTTTTTACAGCTCCTTATTTTTTACCCCTCTGTTGGTCACTTCAAAACTTAATCTGTAAATAAAATCAACAGTTAATGACTGTCCCCCACCCATTAATCATATTTTTCCCGTCAATCTTTTATTTAAAAAAATTTTTTTTTATGAAACTGGCAGAATGGCTCGAAGCTCTGGAATTCAACTTATCACCTGCAAGACCCATAGTCGGACAAACTGAAATTCAGAACAAAATTAATTTCAAAGTCTAATATAATACACTTTGCTCTATCGTGTATCGTGAATGAGGCTTCCTGGACACCCAGAATCCAAAGTTGAAAGATGACTAGGGCAGAGATTACACTCTTCCTCAGCCATTCTAATTAGTACCAATAATGGACACTTTGGATTCAAAGTGGTAGGCTCACACTCTAAGTCAGTGGTTTCCAAACCAGTCCTCAAGGCACACCTACCAATACAGGATTTAGTGATTACCCAGTTGTGTCTAATGTTTTGTTTTGTTTTTTAAAGAAAACAAAAGAGACATTGACATAACTGGGTAATCCCTAAATCCTGGACTGGTGGGCATGCCTTGAGGACTGATTTGGTAACCACTGCTCTAAGCCAATCACAGACACCCACTATTCTGTTTGAAATATATAGAATTTAAAGTAAAGTTTGTCTAATATGAAGTAGTTCACTTCATGCTCAATCTATTGTTTAAATATCCTATTAAACCTAAGACTTTCTGTAAAAGGAACAAAGATTCCCTTGAGATGCTCATTTAGTGCAATAATTATTATTGTGCTTTGCAGATGTTCTAATGAGTCTATTTCTAAATAACCTTCAATTAACAGTGCTAATCATTTGTAATGCATTGAAATTAATATATCACTACCTGGTTTTATTTAATTTCTTATTTAATTTACAGTAATTTAATTAAATGGATGTGTTATTGATAAAAATGTAAACAAACCTTTAAAAAAGTTTTGAAATTGGAAAATAGGGATCGACCGATATTGATACCGTTTATCTGTGGACTTTCAGGCTGATAGCTGATAGCTTACCAATATTCTGTACATTTACCGTATTTTTTTTTGTTGTGCAAATCTTTTTTTTATTTTGTGGTAAATGCACAAAGTATACATGCCAGATCTTTTTTATGTTTTCAAGAATATTTATATGTGTGTGTAGTGGAGGCAGTGAGAGTATTTGATTAGTAAATGCAGTGTGTGTGTTTGTGTAGTGGATGCAATGTGCTTGTTTGTATAGTGGATGCAGTGTGGGTAGTGGATGCAGTGTGTGTTTGTGTAGTGGATGCAGTTTCAGTAGTGCACTCAGTGTGTATGTTTGTGTATAAATATGTGCGGTAGGAAGTTCCATCCTACCCCCCCCCTTACCTGTCTTTTAGTCTGCCCCCCCATTCCCCTGTTCCTCTCGCTTCTCTTTTAGTGTTTCCCTCCCCCCACCCCAGTGTTCCTTTTCCCTTCCCTTCCCTCCCATGTACCTTTGTGTCCTCCCTTAATGTTTCTCTCTCTCCCCTAGTGATCTTCACCCCCCTTCCCTGTCCCATATTGTTCTTCACCTCCCTTCCCTGTTCCATAGTGTTCTTCACCCCCCTTTCCCTGTCCCATAGTGTTCTTCCCCCCCACTTCCAGGGATGTATTTAGCACAAGGCAAACCAAGAATAGTGCCTTGGGTGGCACTATTTAGAAGGCATCCCCTGTGATTCCCCTGTCATGGGGGGGGGGGCAAGAGCTGACCTGCTGGCCAGCTAATAGAGACCCCTGCCCCTCCCCCGCCTCCTGCGGGCGGCTTACCATCCAAGGCAGCGAGGGAGCTGTGATCTCTGCTCTGCCTCCTTGTGCCGTTTACCGATGCCGGGAGCCAGAATATGACGTAATTCCGGCTCCCAGCACCAGTAGACAGCCCGCATGGTGCGAGGGAGCCTAGGCTTAGTCATGCCTAGGGCAGCGCAAAACTAAAATACACCACTGCCCACTTCCCAGTCCAATAGTGTTCTTCCTCTCTTCCCCCCTCCCCTGTCCCATAGTGTTCCTTTCCATCCCCCTCCCCCATAGTGTTTCTTACCACTCCACCCTCACCTATAGTGTTCCTCACCACCCCCACCCTCTGTCCCATAGTGTTCTACCACCCCTGTCCCATAGTGATCCTTAACACACCCCCGTCCCTTAGTGCCCCTCTCTCCCCTCCTTGTTCCTTGGTCCCCGCTCCCCGGTGTGTCTCGGAGCAGAGCAGTGGCTGAGCGGAGCAGTGCGCAACGCAGTACGTATAGCATTTGTCTTTTATTGAAAGTTATATAATAAGGGAAAGGATACAGAAAGAAAAGAGGAAAGAGTAAGGGTAATGCACCTAGCCACTGTATAAGGTATAGTGTAATACATGACAATTGAGGGTTACGAGCCATAAAACACATCAGCACTATCCAAACTCCAACTGACAGTATGAAGGGTAGGTGAAGTGTTTAATTTCCATCCAAAAGGGGCTGGCCTGTGATTGATTTAGTGTTAAACTACTCTAAAATGTTTTAACACGGAATGTAGGGACAGTGCTCTGGGGACTCCAGGCACTATAACCAATTGAAAGAGATGAAATGGCTATAGTGACTACAGTGTCCCTTTAATCAATGTAAAATTCCATGTAGTTGTATATAATGTTACCGAATAACTTGAGGAAAATGTTAAAGATAGCAAACCATTTACATGGCTAAATATGTGCAGATAGCAATATCAGTGACTCCACTGAGTGTTTATGAAAGCACATGAACAATGCTATTTATTTGTAAAATTAGAGGTATATGTAACAATGTTAACAAAACATGTTGTAAGATTGGACACACTGATAACAATCTCCAGATAGCAGGAAAAATCAGAAAACAACAATGTACTTGAAAGTAGGGTTGTAATTTGGACTATATGAGAGGACAAATATTTCCTGTAGAATAAATACAAAAAACAGATTAACAAACAGCGAATACACATAAAAACTAAATAAAAAAATAATACAGCGTTAACTTTAACAAGGATACTTAAAATCACCTACCATAGAAAACAAAAATGGGGATTCAGTTCCACCATATGTCCATATTATGTTAAGCCCAGCACTACGTCACAGTATCCCAACATCTGTGGGTCTTACACTAATTTTAACATGGGAGATAAACATGTTAACGGCAATACTTGCTGTTTACATGGCTTTCAGCGTGTGATGGACCACTGGCACTCCGACCGAGTACCTCCGCCAATCGATGCTCCTAGTGCTTGCCGAGGACTCCAAGCACTCCACCAGACACCATAAGCACTGCAGACCCCACTTCCAGCGATGCAGCCGTCCTCCACCCACCCTGGACCCAAGCTTCCAATGGGTATACCTCTCCTACTCCAGAGAGCATAGCAGGAACAAGCTCTTACAAGAGTATTGTGCTTATAGCAATCCCCAAGAATGTTGTTATCCCATCCCCCAAACATAAGCCAAGGCTTCAAGAAGGGGTCAAGCAGGTATGTTTATTGTAAGCCCGCATTCACAATTTATACAATTCCTCAGGCCAGAGGCACACCCCCTGGACCTGATGGTACACAGCCACGCAAGGGACATAAACCAATCAAAACAATACAACATCGTCAGACACATACAGCACATAAGCCCTCCCCTCTGTCTGAGATATAAGTAAAGCAGCTAAAACAATAACCTAATTATCCACATGTAGAAAAACCCACATTTTCCCCAAAGTCCAGAAAACACCCCAAAACATAACATATATAAATTGTACATCCCTAGATAGCCCTGATCTGGGTGAACAACATATCCAAAAATCACCCAGATCAGAGCAGGGGTTTGACACATTTGACCGACCGCAGGCATTGCTTTCATGCCTAAAACAGTTCCACAGATTTAGGCTGTGCGGCTGGTCTATCTTCTCCTCTATCCTGGAGATAATTGGCTTAAGTGGCTGTGGTAACTTAATTATCTCCAGTTACAGGAAATATCTCTAAGTCAGAAACTGTTACAAAAACCACATAAAAATACATAACTCTTATAATACAATGTTTAACCTATATGTCCAACATATCCCCAGATATCTTGGATCTGAGCGCTCAATATGTCCAATGTTAAAAATGCCCTATAGTACAAGGAAGGGTGGGGTCAGAAAATAGCAAGGGCTGATGGGAGATTGAGGAGGAATAAAGCAGTCAGTTTAACCCCTTAAGGACCGGACTGTTTTTGCGATGTTGAACAAGAAAAAGTATCGGTGCAGCGCTTATGTGAATAGGATAGGTATGGAATTAAATATCTGGGTCTATACCTTTAATTTCAGTGTTTTCTTTTTGTATTATAGACCTTTCTGTGTGTACCTTTAAACAAAACATAAAAATAGTGTCATCTGTATAATACAAAAAAAAGATTTTGAACAAATGCCAAGTGGCAACTTACACTTTCCTGAGCTAACAAATTTAGCTCAGATTCTTGAGCTTTGAGGTCCGTTAAGGCGACCCTTTCCCTTCTTTGATATCCAGTGGTCCAATCCTAGATAGGCATATAAGGGTACATATAGTGTAATTTTGTCTAAATTTCAAGCAATAATTAAGTATAGTGAAATTTTACTAACAAACCCAGAGCCTGAACTTAGGCTCACTTCACTTCGTATATGTGGTTAAGGACCACACACCTTCTTTCAATAAGCAGGAAAAAAATGCCGTAAGTGTATATAAAAAGTATTTTATTAACTCTATAAAAATTATTGTGTAACAAAAATCTATAAAATATAACACTTATCCGGCTAGAGTCCAAAATAGAAAGTCTCTATGCTCACTTCTTTCCTTCAGTACGCGTTTCGCCAAAGGGCTTCTTCAGCTGGAAAAAAATGTTCAAGTAGTTCCTATGGACCTTCTTCCTGCTTTAAATGTCCTTGTAATTAGGGGAATCAGCTGTTTAGGCTTGTGAATTTGTGGGTTTTCTCCATGGTAATGGAGGTACCCTGCGTTCCAAGCCTCTTTTTGATCGCTTCACTTCCGCCTAGTATAGCGATTCGTCACTTCCGGTTTTGGCTATGCGTTCCACAGAGCGTTCCACTGTGGATTCCGGTTCTCATTTAGTCCATAATTGTATTGCACGATCTTTTTCATTATATGGAATAGGAGAACATGGTAATAGCCAGTTAGTCATTCCCATTCAAACTTAAATTGGATTCCATAAAAGCATTTAAATCATTTATATTTGACACATATATATGAATAAAAGAACATGGTTTATAATATGATGTCTTAGTGATCTATTTCTGTGATTCAAAGGATTACTTTTACACTATATTAAAATAAAAAGATAGAAATATATATACATATAAAACCTTGATTTGTGCCTTATACTAAAATTATTAAAAATATACAAAATCATAAAAAGGCATTTATAAATAATTTGTATGAGAGAATGGCACCTTTCAAAGTTTGAGTTAAAATCAATTTATGCTAAGGTTATTTCAATAAGAATATACACATATAAAACTTTGCTGTGGGACCTGTGCTAAAATAATTTCGTTAAAAATATACAGAATTGTAAAAGTATAATTAAAAAAGTTTATCATTAAAAAAAATTTATTTGAGGAAATGGCACATTTCAAAGTCTGAATTAAGACCATTCGGGATAAGGCAGTTGAGTTTGAATATCCATTCCATTTCTGTTCTACTTAATTTTAAATTAAAGTTGCCTCCTCTCCAATCTTTCTTTATTTTATTAATTCCTAAAAAAGTAGTGTCTTTTAGATCACAGTTGTGGTGAATTTTATAATGTAATGACACACTATGATTTTCAAAACCTTTACTTATATTTCTGCTGTGCTCTTCTATTCTTACATGTAGAGGTCTAGTAGTTTTTCCTATATAATTTAACCCACAGGGACATTGTATGAGATAAATAAGTTTTTTTGAGTGGCAAGTGATAAATTCTTTAATTTCATATTCTGTGCCTTCATTTGTATAAAACTTTTTTACATGTCTTTTTTTGTTATTAGTTCTTTTGCATGCTAGGCATTGCCCTCATCCGAAAAAACCTTTTTCTATATTTAGGAAGGTAAGGTTAGTCTTAGGTTTCTCCTTTATATAACTTGAAGTCAATGCGTGTTTTAAATTTTTTACTCCCCTATGTATAAAATTTGGTTTATCAGGTAAAAATATTTTTAGAGTAGGATCTTGTAGGAGAATAGGCCAACATTTTGACACAATCTTCCTTACTTTGTAATTATCTGAACTAAAATTGCATATAAATGAGAATTTACTTGTTTCATCATCTTTTTTCTCTTTATATTGTATTAGAGTCTTTCTCTCTCTTTCCTTAACTTCCAGTTGTGATTTTTCTAATTTCTCTTCTTTGTATCCTTTTTCTAAAAAATCTGTTTTAATTTTGTTAGACTGTATTTTGAATGTTTCTAAATCTGTACAATTTCTCCTTATTCTTAGGAATTGTCCCTTTGGGGCATTTTCTAACCAAGGTGAGAAATGACAACTGTCTCTGCCTATGAAGCTATTTGCCTCTACTGTTTTAAAGTGATTTTTTGTTTTAAGTTCATTATTCTCAATATATATGTGTAGATCTAAAAAGATTATTTCTTGTTTACTCCAATTACAAGTTAATGCTTTTTGGTCACGTGTGATGTAACATCACTATATAGTAATATTCCTCATAATTACGGAAAGGAAGCATTAAGATTCTTCCTATACAACCATTCTGACCTTACTACGATAAAAATTGAATTTATCCTAGAAGGGATAGAATTTATCTTGAATAAAAAAAAATTCTGGTACGATGAAGAATTTTTTCTCCAAATTAAGGGGACGGCCATGGGGACTAAGTTTGCACCCAGTTATGCCAACCTTTTTATGGCCCATTGGGAAAATTATTTTATATATGGGAAACATGACTGGGTGGAAAACTTGGTCACCTATGGCCGTTACATAGACAATATTTTTTTCATATGGGAGGGAGGGGAAGAAGACTTAATTAATTTTTTTGACTTTTAAAATATTAATACATGGGGAATTCAATTAACTTGTAATTGGAGTAAACAAGAAACATTACATTATAAAATTCACCACAACTGTGATCTAAAAGACACTACTTTTTTAGGAATTAATAAAATAAAGAAAGATTGGAGAGGAGGCAACTTTAATTTAAAATTAAGTAGAACAGAAATGGAATGGATATTCAAACTCAACTGCCTTATCCCGAATGGTCTTAATTCAGACTTCGAAATGTGCCATTTCCTCATTTAAATTTTTTTTAATGATAAACATTTTTAATGATACTTTTACAATTCTGTATATTTTTAACGAAATTATTTTAGCACAGGTCCCACAGCAAAGTTTTATATGTGTATATTCTTATTAAAATAACCTTAGCATAAATTGATTTTAACTCAAACTTTGAAAGGTGCCATTCTCTCATACAAATTATTTACAAATACGTTTTTATGATTTTGTATATTCTTAATAATTTTAGTATAAGGCACAAATCAAGGTTTTATATGTATATATATTTCTATCTTTTTATTTTAATATAGTGTAAAAGTAATCCTTTGAATCACAGAAATAGATCACTAAGACATCATATTATAAACCATGTTCTTTTATTCATATATATGTGTCAAATATAAATGATTTAAATGCTTTTATGAAATCCAGTTTAAGTTTGAATGGGAATGACTAACTGGCTATTACCATGTTCTCCTATTCCATAAAATGAAAAACGATCGTGCAATACAATTATGGACTAAATGAGAACCAGAATCCACAGTGGAACGCACTATGGAATGCATAGCCAAAACCGGAAGTGACGAATCGCTATACTAGGCGGAAGTGAAGCGATCAAAAAGAGGCTTGGAACGCAGGGTACCTCCATTACCATGGAGAATACCCGCAAATTCACAAGCCTAAACAGCTGATTCCCCTAATTACAAGGACATGTAAAGCAGGAAGAAGGTCCATAGGAACTACTTGAACATTTTTTTCCAGCTGAAGAAGCCCTTTGGCGAAACGCGTACTGAAGGAAAGAAGTGAGCATAGAGACTTTCTATTTTGGACTCTAGCCGGATAAGTGTTATATTTTATAGATTTTTGTTACACAATAATTTTTATAGAGTTAATAAAATACTTTTTATATACACTTATGGCATTTTTTTCCTGCTTATTGAAAGAAGGAGTGTGGTCCTTAACCACATATACGAAGTGAAGTGAGCCTAAGTTCAGGCTCTGGGTTTGTGAGTAAAATTTCACTATACTTAATTATTGCTTGAAATTTAGACAAAATTACACTATATGTACCCTTATATGCCTATCTAGGATTGGACCACTGGATATCAAAGAAGGGAAAGGGTCGCCTTAACGGACCTCAAAGCTCAAGAATCTGAGCTAAATTTGTTAGCTCAGGAAAGTGTAAGTTGCCACTTGGCATTTGTTCAAAATCTTTTTTTGTATTATACAGATGACACTATTTTTATGTTTTGTTTAAAGGTACACACAGAAAGGTCTATAATACAAAAAGAAAACATTGAAATTAAAGGTATAGACACAGATATTTAATTCCATACCTATCCTATTCACATAAGCGCTGCACCGATACCTTTTCTTTTTCTATTTATCCTTACTACGGTGATTTAGCAGCTACTTATATTTGGTGTATATAATTTCTATATCAAAATAAGCACACACTACTCAAATAGCGCTAATACTTTTCTCCTTTATGTTTTTGCGATGTTGTACATTTGCGACCAGGCCTCTTTTTACACTTTTGTGGTGTTTGTGTCTAGCTGTAATTTTCCGCTCTCTCATTTACTGTTCCCATACAAATTATATATTGTTTTTTTCAGGAAAAAAGGGCTTTCTTTATATACCATTATTTATATAATCTCATGTAATTTAATTAAAAAAAAAAAAAATGCAAAATTGAAAAAAATAATTTTTTTTTACTTTTACTTGAAAAATCTTTTACTCATCTACTAAAGCTAATCAAAAAAACTGTGAAAGAGATTCGAAATTTTGTCCTGAGTTTAAAAATACCCAGTGTTTACCTGCTTTTTTTCTGCAAGTTATAGGGCTATAAGTACAAGTAGGATATTGCGGTTTCAAAACATACATTTTTTTAATTTATCAATAGTGACATTGTAACACTATTATCTGTCATAAATCTCTGGAAAACACCCCACATGTATATATATTTTTTTAAAGTAGACAACCCAGGGTATTCATCTAAGGATATTTTCGACACTTTCTATGCAGCCATTTTACCACCAGTCCTTGCCAAACGTCGCATAGGTAGTTTTTTTTTTTTTTCACATACATTGCAATTCAGGTATAAACTTACAGATCCTGTTATGTGTTGTTCCCAAAAAACACACTAATATATGTTCAGCAACATCTCCAATTATAGTGATACCACCCATGCATAGGCTTGTCGAGTTGATTGGGGGCTAAAAGGCCACATTTGGCAGGTGCACATATCCATTTTCCAAGTTTGAATTTTGACATGTTGTCAACCTGCGCACATGTCCTATTTGGGACATTTGTAACGCCGGCCAATATATTTTACCCCCTCCAAACCATATATTTTTGTAAAATAGACACGCTAGGGTATTTCAAATGGTGGTATTTTAACACTTTCTATGCAATAATTCTACCACCAGACTTTGTCAATCTTTTAGATAGTCTTTTTATGTGTGTTTTTTTTCACACACATTGTATTTTAGGCATAAATAAACAGATCCTGTTATGTGACACTGCCAAACAACAACCCAATATGTGTTCAGCAACATCTCCTGAGTACAGTGATACCACCCATGCATAGGCTTGTCTGTTTGTTTGGTGGCTAAAAGGCCACATTTGGCAGGGGCGCATATCCATTCTTCAACTTGGAATTTTGACATGTAGTCAACCTGCGCACATGTCCTATTTGGGCCAATGTATTTTACCCCCATCAAACCATATATTTTTGAAAAGTAGACAACTCAGGGTATTTTAAATGGTGGTAGTTTAAAACTTTTCATGCAACAATTCTACCACCAGCCTTTGGCAAACTTTTGGGTAGTAATTTTTTTCGTGTTTTTTTACACACACATTGTACTTTAGGCATGAATTAACAGATCCTGTTATGTATCACTGCCAAACAACACCCCAATATGTGTTCAGCAACATCTCCTGAGTACAGTGATATCACCCATGCATAGGTTTGCTGGGTTGTTTGGGGGCTAAAAGGCCACAATCGAGACTTGTACATATCAGTTTTTCAACTTGATATATAGGTATGCTTGGCCTATCTTCAGTTTGGCATATTTTTGCATCCCCCAGTTAATGTTAACATCATGAAAGTTTATATTTTTATAAAGTAGACAATCCAGGGTATTGTATATGGGGTGTATTCACATCCTTCCCCCAACCATTGTGCTAAACAAATTTCAGAGAACGTGCATGGTGGTAATTTTTGAATTCTGCTTTTTATGCACACGTCATCTGGTTTTGACCAGCCAGTTAGATGTTATTGCCATAAAACTTTTTTAACCAAATGTGCAGGTATCAAATGCACCTTTAGCAGCATCCTCTAAAATAACTCCTGCAAAAAGAATCTAACTGGAGATTTGGGGGAAGAAAACTGACTAACTAAAATTTGCTGCTTTCAAAAGAAAAAAAACAGTGCAAAGGGGTGTCTGTCCTTTTCCCTTTTCTATAACAGACCTGGCAACGTTTCAAGGGATTTGTTTTTTTTGCAGTTGGTGGTATCTTAAAAATAAAATGTCTGGACTCCTCTGGCACCGTTGTTGGAACTTGACCATCTCCATAAATTATTGTGGAAATCAGCTTGAACTGAAATTGGAGAAAGGTGGTTCTTTTTGGATTCATTTTTTTAAAGAGTAAAAATGAATTATGTGTTGCTACTTGCATCAGGTATATAGCCACCTTTTAATACCAGGCTTTTGTCTTTCTTAAGATAGGATATTGCTGCATCAGCTGATTAGCCAACTCAACACCCCCATGTGCCTGTTATAAGCCCTGATGCAAACAGGTTTGGTCTGTACTCTGCCTCGGACAGTGACGTCTCACATGCTTTCGTCATGGATGGTGGTTAGTATATTAACATCCTTCCTGTCCTTAAATTTTATTGCAAGCACTTTAGCTTTGTGCAGACCTTTACATTTACCTTTTTTTAATTTGGCCTCTATAAAAGGTCTAGGGAAATCCTTGGCATTTCTTCTCACTGTGCCACAGGCCAGTATCTATAAACTCTAAAGAGTTTGAAACAAACGGACAATGCTATAAAAATTGTCCACATAAAGGTGGTAACCTTTATTAAACAAGGGGATCAGTAGGTCCCAAACAAGTTTCCCGCTTGTCCCCAAAGAGTCAGGACAGCCAGGAGGGTCCAGTTGACCATCTTTCCCCTCATATGCACGAAAGGCAAATGTATAGCCACTTCCGCTCTTGCACAGTTTGTAGATTTTTATGCCATACTTAGAGCGCTTTGAGGGGATGTATTGTTTGAATCCTAATCTCCCTTTATATTTCATTAACGATTCATCAAAAGATAAAAAATTTTGGGGAGTATAAACTTCAGTAAATTTGTGCTGAAGATGGTCTACCAGTGGGCGTATTTTGTGAAGCCTATCATATTGGGTGTGATCTCTGGGGTGACAGAGGTTATTGTCATTGAAATGTAAGTATCTCAGCAGCAGCTCCTATCTTGTTCTAGACATGGTTTGGGAGTACACTGGACTAGAACAGATTGGGTTGGTGCTCCAGTAAGAGCGAATTGATGGCTTCTTTATAATCCCCATGAGAATTGTAAGAGCCCAGAATTTTTCAAGTTCAGCGACATCTGTGGGATGCCAAGCACGTTCCCTGACTGCATAGCTATCTGGATTGGTATCAATAAATTGGGTAGCATATAAATTAGTCTGGGGAGCAATCTCCTCCCAGATAGTATCCCCTAAAAATAGCTCCATATATTGCATAGAGGAGAAGTCATCCACATTGACATTAATGCCTGTGTTGGCACTATAAGGGGGGATTTTGGGCTCAGCTAACTGTGGAGAAACCCGTTCCTCCTCCACATTCGGCGTAGCAGAGAAAGCACAGCTTCTTTTTGCAGCCGGCTCACACACAGATGACATTTCACTAGCTGTGTCAGAAAACTGACCTGGGTCAAAATCGGACGCAGTGTCAGTGGCGTCAGAGTCTGACTAACACAGAGTTACTAACACACAATTGTTTTTTATTTTATACTAAAAACAGACTAGAACTGATAAAAGCAGACTAAATGAGACTAAAACTTCCGTTAGCAGCAATCTGTAAACTAACTCCTGCAAAAAGAATCTAACTGGAGATTTGGGGGAAGGATACTGACTAACAGAAATTTGCTGCTTTCAAAATAAACAAAATAAATAAATCAGGAACAAGTATGATAAAAATGTATTTTCTGTGTGGTAGACCTTAAAACATGCTCAAATACACAGTCCAGGTTTTGTAGGGCAATTGGGACAGTGAAAAGGGGTGTCGGTCCTTTCCCCTTTTTTATAACAGACCCGACAACGTTTCTGGGGATTTCTTTTTTTGGTGTTGGCGGTATCTTAAAAATAAAATGTCTGGACTCCTCTTGCACCATTGTTGGAACTTGACCATCTCCATAAATTATTGTGGAAATCAGCTTGAGCTGAAATTGGAGAAAGGTGGTTCTTTTTGGATTCATTTTTTTAAAGAGTAAAAATGAATTATGTGTTGCTACTTGCATCAGGTATATAGCCACCTTTTTATACCAGGCTTTTGTCTTTCTTAAGATAGGATATTGCTGCATCAGCTGATTAGCCAACTCAACACCCCCATGTGCCTGTTATAAGCCCTGATGCAAACAGGTTTGGTCTGTACTCTGCCTCGGACAGTGACGTCTCACATGCTTTCGTCATGGATGGTGGTTAGTATATTAACATCCTTCCTGTCCTTAAATTTTATTGCAAGCACTTTAGCTTTGTGCAGACCTTTACATTTACCTTTTTTTAATTTGGCCTCTATAAAAGGTCTAGGGAAATCCTTGGCATTTCTTCTCACTGTGCCACAGGCCAGTATCTAGAAACTCTAAAGAGTTTGAAACAAACGGACAATGCTATAAAAATTGTCCACATAAAGGTGGTAACCTTTATTAAACAAGGGGATCAGTAGGTCCCAAACAAGTTTCCCGCTTGTCCCCAAAGAGTCAGGACAGCCAGGAGGGTCCAGTTGACCATCTTTCCCCTCATATGCACGAAAGGCAAATGTATAGCCACTTCCGCTCTTGCACAGTTTGTAGATTTTTATGCCATACTTAGAGCGCTTTGAGGGGATGTATTGTTTGAATCCTAATCTCCCTTTATATTTCATTAACGATTCATCAAAAGATAAAAAATTTGGGGGAGTATAAACTTCAGTAAATTTGTGCTGAAGATGGTCTACCAGTGGGCGTATTTTGTGAAGCCTATCATATTGGGTGTGATCTCTGGGGTGACAGAGGTTATTGTCATTGAAATGTAAGTATCTCAGCAGCAGCTCCTATCTTGTTCTAGACATGGTTTGGGAATACACTGGACTAGAACAGATTGGGTTGGTGCTCCAGTAAGAGTGAATTGATGGCTTCTTTATAATCCCCATGAGAATTGTAAGAGCCCAGAATTTTTCAAGTTCAGCGACATCTGTGGGATGCCAAGCACGTTCCCTGACTGCATAGCTATCTGGATTGGTATCAATAAATTGGGTAGCATATAAATTAGTCTGGGGAGCAATCTCCTCCCAGATGGTATCCCCTAAAAATAGCTCCATATATTGCATAGAGGAGAAGTCATCCACATTGACATTAATGCCTGTGTTGGCACTATAAGGGGGGATTTTGGGCTCAGCTAACTGTGGAGAAACCCGTTCCTCCTCCACATTCGGCGTAGCAGAGAAAGCACAGCTTCTTTTTGCAGCCGGCTCACACACAGATGACATTTCACTAGCTGTGTCAGAAAACTGACCTGGGTCAAAATCGGACGCAGTGTCAGTGGCGTCAGAGTCTGACTAACACAGAGTTACTAACACACAATTGTTTTTTATTTTATACTAAAAACAGACTAGAACTGATAAAAGCAGACTAAATGAGACTAAAACTTCCGTTAGCAGCAATCTGTAAACTAACTCCTGCAAAAAGAATCTAACTGGAGATTTGGGGGAAGGATACTGACTAACAGAAATTTGCTGCTTTCAAAATAAACAAAATAAATAAATCAGGAACAAGTATGATAAAAATGTATTTTCTGTGTGGTAGACCTTAAAACATGCTCAAATACACAGTCCAGGTTTTGTAGGGCAATTGGGACAGTGAAAAGGGGTGTCGGTCCTTTCCCCTTTTTTATAACAGACCCGACAACGTTTCTGGGGATTTCTTTTTTTGGTGTTATCTTAAAAATAAAATGTCTGGACTCCTCTTGCACCATTGTTGGAACTTGACCATCTCCATAAATTATTGTGGAAATCAGCTTGAGCTGAAATTGGAGAAAGGTGGTTCATCCTGGATTCATTTTTTTAAAGAGTAAAAATGAATTATGTGCTGCTACTTGCAACAGATAGATAGCCACCTTTTTATACCAGGCTTTTGTCTTTCTTAAGATAAAGATATGGCTGCATCAGCTGATCAGCCAAATCAACACCCCCCATGTGCCTGTTATAAGCCCTGATGCAAACAGGTTTTGTCTGTATCCTGCCTCGGACAGTGACGTCTGACATGCCTTCGTTATGGATGGTTGTTAGCATGTGAACATCCTTCCATTCCTTCAATTTTAGCGCAAGCAGCTCAGCTTTGCGCAGAGCTTTGCATTCACCTTTTTTAATTTGGCCTCTATGAAAGGTCTGGGGAAATCCTTGGCATTTCTTCTTACAGTGCCACAGGCCAGTGTCTGCAATCGATAAAGAATTTTAAACAAGTGGACACTGCTGTAAGAATTTTTTTAAGTTCAGGGACATCTGTTGGATGCCAAGCATGCTCCCTGAGTGTATAGCTACCTGGATTGGTTTTAGTAAATTGGCTAGCATATAAATTAGTCTGGGAAACAATCTCCTCCCAGATGGTATCCCCTAAAAATAACTCCATATATTGTATAGGGGAGAAGTCAACCACATTCACATTAATGCCTGCGTTGGCACTAAAAGGGGGGATGTTGGGCTCAGCTGACCGTGGAGGTACCCAGTCCTCCTCCACATTCGGCATAGCAGGGGAAGCACAGCTTCTTTTAGCAGCTGGCTCACACACAGATGACATGTCACTAGACGTGTCCCTAAACTGACCTGGGTCAAAATCGGACGCAGTGTCAGTGGCGTCAGAGTCTGATGCCAAGAAGGCGTATGCCTCCTCCAAGCTGTACATGCACTGCATGTTTCACACTAACAGACTAAACTAACAAAATACTAAACACAAATTTTTATATATATATTTTCTTTTTTACTAAAACAGAGTAAAACAGACTAAAACAGTAATCCCTAAACTAACTCCTGTTAAAAGAATATAATGGAGATTTGGGGGAAGGAAACTGACTGACTAAGACAGACTAAGACATAAAATAAAGTTAACCCTTAAGGGCAAAAAAAAATAAAATACAGACAGTGCAAATACACTGTCTGTAACAGATCTGGCAGGGAAGGGGTTAAAAGGGGATTTTTATTCTCTGCTGATACTTTTTTATTCACACTGAAAACTCTGGAACACTTCTGCTGCAACACTATATCACGATCTCTGTCTCTCTCGCCTCACAAAACGCTACAGAGGGGAGAGAGGCAGAGATCAGTGTCAAAGTGAGTGTTTGTAACACCCACTTTGACACCAGCCAATTGTGAGCGATCGTGGATCGCTCACACGCCACAATTGGCTGTTACTATCTGCCTGGGATGCCGGGCAGATAGTAACAAGGGGATTTCGGCGGAAGTGATCTCCGATCGC
Source organism: Pelobates cultripes (assembly GCA_933207985.1). Lineage (NCBI taxonomy): Eukaryota > Metazoa > Chordata > Amphibia > Anura > Pelobatidae > Pelobates > Pelobates cultripes. Next base: position 259,754,000 of record OW240915.1, on the reverse strand, counting down.
TCCCGCCGCCCGTTTTCCGTTAGGACGGTTCAGGACCGTCCTCGGTCGGCAGCGCAAAAATGCAGAGGACAGTCCTGAACTGTCCTCGGTCCTGAAGGGGTCAAACTGGTCTGGCAGTGTCCCTGGGACAACGCCCTGCTGGAGAAACAATAGGACAGGAAAAAGGAGGAGGGGGGAAGAGGCACATTTTCCCATGGATTTAAAGGGGCAGAAAAAGTGTTTTAAAATCCAATATGCCCAAATAATGCTTTTAAAGGGCAATACGTCCCATGGGCCATAGTCACAGGGCAAGAGGCTGGCAAGCAGGCCTCTCCAAGTACAAGTGGAGAGGTTACTTTCGCCACACATAGACTCTTCTCAAATGTATGCTTTCCTCTGGTCACTTCCAAAGAGGCACTTATATTTGATGGATGGGGTTCTCAACCAAAAAGGAATCTCGTCTGTATTGTAAATTTACAAAGAAAAAATAAAAATAAAACACACAACAGCAAATAATGACAACGGCAGATGCCGTTCTTGCAAACCCCAGCGCTACACTGATCAGCCACAACATTACAACCAGTAACAGGTGACTATCCCTCATGGAGACGTGAAGACGTAAGCCTGCGCACGTCATTGGGTGAAGAGGCAGCGGACTGGAAGATGCAGGATCCTCGCTGGTAACTCTGCTGCAGACATCTTGCTTACAATCTAAAGCTGTTTGGTGGAGAGGCAGTGGACTGAAAAATGCAGGATCCGTGCTGGTAACTCTGCTGCAGACATCTTGCTTTCAATATAAAGCCACATGTTCTAAGTCAAGCAACTGCTGTGCAACAGAGGGGAGAAGTAGAAGGCGTGCTTAAGAGGAGTAAGGAGTAGGGGGAGTAAAAGGAACAGTATGTGAAGACTGTAAAAAACTAAAGTGCTGAAAGAATATATGGGGAAGAGAAGTGTGCAATTAAATGTTTTGTTTGGGATGGAGATGAGAGCAAGAAATTGAGAGTATATGTCAAGTACTGAAATCCTGAAAAAAAGAAAAATAACCAAAACTAGTATATTGAGTATATTGAATGCCATGGAGCTCGGGACTATAGACTTTTATTTTTCACAAGAACTTGTACAGTCTGTTTCTCAACCTGAGCTTAATTAGTTTTAATGCATGCCAGCACTTCTCTTTATTACTAGGGTATGTAAACTGAGGGAGATGAAAGAAAAAAGAGAAGGCAAGAGAATAAAAACATAATTTAACTGGCCATTATATATCTCCTTTGTTGGAGGAGAAGAAGGGATTGGGGTAAAAACTCCAGGTGAAAGATTATGGTTGAGTTCCACATCAACACCCCTCATAACCAGGAGGTGTAAATTATAAGGAAACAACAAATGATCTAAGTATCTATTTTACAGTTCCTTCATAGGAGGAGAAAAATAAATTGAATAAATACCTTATTTAACATTTTTTGTCAATAGGCATGGTGTAATTGTGTAACATATTCCTCCTCACCTTGCGGTATCTGCGCCCAGCGGTCGTGCTTCTGTATAACTGACTCTTGATGGATGCCGGCCGCTGTGGATCCACGCCAAATTGTACCCCCACGTCCGCCCACAGTAATGACGATATAGGTGTGCGCATGACGTCACGTGGGAGAGGCGCACACACGTTTTGGGGTCAAAGGTCATTTTCGGTCAATCAGACAGTAAAGCACTTATTTAAACTCAAATTTACTTTTCCTCATTGCCCTGTCGTGGTTTCCCTAGTGGTTGTCTGAGAGTGTGTTCCTGAGCATTTTATTTCTGTTTTTTGGCTTCGTTTGACTTCCCTGTATTCTGGTATCCCTGACTTCTGGCTTTCCCTTATTGTTGTGTCTCATTCTGTGTTCCCTGAACTCAGCAAGTATCCTGACTATTCTTTGGTGCGTTAAGTCCGGCCCGGTAATACGTTACCTATTAGTCCTCACTGTGACACAATCCTACGTGCTGGATCAATTAGTAATCCTGACAAATTGCTCCTCGTGATAGTGCAGATTGAATATAAGATAAATCTATTTTTTATGTTTTGTAACCTTGACGCTTGATAGTGCTATGACTTAAAAAAAAGGTGGAGAGAAAAGATTTCACGGCCACAAAACTTGATAAACGCATGTCTGTTTATTTTTTCACTCCCACCTCCAATAAATATCCCTCGGAGAAAGAAACACTCGACATTTCATTACTGACAACAGAACCTAACCTTGAGGATCTTGAAAGAGAAGAAAACTTTGATACCTTTTAAAGAGTTTATAAAACAAAGCTTAGACTCTCAACCTCAAGCAATAATGAGGAAAATAACTAAAATCTCTCTGGATATCACGCAAGATATAAACAATGTGACAGACGGTGTATCGTCACTAGAAGGCAAAATAAACATAAAGCACAAATATATAAATTTGTCAGAAAATGTGAAACAACTAGAGATGAAAGTAAAACTCTGGAACTTAAAATAAATAATTTAGAAGACATGTCCAGCGTACGTTGCCCACCTTGGAGAAGGAAATTTCACATAACCAATATCAGCGTTGATGAGGCTCTAGAACCTATCTGAACACAACCCTTTATTGGGTCCACATTAAGAATCTGGAATCAGATCTGGATTCAGTTCTCCCTCTTGACCGTGATAGGGCCTATGTGCCGGTATTGGGGAATCTGGCGTTTCCTCCTGGGATGAAACATGGGAGCTGGCATTTCTGGATGGGGGCTCCTCCCTGCACATCTTGATACTCTGCCAGAATGAGAGATTGTTATCCTTACAGAAAATTCTTCAGGATAGGGTTCCTATCGTCTGGGAGACTTTCCAGTTCTACCAACTGCAACACTTTTATGGTTCAATATCTCACTACAGGTCCATTCACTGGCCACTCACACCATTCGAGGAGCTCCATGCACAGTAGGAATCTCTACAAATTTGCATATCCATGGTGTATATGCACCTACTCTCTGCAGATACACCGCAACCCTTTACATCTGGGCTTTTTGGGAGGAGACACTGCAGATTACCTTTTCCAAACAGGAGTGGATGAATATGATCACGTTGACTCACCCGAGCTCGCAAAGCTTGCGCTTCCAAAAATGAACTATAAATTGTTGACACAGTGGTACGATACACCTCAAAAGCTACACTGATATATCCCTGAGGTTCCCTCTCGATGTTGGAGGTGTGGAGGTTCAGTAGCTTTCCTACATCACATTTTCTGAAATTTTTGTTAGGTCCTTAGTGGTGAAGAGTATTTGACACTATTACCGCAGTTTCTGACAAAGGAGTTCGATTTTTTTTTCAGTGGATATGCTCCTCAATTATACAAAATGAACAGTTTCTAAATGTAAGAAGACAATGTCTAAACACTTACTTACCGAGGCCCATTCACTGATACCAGCGTGATGGCGTCGACAGGATCCATCTTTTCAATTCTGACTGGAGACAGTGGAGGAGATTTGTAAATGTGAGAAGGGCGTTGGAAGCACTCGGCATGATGAAATTTGGCAGTCATGGTAATACTATCTCTGCAGTGGTGGGGAGGGGAGTTAGAGGAGCCTAATAGGAAGTTGGGCAAATGCCTCAGGAGTAAGAATCTACACCCCAGGAGTGGGTCACTGAATTCTGACATGCTCTATTCCCCCATATCTTTCCCTCCCAACTGATGCCACAAATCCATAATTCCTTTTTTGTTTCCCTCCCTTCTAGATCTCTCACACCCACCCTTTTTCCCCCTCTTTATTCCCTATCTGTCATTCTTACAACTCTCAGCTTACACACTTTGCCCATTTTTCACTACAGGCTCTTCACCTTTAAAAAGAGCTCTGGACAACTTTGACAGTTGGAGTTTGAATCCAGCCACAGCGACATACCATTACATTCTTAGGTTAAATTGAGGGGAGTGCCATTTCGCATCCCGTGCCCTCTTCTGTACTGACATAGTGCATGGTCGTGAGCTACTACCTTGTTCTTCTACACTTAGTCCTGCACATTTTATGCAAAGATCTTTGACTCTGGATGGGAATAATTCTTGTTTTACTCTTATACGTCCGAACTTTGTACAGGGTAATGATAGAAGTGCTCTATTTCTCAAGGTGGATGTTCTAACTTTCTGTTCAATGCCTGAGGCTATGCTTTTCTTTTCAATTATTTCTGTTCTTTAAAACTGTTGTAAAAATAATAAAAAACAAAGATTGTCAGAAAAAAGAAGACAGGTCCCGGATATCAAATATTAGATTCAGTAATATACTAGAAGGTTTGGAAGCCTTTGTTATGAGTTTTTTTTAAAGGATCTTTATTTGGTCACTGATACACTTAAATGCAAGAAAGAAAGAATGAATGAATTACAAAAGCCAAAAGGAATTTCAGAAGCTAAACCAAGAAATGTCATGGTTACATTTTTAGTATATGCTTTCAAAGAGAAATTGCTACGTGCTAATAGAGAGAATCCATTAATAAATTCCAAATTTAAGAATATGATATTATTGCAAGACTTTTTTCATTTCAAACAAGATACTGGCATTGTTCTTTTGCATCAGTTATACCATAATTAAAACAAACTAATATAAAGTTTAAATGAGGCTCCGGACTGTTTTTGCGATGTTTGTACGTTAAGGACCAGAGCTATTTTAACACTTTTGTGGTGTTTGTGTTTAGCTGTAATTTGCCGCTCTCTCATTTACTGTTCCGATACAAATTATATATTGTTTTTTTCAGGACAAAAAGGGCTTTCCTTACATACTATTATTTTTATCATGTCATATAATTTAATTAAAAAAAAAAAAATATGGTGAAAAATTAAAACAAACACGTTTTTGGACTTTTACTTAAAAAATCTTTTATTGATCTACAAAATTGAATGAAACAAACTGCTAAATAGATTCAAAATGTTGTCCTGAGTTTAAAAACACCCAATGTTTATGTGTTTTTTATTTGCAAGTTATAGGGCTATAAGTACAAGTAAGAAATTGCTGTTTCAAAATGTACATTTTTCAAATGTATCAATAGTGACATTGTAACACTGTTATGTCATAAATCTACAAAAAAACACCCCACATGTATATATTTTTCTTAAACTAGATAACCCAGGGTATTCATCTAAGAATATTTTGATACTTTATATGCAGCCATTTTACCACAAACCTTTGCCAAACTTTGCATAGGTAGTTTATTTTTTTTATTTTTTTCACATACACCCCAATATGTGTTCAGCAACATCTCCCGAGAACAGGGATACCCCCATGTATAGGTGTGTTGGGGCGCTAAAAGGCCACATTCTGCAGGTGCGCATATCAGTTTCCCAGCTTGGAATTTTGACATGTAGTCAACCTGCACGCATGTCCTATTTGGGACATTTTTGAAGCCGGCCAATGTATTTTACCCCCATCACACCATATATTTTTGAAAAGTAGACACCCTAGGGTATTTTAAATGGTGGTATTTTAACACTTTTCATGCACTGAATTCTACCACCAGCCTTTGTCAAACTTTTGGGTAGTAGGTTTTTTCCGTTTTTTTCACATGCATTGTACTTTAGGCTTGAATTAACAGATCCTGTTATGTGTCACTGCCAAACAACACCCCAATATGTTCAGCAACATCTCCCGAGTACAGTGATACCCCCCATGTATAGGGTTGCTGGGTTGTTTAGGGGCCAAAAGGCAAAAATCAGAACTTTTACATGTCAGTTTTTCATCTTGATATATAGGTATGCTTGGTCAGTTTGACATATTTTTGCACCCCCCAGTTAATGTTACCATCATGAAAGTAAATATAGTATATATTTTTATAAAGTAGACATCAAAGGTTATAGAAGATGGGGTGTTTTGACTTCTTTCCCCCAACCATTTTGCCCCCCCAAAAACAGAGAAAGTGTAGTGGTAATTTTTTAATTCTGGTTTTGGCCAGCTGGTTACGTGTTACTGCCAGAAAACTTGTTAGACCAAATGTGCAGGTAGCAAATGTGCATTTAGCAGCAATCTTTAAACTGACTCCTGCAAATAGAATCTAACTGGAGATTTGGGGGAAGGAAACTGACTAACAAAAAATGGCTGCTTTCCAAAGAAACAAAAAATAAAATAAAAATTCAGGAACACTTCTTACAACTGTTCTGTGTGGTACAGCTTGAAACATGTTCCTACACACAGTCCTGGTTTCAAAGGGCAATCAGGACAATGAAAAGGGGTGTCTGTCCTTTTCCCGTTTTTAAAACAGACCCAGCAACGTTTCTGGGGTTTTTTTTCTAGCAGTTGGCGGTAACTTAAATAAAATGTCTGAACTCAGCTTGCACCGTTGTTGGAACTTGTCCATCTCCATAAATTGTTAAAGAAATTATTTTCAAGTGAAATTGGAGAAAGGTGGTTTTTCCTGGATTATTTTTTTTAAAAAGCAAAAATGAATTGTGGGTTGCTATTTGCATCAGATAGATAGCCACCTTTTTATACCATGTTTGGTTTTTTGTAAAATAAGATATGGCTGCATCAGCTGATCAGCTGATCAGCCATATCAGCCCCCCCATGTACTTATTATACGCCCTGATGCAAACCGGTTTGGACTCTACTCTGCTCTGACAGAGACGTCTAACATGCGTTCGTCATGGATGGTGGTTAGCATGTTGACATCCTTCCTGTCCCTAAATTTAAGTGCAAGCACTTCAGCTTTGCAAAGTGCTTTAAATTCACCTTTTTAAAATTTTGCCTCTATGAGAGATCGTGAAAAGTCTTTAGAATTTTTTCTGGCAGGCCAGTGTCTAAATCATAAAGCGTTTTAAACAGACAGACACTACTATAAAAATTATCCACATAAAGGTGGTAACCTTTATTAAACAAGGGCTTTAGTAGGTCCCATACAAGTTTCCCACTTGTCCCCAGGGAGTCAGGACAGCCAGGAGGGTCCAGTTGACCATCTTTCCCCTCATATACACGAAAGGCAAACGTGTATCCACTTTCGCTTTCGCACAGTTTGTACAGTTTTATGCCATACCTAGAGCGCTTTGAGGGGATGTATTGTTTGAATCCTAATCTCCCTTTGTATTTCATTAGTGATTCACCTATGGATACATTTTGTTGGGGGGTATAAACATCCGAAAATTTGTCCTGAAAATGGTCTAGCAGTGGGCGTATTTTATGAAGCCTATCATATTGGGGGTGATCTCTAGGGTGACAGAGGGTATTGTCACTGAAATTTAAAAATCTCAGCAGTAACTCGTATTTGGCTCTAGGCACCCAGTCCTCCTCCACATTCGGTGTAGCAGAGGAAGCACAGCTTCTTTCTTCAGCCGGCTCACACACAGATGACATGTCGTCTTGACTAGACGTGTCAGAAAAATGACCTGGGTCAAAATCTGATGCAGTGTCAGTGGCGTCAGAGTCTGACGCCAAGAAGGCATATGCCTCCTGCAAGTTATACATACGCTGCATGTTTTACACACGACTAAAACAAATTACAAACACACAAATTTTTTGTATACTTTTTTTTTTTTTTTTACTAAAACAGACTAAACGGCAATCCCTAAACTAACTCCTGTCACAAAAAACTAATGGAGATTTGGGGGAAGGAAACTGACTGACCAGGACAGACCAAGACAGACCAAGACACAGATTTTTAAAACAAATTTAACCCTTTAAGGGCAAAAAAAAATACAGACCGTACAAATGCACTGCTGTAACAGATCTGGCAGGGAAGAGGTTAAAAGGTGATTTTTTTAATAAAATACTGATATTTTCTGATGGTCACTGAACACTGCTGCGACAAACTATCACGATCTCTGTCTCTCTCGCCTCACAAAACGCTACAGAGGAGAGAGGGTCAAAGTGAGTGTTTGTAACACCCACTTTGACAGCAGCCAATTGTGAGCGATCGCGGATTGCTCACACACCGCAATTGGCTGTTACTATCTGCCTGGGATGTCTGGCAGATATTTACAGCATTATACTGGCGGGAGCGATCTTTGATCGCTTCCTGCAGCCCGTTTTTCGCTATGACGGTTCAGGACCGTCAGCGGTCCAAACGCACGTTTTACCACTGACGGTCCTGAACCGTCAGCGGTCCTGAAGGGGTTAAAAGTCTCTTGCAAACGACATAGTAAAACATTTGACTCACCAAAAAAGCTGGAAGTCTGTCTGAAACAATTGCAGCTGTAAGAAGAATTCAACGACGTACAATATTTATTTATTTTCTTCCCCTTTTATCTTCCTTTAAATTAATGGGTCCAAGCATCTTAAGGTTACATGGGTGTAAATAATATGCTATATAGTTCTCTGTTTTCACATCAGATATTGATTGGTATGGATTAGGGTTTTTTTCTTCCCGGATGAAATGGAGGGATTGAATTAAATAATAGGTGACATTTAATAATGGGAAATTGTGATACTGTGTTAGGACTGTGAATAAATGTATGTATGGAAAGAGTGCCCTGGTTATATAATTTACAGAATAATTGGCCGTTTTAGAGGTAAAATGGGATGTCATTTTAAATCTTTTAAAAAAAAGAAGAAAAAAAGGTTAGGAATAAGAATAATTCAAATTGTCAATATGAAACTGTTTACATAATATCAAGGGGTATACGTTCACATTGATACTTTGTTAAATACATTTTTGGTGTTAATGTACAGAAAGTGTGGGGAATATTGGTATTATTAATGACATAATGATCTAGTTATATTGTTAATTACAAAGAGGAAAAGAAAGAAAAAGAAAGAGGAAGAAAATGTTCTCTTTTCTTTCACTTGAAGATGGGTGAGAAGCCAATGGTATAATTGAAGTCAAAGGGGGAAAAGTAGAAATAAGATGAGCTAAGATCTTTGAAGGGTAAATATAACCAAATGGGAAGAAAGTAGAAAACAGGGAATAGACAAAGGAAGATAAAGTCTTACTATATAGAACCTTCAGATATGTTCATTGGCGGATCCGGGGGGGGGGGGCAACGGGGCAATTTGCCCTCCCCGAGATTCTCCTGCCGGCTAATGCAGGGCTGGCATTATCCAAGTGCCAGCCCTGCAATGTGCCTGCGGACCGGAGGGGAGATCACAGATCTCCCTCCCCAGTCCATAGGCACGGTGCTGGCAGCTGGCAGGGGAGGGAGAGAGGACCCGGGAGCTCAGCCTGCACCTCCTCTGGGTCCTACTCTCGCGAGCATGGAGCGTTGCCTTGGTAACTCCAAATCTCGGGAACATGAACTCTATCCCAGGAGCGCGGGCTAGAGTTTACTCTGAACACTGGACCACCAGGGAATCCCCACTGGACCACCAGGGATTGAAATATGCCCCCCCCCCCTTCTCCCAGTAAAGGTAAGAAGGGAGGGGGGACATACATTTATTTAATTTTATACATTATTTATTTATTTTTATCAAAAAGCCCCCTTACCCTCCTAACCACACATTCACACATTGCCCCCCATAAACAGCCCACACACACACTGCCCCCCCATACACACACTTTGCCCCCCCATACACACACTGCCCCCACACACACATACACTGTAAGTTGTCAAACTGTTCTTAAACGGTTTGACTACTTACTCTGAGAGGGGGTCCCGGCACCATAGCCACTACACAGAGCTGTAGTGGTTATTGTGCATGGATTATTTCTTTAAATAATATAAAAGTGCCCCTCCTGAGATCAGTCTCTGGATCCGCCACTGGATATGTTACAATGTTAAAGTTTTGTTTTTTCTCCTTCTCTCTCTTCCTCAGACAACTTGATATGTATTCCAAGTCTTACTTTCTCTCTGCCTTATAATCACAAATGAGTGATGTAGTAAGCAGATGTAGAGGGGGCTCAATTTGTTTAGGAGATCCAAGATTGTGGGTCCTGGGTTCCCATTTGGGAGCTGAGTTATATGGATGCGTTTTGTATTTTTTTTTACTTCAGGATGTGTTGGCAGTCGAGAGCAAAGATCATTTTGGATTATGATTAGGATGTCATCAATTAACATGCAGGGTTTAAATTCTAATCTAAAGAGATCACTGGTATATGGTTTCCTAGTTAAAGAACATATTAATATAGCTTTCTTACAGGAAAATTATTGGAAACAAACTGATAAGAAAAGATGTGACAGTAATACATTTCCTTCCATTTTTCATGCATCAAAACTGAATAAAGAACAATGCGGAGTTGCTATTATTTTCGCATTTCTTTGCAAATGTAGATTGAATATCAGTATTCTGCTCCTTCTGGGTTCTATTTGATATTAGTCTGTGAAATAAATGTGTATAGACGTTAATTAACATTTAAGGATGCTATCGCAAAACAATTATCGATAAAGCAGAGGAGCTTAAAATGACTAGTTGTATTACAGGTGGGGATTTCAATTGTGTCTTGGATGTAACTATGGATAAAAATATATTAAAAAGTAACGTATAAAATTCTAGGGGTTTTCAAACAAGCAAACGCACTCATTAGAATAATGTGTACAATTGGTTTATTTGACTTATGAAAAATACTGCACCCACTAGATAAGGGATATACTCACTTGTCCTGGATCCACTTATCCTGTTCAAGGATTGACATACTGTGCGGTGACGATGATATGATTGGAAAAAATTTGTAAATGTTGGATTAAGGAAACCCCTGGTCAGACAACAGTATTATCTTTTTGGATTTTAAGGATAAATGTTAAACAAAGAGGAGAATAACACAGAAATTAAAGGCTCTCCTATTAAAAGATAAAAAGAATAATAAGTATATTTCAGCGGAGTTAGAATTTTTTTATAACCAACAATCGAGATGACACATCTCTGACTAATAATTGTTGTACATTTATATCAGTTATGAGTGGTCTTTTTATCAAAATGAATGCCATCCTGAATAGAGAAATAATTTTACCCTTGGCAGGGTTGTACATTCAGTTTTATAAACTTTCCAAATAAAATAAAATTAATCCTTCACTTCAAAAGATAGCAAAAATATTATTAGTTTAAGAAAAGATAAATGCAAAACTGAGATTAAAAATTGCAAATAACGTGTTTAAACTAAAATGTAATTATTATAAAGTATAATATAAATAAAGGTAATGGAGCCAATAGAATACTGAAGAATAGAATCAGAAACCAGAAAGTTAATAATAGGATTATTAAAATAGTTGATGGTAAGTAACTTTTATTTGACCCTGAGTCAGTAGATCAAGCTTTCAATACATTTTATAGTAACCTTTACAATATACAACATAAAAGTAATAAATCTAATATCAAAATTTGTTTCAAAAATATTAATCTTCCTATGAACTTTTTAGAGCAATTCATAAATTGGAGAAACAAAAAACTATAAGTCCCGATGGATTTACGAAAGCATTCTATATTTTTTTTTGTCCCCCAATTTGCCTCCCATTAAGTTGGAATGTACACAGGGGTAAATTTCCTGAGAAAATGATGAGAGCAAATATAATTCCTCTATTGAAACAAGGAAAATGGAGAATTACAGACCTATTTCCCAACTAAATATTGATGTCAAGCTTTTCTCAACTATTTTCACAGATACATTTATAATATAGGTTTCTAGCACATACACTTGAAGGCAGCTCAAACACCCAAACCAGTCTCTCTGTTCTGGTCCAAAATAAAATGTGGTAGAAGTAGTCTCAGTGGTAGTTGGATATATAAAAGAGAAAGAATACAACAAAATATAGTGTAGTATATTCTGTATAACATAGTTCAGAGTAAGCAGAAGTGCACTTACTAAGTATAGAGCTCGAGTAGCTCTACTATGTAGTGCCTGGGTGGTATGATCCTCGCATAAGGATGGCTGGTCTCTTCTTCAGTAAGGTGCTAAGGTACGCGGTTACCTCAGGTAGGCAGATTAGCTCAAGGTGATATAAGTCCCAGTGGAAGACTTTATGAAATTGCAATCAAATTATGTGATGGTTTTATGCACATGTAACCCCTCTGGGTTTATAGAATTCTGGTTCCACTGTACCCTGCAATTTTGTGAGGTGACCAGCAGATGGCGAGCTTCAGGGCACATTGCTGAATACAGAACTGGATACAAGCAGAGAACGATCATTGTCAAGAAATTGTTGGGCCTAGAGACTGAGGCCTCCTCTGACCAAGTGCTCAAAGGATTACTGAAACAGCCAAAGGTGTATCCCTGCAGAGAGCTAGAACCAGACCTGAATGCAGGAGCTATTTGAGGCGGAGGCTGCTGTGACAGATGAAGGCTGCTGTGACAGGTGAACTGATCTGAATGCAGATTGACAAGGGTAAGCTAAAATCCTCTTCCCCCTGTCTCACAACAGGACACACTGAAACTGACCACATAATTAACAGACCTGGGTCTCCAGTTTTATGACCAGTGGAACACTTCAGTTTACTTTAACCATATTGTGGAATACAAAACCCATGGGCCCCAACAATGTGCACCACTAAGGGTAACCAACTGCCCTTAGCTCAGACTGGGCTGTAATGCTGTTGGGTGGGTGAGATTCATGTGGGTCATTGCCTGTCTGTTATGGTAACTGCATTATGTTATTTCTCTGTTATTTAATTGTATAGTATTTTGTCTATGCAATACAACGTTATATTTAAGCAGCTCTGTGCAGTTTCTATCACTCATGTAGATATGTTCCCAGTGGGACCCCACATCCACACCCTGGATATCCCGCTGGGTGGAGGCACTGCCACAATCACGTACCCCAACTCCCAGGTAGTAGAGACTTAGGATCGCCCTGCAGAGTGTAAAGAGGTAACTGGGGTGAGGAACCCCATGGGTATATGGGGGTCCGCCCAAAAACCTGTTACACAGATAAATACAAAAATAAAAATATAGTGTACACTGCTAAAACCCTGAAATAATAAAACAGGATAAAAGGGGCACTCACAGAGGGAGAGCAAAAATATGTTTTTGGTCAATCCACAGCGCTTAGGTGGAATGCTCCCCGCCAAGGAGAAATGTATCCAGGCTCTAGCACACAAGATCAGGGGTAAGTCCTGAAGATGTTTAAAAATAAACAATTACTTTATTTGACAAAATAAGTATATATAAAATCAATCCAGATAGTAAAAAACTTACTTAACGTGTTTCACCTCTAAAAAGGCTTTCTCACAAGCCATCTCTCTATCCTCCTGGTGTTTGATAGAATACACTGGGATTATCTGAGAGAGTTGATGGTCAAGATGACCTCGTTTATAAATGTTGTATGCACAATGTACTGCAATCCTTTAGCAGAAGTATATGGATCAGGCTTCATCTCTGATTCATTTATGTTATCAAATGGTATTAGACAGGGGTGTCCTCTTTGTCACCAGTATTATTTATTTTGGCTATGGAGCCCCTAGCTCAGACCATATGTGAATTGGCAGATTAATGAAATGACTATAGGCAGTAATGTAAATATGGTCTATTTGCTGATGATTTTATTTTATCCATTAAGAATCCTAACTCATCACTAGGCCCCATAATGGACATACTGCATCAATTTGGTAAAAATTCCCATTATAAAATGAATTAAAATAAAACTCAGGGTCAAGATGCCTTGATTTATATGAAAGAGAACCTGAAAATCTTATTCACTTTATAATAAATAAAGTGGAAAAAGATATACATAAGAGAATAAGTTACGATGAGTGGAATGGAAATAGAAAAAGATATAATATTATGCTTCAAATTTATAGACACATAACTATGTATGTCATGTATGTTATAACATATGTTTTTTTTGATTTGTGTATTGTCATAAAATATTTTTTCTGAAATAAAGATTAGATATGGAAAAAAATTAAATAAAATCCAGGCTTTATCATTTCATTTTGCTAGACCTGTGTTGGAAGAGCTGAAGGTCAGGTACCAGTTTGTTTGGAAGAAGTGTTTTATTGTATATCTAGGAATTAACCTGGCCAAGAATCTGTCAAATATGCATTCTTTCCACCTTGCAAAAATGTGGTCTTATCTTAAAATTGAAATTGAAACATGGATGAACTTGAAATGTCTTGGTTAGGAAGGATAGCTTCAATCAAAATGACGTTCTTCCCCAAATTCTTTATGTAATTTGAGCCATCCCTTTGACGGTTCCACTCACTTTTTCCACACTTTTTTAAAAGAAACTATTTTGGATCTCCTTAAATTCATTTGGAAGAATAGGATGGGTAGAATAAAAATAACAGATGTTGAAGAGTTGCAGATGCCTAGAAGTCCCTGACTTAAAAAAAATACTATTAGGCTACAAATGCAGCAGCTGCCCTTAAATTTAATTTTGATAACAATAAACCAAAATGGCTAGAGATGGAAACTGACAAATGAAATCCTTATTCTATTAAAGACTTGATTTTGCTCTCAATTTCAAAAAGACCAAGAACATACACAATGTTTCCATCAACAAAAAACATGTTATAGGCCTGGGATATACCGTGCAAACTATAAAACCTAATTTACTTTGTTCGGGAGTCATCCCGCTATCTATTTTAAAATATCAGTACCCACACTGAGATCTTATTGATTGGCATTTTAAATTCATATTTAATATTGATGACTTTTTGATAGCAATTCATTATTGTCAATCGAAAAAATGAAAACAGAGTATGATTTGGATGAGCTGGACCTCCAGCATTCCATGATTGCTGAGATGGTGCAGGAAAAATTTAAAATCTCTTATCTGAACCAAAAATTTGAAGAAATTAAAAAATACCAATCTGGAGAAAATTTATTTATTTAGCCCAAATCAAAAGGTAACAATTTTTATATGCTATTCTAAGTTTTTTCCATTCTGGTACCCAAACCGGACTCTATTTTAGCTTTAGAAAGGGCATTGGAATTACAGTGGGATATGGAAAAGTGGCAAGAAATATCATTACCTCTTAAGGAAATTACACAGTGTTCCAACCATATGGAAAACCATTATAAGATTTTGTGCTGTTGGTACTTTGAGACTTCATAAAATAAATACTAATTTCTCAGATCGTTGTTGGAGGGGTTGATTTGACCTGGGTACATTACCCCATATATGGTGGCACTGTGTATGGTGGCACTGTGTTTCCAAACGTTTTGGAAAGGAATTAATTCATTGATTAAAAAAAAAAAAAAGATAGATCCATCTACAACAGTGGTAGTTAACCTGGTCCCTACCGCCCACTAGTGGGCGGTTTGGGATTACAGGTGGGTGGTGGTGGGTTCTGCAGAAAAAGCCCAGTGGGCATTGATGGCCGTGTACCAAGGCCAGCCGAGAAGATCCTTTTATCTCCCCTGCCGGCCCATGAAGAGCCAGCCTTGCTGTAAGCCCTCTCGGGCTGGTGAGGAGATCAAAAATCTCTCTCACAGGCGCGCTGGCACTTCGTTCCAGCAGAGGGAGGGAAGGGCCTGGGAGGCTCTGTGTTCCTCCCACAAGCAGGCTGGTTGGAGCATTGCCATGCATTACCACGGCAACACTCCGATACAGTGCTGTGTTCGCAAGAGGACATGAGAGTCAGTCTGCAGCCGGAGGAGCTGCAGGCTAAAGTGAACATGCCACTATTGGACCACCAGGGCTTGCAGCGTTATGTTCCCCCTCCCTGGTAAAAGGTAAGAAGAAGGGAGGGGGAGATATTGAGATAGTGTTTTACATCTCACCCACCTACACACAGCATAGACCCCATGCACCCCCCCCACACACACACACTTCCCCTTTAATACACACACTGCCCACCTCATACAGACTCCCCTCACATGCA
The DNA here is from genome assembly GCA_933207985.1 of Pelobates cultripes. NCBI lineage: Eukaryota > Metazoa > Chordata > Amphibia > Anura > Pelobatidae > Pelobates > Pelobates cultripes. The sequence continues at coordinate 259,738,382 of OW240915.1, read as the reverse complement.
CACAGACTGCCCCTCACACACACACAGACTGCCCCCTCACAAGCACACAGACAGTCCCCTCACACACACACACAGACTGCCCCCTCACACACGCACACATACTGCCCCTCACACGCACACATACTGCCCCCTCACACGCGCACCACCCCCTTCACACACTATCCCCTTCAGACACGCACTGCACCGTTCAGACACGCACATCACCCTTCAGACATGCACATCACCCTTCAGACATGCACATCACCCTTCACACATGCACAGCACCCTTCACACAGGTACAGCACCCTTCACACAGGTACAGCACCCTTCACACAGGTACAGCACCCTTCAGACATGCACAGCACCCTTCACACACTACACCCGTTACACACACACACACACACATACACAAACACAACAGACCCTTTACACACAAACACACACACAGCACCTCACAAACACACATAGAAAAAGAAAGTAGAATAGAAAGAAAAATAGATTAATGTAAGTACATATTTAAAAACAAAAACCGCACTTACACTATAAAATTAGTACCAATTAGCACTGGTGGGCAGTAAGTAATTTTTACCATCAACAAAGATACAAAGTGGGCGGTAGGTATTAAAAGGTTGACTACCCCTGATCTACAATGACATTTTTCTCTGATATTGGGCCGTTTAAACATTTTTCTGAAACAACAAACAAGATAAAATTGATGGCAGATGGCTGCATTCTTATCACGACTACGTCACTCGTACCTTGTGATTGGAAGTCAGCTACTATTCCAACTATAAAGGAAGTGCTGATTTTAGCACTTGATAATAAAAGGTATGAGTTGCCATTACGGCAACCTTCCCCCCAGAAGATAAAGTTATTTTTATTGGGACAAATGGGAAAATTAAGTGAAGAAAGAGTTCCTCCTGTAGACTATTCCCCATACTGCAACTTGTTGAATATTAACATAAGAATGGTTATATATATATATATATATTTGTTTTTTATTTAGTTTCTTTTTATTGAAAAATAACAGACACATATGTTCGCAGCAAAATGACAAATTAGAAAGAGCTTACATTGTGCTTTGTACATACCGATCACAAGATGTACAGTAAAACATAATCAGGCCAATTACATATATTCAGTATAGTTTTCCACACATAAATAGGTGATGCCTCTCCTCAATTTTCCAGTGGACAGGTATTATCGGGAAATGCAAACATAATAGAACTGTATGATTAGCGTTATGGGCAACTAAACAGCTTTTCGTCTAATCGGTAAACTATCCATTTAATAGAAGTAAAAGCTGCCTAGGGATCTCGTACTCGCGCGACATGTCTGTTATCTCACATTTTGCCCAAATACTGAGACCATATGGTCAGATGAATGTATATCAAACCAGTAACACACTACGCACAGAAAAGAAAATAACCAATAATCAAACAAATAAGAAAACAGTATAGTATAAAATTTGAGCATACATTGTTATACACACTATTCCCAAGAATGAGGGTGACTATTATGTAGGATTTCGTGTAGGGATCAACCGATTATCGTCCGATAGTCTTTATTTTCAGTAATACCGGTATCGGCCAATAAAGATACCGATATTGCCGATACTGCAGACCAGGGCCACCATCAGGGTCCTGAGGGGCCTGCGACAGTCTTGGGGGATCCAACACACTCTTACTTACCTTCCCAGCAGCTCTCTTCAGCTCCCCCGTGTAACTCTTGCGAGTCCTGCGGCCACTAAAACAAAATGTAAAATAATGTAATATATATATTTTTAAAAAGTTTAAAAAATTAAAAATGCCTAACCCCCCCTTTTTACACACTTAACATACCTACACAAACACTCACTGCGCAAACACGCACTACACAAACACACACACTCTGCATTCATTATATATACACACTACACAAACACACACTGCATTCACTATGCACACACTACACACACTGCATTCATTATATACACACTACACAAACACACACACTCTGCATTCATTAAATACACACACTACACAAACACACTGTACTCACTATACACACACTACACAAACACACACACTTTGCATTCATTATATACACACTACACAAACACACACACTGCATCCACTATACACACACTACACAAACACACTGCATTCACTATACACACACTACATGCTGCCTTTACTATACACACTACACAAACACACACACTCTGCATTCACTATATACACATTACATAAACACACACACTGGATCCACTATACACACACTACACAAACACACACTGTATACACTATACACACACTACACAAACACACTGCATTCACTATACACACACTACACAAACACACACACTGTATACACTATACACACTACACAAACACACTGCATTCACTATACACACACTACATGCTGCCTTTACTATACACACTACACAAACACACACACTCTGCATTCACTATATACACATTACATAAACACACACACACTGGATCCACTATACACATACTACACAAACACACACACTGTACTCACTATACACACACTACACAAACACACACACTTTGCATTCATTATATACACACTACACAAACACACACACTGCATCCACTATACACACACTACACAAACACACTGCATTCACTATACACACACACTACATGCTGCCTTTACTATACACACTACACAAACACACACACTCTGCATTCACTATATACACATTACATAAACACACACACTGGATCCACTATACACACACTACACAAACACACACACTGCATCCACTATACACACACTACACAAACACACTGCATTCACTATACACACACTACATGCTGCCTTTACTATACACACTACACAAACACACACACTCTGCATTCACTATATACACATTACATAAACACACACACTGGATCCACTATACACACACTACACAAACACACACACTGTATACACTATACACACACTACACAAACAAACACACTGCATACACACTAAACAAACACATACTCTGCATTCATTATATACACACTACACAAAGAAACACTGCATTCACTATACACACACTATACAAACACACACTCTGCATTCATGATATACACACACTACACAAACACACACTGCATTCACTATACACACACTGCATTCACTTTACACACACTACACACACACTGCATTCACTTTACACACACTATACAAACACACACACTCTGCATTAATTATATACACACACACTACACAAACACACTACATTCACTATACACACACTACACACTGCATTCACTATACACACACTACACAAACACACACACACTTTGCATTCACTTTACACACACATTACACACACACTGCATTCACTATACACGTTACACAAACACACAGACTCTGCATTCATTATACACACACTACACAAACACACTGCACTCACTGTACACACACTACTGAAGTGGAAAAATCAATTAAAGTATTGATTATTTCTTTGTGTATCTGCCCCTGGCCAAATCAATGAAACAATGCGTGCACGCTCCCTGAAGTAATTCACACCAGACACAGGTTCTAGGTTGTTGAATAACTTGAGGAAAGTTTATTCAGTGGGGACGGCAAGTCCCTTTTAAAGCAAAATTACATCATAAGCATTGTCAGAGATAACATGGAATAATACATCAATAATTGGTTAGGTGTTAAGTGGTTGCTTCAATGCTCTGCCTACTGTAGGTGATGTCACCGGGGCCATGAGAATCTCCCACGGTTTCCCGGCGCCATCTTGGTGCACGGGTAGTTAGTCGATGTTAGGAGGGAGAAAGGAAGGGGGAGGGGGAAGGAGCTAGAAGCTTCCAGCAGCCATCTTGATTATAACGTGTGTGCTTAGCTATATATGTATATATCGTGAAATGAGTAAATAGACATTTTTCACTAACTAGGAAATATGTGTAGACCTTATTTCCACAACAGTCCCCCCTAAAATGGCTATTTACCATAACAACTGCTACTGTCCCTAATATGTCCCTAGCTGCCTGCAGCTCATCTGTCTTAACAAGCATCGAACACTTCACTCCGTGGGTAACCCGCGGTGGCTAGTCCACCACATCTCCACACGTGAGACTCGCCTGCCAAGACAGACGCTTTCCCTATACTGTCCCTACAGGAAAGCAGTTGTTTGTTTGAACTGATGTGATTGAAGGGGTGTATGTGGAGTGTCATCTTCGAGGTCTGTGATGTCTTGGTGTATGAAAGTAGGGGTCACGCCATCTATAGTCTTGTCTACCGCTTTCTGTAAGTAGTTCTGTATGCAGGGGAATATGCAACAGGTCAAAAATAAGAAAATGACGATCATTATGAGAACAGCTGTCCCCACCTGGAAGAGGGTCCTTTGCCAACCATTCATCCATCCAAACCATCTGTCCCAAGTGTCAGTGACTCCTGAATTTTTCTTTAGCTCGTCTGCAAGACTATCTAGCTTTTCTATGGCCATAGTCACCTTACCATTGGGTCCAGTGTTGTCTGGAATGTATGTGCAGCATGTCATGGTCTCAGGGAGGATTTTACATACACCCCCTTTCTCAGCTAATATCATATCTAGGGCCATTCTGTTCTGAAATGTCATTTGGGTAGTGGCTTGTAGTTGCTCTGCCAGGCCCTGTAGGGCATCCCTAGTGTAGTTGACAAAGCGCTGTTGATTATAGTAAATGTAGTTAATCCAATTGACATTTTTATTAGCGGTTATCATTGGAATTAGGGATTCAAATCCTGCAGCCACTTCATCTCTTGCCTTGAATTCGTTAGGCACCCCCCTTGGCACACCTATGGCATCAATATACACATGGGGGTCGAAGCTCCCTCGGATAGGAGTCTCTCGTTTAGTTCTAGAGTGTACATGTGTGAGGTTTAACGTGTTATGGTCACCATCTGGAATGATATGGATAGGCATTATGACTTTAGTTAGGGCACACTCCCCCCACCATTGCCCAGTTAATTGGGACCTCAATTGTTTATCACCACATAACCAGTAGATATCACCGAATGTCTTTGTGTGATTCATCAGCAGTGATATGGGTGGATTATGGTAAGTTGAGCAGTATCCTGATGGGAATTTGCCCAGATACAAACCGGTGTTCTTAGAGATTGTGTAACATGTGTAATTACCTGGGTAGATGGTGACTCCATCAGGTGGTTTTACATGTCCATGAGTGATCGGGTAAATTCTCTTCCATGATTCACATGTTGAGGAGTTGGTGATGGACTGTGTGTAAAGACTCAGAACACATGACTCTACTTCAGGAGGTAAGTTCAGAGGAACTGTGCCCAGATGGGGTCTGGCTCCTCCACACACGTAACAATTAGTTCTATTGTGTGAGTTGGCATTGTACCTCATCCATTCTAGCCACAAATTAGTGTCTGAAAAACCAGTCTCCACTGCCATAGTGTCTTCAAAGGTGGGGTTGGCTATAGCTACCATGTCATGTAGGGTCTTAATATGTGGTTTTAATGGGTTAACGATCATGTGAGTGGTCCCTACCCAGTCTGGGGAGGTGAGCATGTCTTGTAGGTAAAACGTCCCCAATGCATTATGTGAGCCACCTCCCTTCCAGTACATCCCCATCACATATTCCCCCGCGTCCCTTGGACTAGGGTGCTCTATATTTAAGGTAAGTTTAATGGGAGTTGACCCTGTGGGTTTACTCAGAGTCATTCTAGAAAGTAGGGGCTTCCCGTCTTTGTCAAGTCTGTCTAGTGCAACCTGAGGTCTGTAGCCCCATGGTCTACCTGTATTCCACCCGGCAGCTTTCCATGAACTACAATGGTGTCCCCAGGCTCCTCCAGTCACACAAATGTATGGGTCCTTTTTGTTGGGTATGTCTTTGTATATGGCTGCATGTTGTGTCTGCGGGAATGTACAAGTAACTATGTCACAGTAATCAAAGGTGTATGTGGCCACATCAGTATTAGAAGAGTTGTACCAGAAAGTGTAAACGTGATTATCTTTGGTTATGGCCACTTGTTGGGCCTAGGCAAAGTGTAACAACACAAGAAAACACAAGACACATAATAAATTCATGTTTCAACAGGATCAGCTTCTTCTGGAGCAGGCACTTTTTTGCAATGTGAAGCGTGTATCCAGGAACTTTTCCCAGCTAGTTTAACTTACGTTGCTGTTAATCAGGAGCACTTGATAAGGACCATCAAATCTTGGTTCTAGGGTGTGTTTTCTGAGGAACTTCTTAACCATAACCCAATCACCCGGAAGCAGCTTGTGTGTACCTGTATTCGACTCAGGATCTGGAATAGAAGAAAACACTTGGGCATGTATCTTGGTCAAGGCATGTGAGAGGGCAGTCACATAGTCTACCATAGCGTCTGACTGAATCTGAAGCTGTTGGGGAAAATAGCAACCTAACCTGGGTGCTGTACCAAACAAAATCTCATAAGGTGACAAACTGTATTTTCCTCTGGGAGTGTACCTTACACTGAATAACGCTAGTGGGAGACTCTCGGGCCAGGGCATGTTAGTTTCTTGTGACATTTTAAGCATTCTGGCTTTCAGAGTGCCATTCATGCGCTCTACCTTACCGCTACTCTGTGGGTGATATGGTGTGTGGAATGCAAGGGTCACCCCCAGTGCTGACCAGACTTCCCGTGTTAGCGAGGCAGTGAAGGAGGTCCCTTGGTCACTTTCAATTACTTCTGGAACCCCGTAGCGGCAAACAATTTCTGTCAAAAGGTACTTGGCTGTAGTCCTCGCGGTGAGATTAGTCACTGGGAAGTCCTCTGGCCATCCTGAAAACATGTCCACTATAACCAATGCATATTCATAACGTCCGCTCTTTGGCATCTGAATGTGGTCAATCTGAATCCTCTGGAAGGGGTATTGTGGTTTAGCTAGATGATTAGGTGCAGTCTTTATGACCTTTCCAGGATTGCATTTAGCACATATAGTACAAGATTTGCAGTAATTCTGTGTTAAGGTAGTGATGCCTGGTGCTTCAAAATACTTGTCAATCAGTGAGTTCATCAGGAGCTTTGATAGGTGGGCTGGCCCATGGGCCCATTGGACCACCGCTGGGTACATACTTCTAGGTAGGCAGAACTTGAGATTAATGGTGTAAACTTCATCACGGAGTATTGCTCCTTTGTTCTTCCAACTTTGTTTCTCCTGAGGAGTGGCGGCAGCTTGTTGTTCCTTCAGCAGCCTGAGATCTGTAGGCAATGTTTGCATAGTGTAAATGGGTAATGTATCTGTGGCCACTCTTCTGTCCACTTCCCATCCTTGTCGTGCTGCCTCTTTGGCTGCCTGATCAGCTAAGTTGTTGCCACGTGCTTCTTCTGTGTCTAATCTTCCATGAGCTTTCACTTTCAATACTGCCACTTCTGCTGGGAGTTCCAATGCGTCCATCAGCTCTGCAATGGCTGCCCCATGTTTTACTGGGGTACCGGTGGCTGTAAGAAATCCTCTGGTCTTCCAAATTAAGCCAAAATCGTGTGCCACTCCCAGGGCATATCTTGAGTCCGTATAAATGTTGACTCGTAGATCTTCGGACAGTTTGCAGGCCACAGTCAAGGCTGTTAACTCGGCCTCTTGGGCAGACTTAGTTGGTTGTAGGGCAGCTGCTTGTAATATTTGACATCCTGTGGTGACTGCATATCCAGTGTGGTATTGTCCTTGTTCATCAGCAAACCTTGAGCCATCCACAAATAGTGTTTGATCTGGGTTGAGTAATGCAGCTTCATAAACAGTTGGTAAGTGTGTAGTTTCCATTTTCATTTGTTCAAAACAGTCATGAGGAATATCAATGAGATTGCAGTCTATGGTGGGTGGGTCCTCACAGGCCTCTGTGTGGTACCTGGAGTATCCTGTTGTGCAGTAGTTAATGGTCTTTTTATTTATCCCCGTAGAAGTCAGTTGTTCTTGAGTCATTTGGTTCCAGGTTTTGGCCATCGGGCCTAGGTTCTCCCATGAGGTGTCGTGGGATCTGGTGAGAGATATGTGTGGGATAGCTGTTTCCCAATGGTGGTAGAGGTGTGCTACATTATTTGGAAGGTGAACCAAAATGAGCATGGTACCTGTGGAGTCCCAAAATAAGTCAGTCAGGGTAATCTGAATTTCTTTGAGCTGAAATAGTTCTTCCTCATAGTCCACATCAGGGCTTGGTACGTCCCTAAACCACAAGACACAGTGGAGTAGGGCCTCTGATTGTTCATCATGTGGGGGTGTGAATACAGGCAACTGTAAATCTGCTCGAACCTCTGGGTTGATATCCAGGCTGTACCAGTGATGCACAATTCCCCCCTTGGGAAGTGGCAGAAGAGTGGCTGGGTTCAGGGAAAGGCATCTCTGGAGTTTCACATTATCAGGTAGGAGTAAGGAGGTCTGTAGGCGAAGGTGACGTTGGGAAGAAAGGTGTTTAGGTCGAACTTGCTGCAGGATTGCAGTAATGTCGTGAGGGGCCAACACTGTGAGGTGATGGCCAAGAACAAAATCATTGGTCTTGTCCAGGAGAGCGCTGGCGGCAAACACCGCTCGGAGGCAAGAGGGGCTACCCCTTGCAACAGGATCTAGCATGCAGGAAAAATAGCCAATAGGGCGTTGTCTTGATCCATGTTTCTGGGTGAGGACTCCGGAAGCATGTCCTGATTTTTCGGAGACAAACAGGTTGAAGGGAAGTTGGTAGTTGGGTAGGCCCAAGGCAGGTGCAGAAGCAATAGCTCTTTTCAGAGTGTGGAAACAGATAATAGTTTCTTCTGTGAGATTAAAGGGCTCACTCCTGAGGGCATCATAGAGTGGCTGCATGAGCTTTGATGCTTCAGGTATCCAGGACCTGCAGTACGTGATAAGACCCAGAAAAGCATGGAGAGCCTGGTGATTTGCAGGTAATGGAAGATGCAGAATGGCTTGTACACGTTGAGAGGTTAAATGTTTGGTGCCATGGGAAAGGCAGTGTCCCAAGAAGACCACAGAGGGCCGGCACCATTGTAACTTGGATTTTGAGGCTTTGCAACCAGCTGCAGCAAGGAAACATAGATCTTCTGAATCACGTTCTGCAATGAGCAAATCAGGAGCACAGAGAAGTAGATCATCAACATATTGAAGCAGGACGACATCCAAATGAGACTTCTGCCAGGGATCCAGCACCAGGGACATGGCGTGAGCAAACTGTGTGGGGGAATTCTGAGCCCCCTGAAGCATAACAGTCCAGGTGTATTGCTGTCCTTCATGGGTAAAGGCAAAGAGAAAACGACAGGAAGGGTCAAGGGGGACACTGAAGAAGGCATTAGCTAGATCCACCACGGTGAATATTGTTGAAGTAGGTGGGACTTGGGATAAGAGGGTGTGGGGGTTAGGAACAATTGCGGAGTCTTTTATGGTTACATCATTCACAGCACGGAGATCCTGCACCATGCGGTACTGGTCAGGCTGACCTTTAACAGTTTCTCTTTTTAACAGGAAAAAGTGGAGTATTGCATGGAGATGTACACTTGATGAGGGCACCTTTGGCAAGGAGACTTTCAACTTGTCTGGTAATGGCTTCAGCTTGTGCAGGCTTCAGAGGGTACTGTGGCCTGCGAGGAGGCAGTACCCCAGGCAGGAGCTGGACTAAGACTGGGGGCACATGTAATCGCCCAATATCATCTGGGCCAGTGGACCAAAGTTCTTGAGGGATACGATCCAGAGCACTGGGGGTTTGTGGGACCCGTGCATCCCCTGTATTGTCAGTTAGGTTTAACAAAATAGGGAGTGAACAGAGGACAGAGGTATCTTTTTGTGATAAGGGAGTTGTCAACTCAATCTGCCCATCTGCAGTGAAGGTAATGGAGGCCTGGAGGCGAGAGAGAACATCGGCACCTAGGAGGTTAATGGGGCAAGTAGAGGAAACCACAAAGCGTGAGAGGATGTGTGAACCTACGTGTAGGAGCTTAGTAAGGGGGTTGCTGCGTGGTGTACCATCCACCCCAACACAGGAAACATCAGTGTCAGATAAGAAAGATGGGTCTGGCAGGTCTTGTTCCCTAAGGACACTACGGGCTGCACCTGTGTCAACTAGGAAAGTGGTGGGGTGGCCCTCCACAGGGAGAACTACAGTAGCTAAAGGGCCTCCCCCATCCCCCGCAGACACTGCCATGGCAGGGGTTGCTGACACAGGCTTGCCGGTTACCTATTGCAATAAATCCAAATGGGCCTGGTCTGGTCCCTGGTACCGGCGGGAAGTGGAAGGAGGGTTGGCAGAATGCATGGGGGGACGGGATGGGCGGAGGGTATGACGGGGTTGGCCGTCTAGGAAATCATCATTAGTAATTCACACCAGACACAGGTTCTAGGTTGTTGAATAACTTGAGGAAAGTTTATTCAGAGGGGACGGCAAGTCCCTTTTAAAGCAAAATTACATCATAAGCATTGTCAGAGATAACATGGAATAATACATCAATAATTGGTTAGGTGTTAAGTGGTTGCTTCAATGCTCTGCCTACTGTAGGTGATGTCACTGGGGCCATGAGAATCTCCCACGGTTTCCCGGCGCCATCTTGGTGCACGAGGTAGTTAGTCGATGTTAGAAGGGAGAAAGGAAGGGGGAGGGGGAAGGAGCTAGAAGCTTCCAGCAGCCATCTTGATTATAACGTGTGTGCTTAGCTATATATGTATATATCGTGAAATGAGTAAATAGACATTTTTCACTAACTAGGAAATATGTGTAGACCTTATTTCCACAACATAAGGTGATCCTAAATATCCTGTGTGCTGATTGGTCTGAGGAATATAGGAGTGGTTATACTGTATGGGAGGGGATATGCTGTTAACAAAAGTCAAGTCCTGTACACCATGTATTTGTCCCTCAGATCTTTTTGGAACAGGAGTTCATCTGAGACCCAATCGGTAATGTGAATAAAGGCCTCTTACTTCCTGAATACCTGTGTCCATCTCTCTGTGTTTGGCTTCTGCACGCTTACACGGTTACACAAACAGTGTCTGTGAGTTAAAATGGCCGCCATCCATTGTTCTCACCATGTGCTTCATCCATTGTTCTCACCATGTGCCTCTGATACATGAAATGGTGGCCAGCCAGTAACTCCACAGTATGTCTTCAGATGGTTCTTAAAGGGCCAGCAGCAGCATAATAAAATACAATATGCCCAAATACTGTATCTAAAGGGCCAAATCTCCCAGGGGCCATAGTCAGCAGGCAGGAGGTGGGCAAACAGGCTTCTCCAATGCCCAGTGGTGAGGTTGGTTTTGTCACACTGTGTTTAGGCATTTTTGTGATTTTTCAGGAAGGTAAAGTTGAGGACATTCAGAGTTGTGTTAGCTGCATTAAGACTACGGAAACAGGTAAACTCTGTTACCAAACTCTAATTTGGCACTCACAGTATGAGTGTAGGGGATCTGTATCTAAGTGTAGATATTTAGATATAGATTACAGTGTGTGCAAACCAATATCAGGAGAGCTTAAATGTTTTGATCCCCAATTCCAACCCCGTACAATTTGCTTGGTAACTCGGAACAGTAACTCCCAGGGGACCTTGATAAATAGGACTTTGATAAATACCATACATTCTACGGGCATTCTACTATTTGATGCATGTAAGGCGATCTCGGGTAGTGGAAAACCTTGGAATGTATGTGGTAATCTTAAATGGGAACGAATTTATGGGTTTAATGATAAATATTATGTCCCAGTAAAAGATCTACTAATCCTGATTGCCCGATCGGTAATGTGAATAAAGGCCTCTTACTTCCTGAATACCTGTGTCCATCTCTCTGTGTTCGGCTTCTGCACGCTTACATGGTTACATCTCTGGTGCATGGGCCACGGGAAGCTCATCGTCACGGTAGCTGAGACAGAGACGTGAGATGGTAGATCTTTACCAACGTTCTTCACGGCAGCACCCCTGGACTTCTGCGTGGACCTCATTTCGTCTCGGCGCCACTGGCCTTTTGTCCAGGAGATCATCAGCTTCTGCGCAGTGAGTACCGGGGTGTTCCGTCGATGAGTGTGAACCCAGGTCCAGGAACTAACAGGTAAGACTGATACCGTTAGAGCGGTAGACCCACAAGGGGTTTTATATTTGGAACCGGTTATTGGACTGGCCCCTTCCCTCTGGAAGGAAGAAGCGAAGGCGCAACGCATATCTGGACATTAGACGCTCTGTAGTCAGCCCGTCTAATATAGGTGGTATTGTCAGACTGAGTTCTGGTGTAAATAGTTCATGTCGGACACCGATGTCCTGCCTTGACTAGCATGCTAGGTGTAAATTTTGGTTGCTAGGTCGGAGAGATCGGCGAAACTAAGCAGACTCTGTTGTATATTATAGTTTGCTAGATTTCACCCTATCTTAACTAAGTGTGTTCTGTTGTAAATCCAGCCACTAGATTATTGACAGCGACAGCGGGCAGCGAAGAATTTATCGAATCTCTGTTGTACAAATAGATCGAAAGCTCTCGAGGTGCTGGCCAGTTAGAATAGTTGGGATTATTGTAAATGTTGTTAAATATATTGTAGTTGGTGAATTGGTTAAATTGTATGTCCTGCTAGAAAGCTTGAGCTCTGCCGTCTAGCGGGAGTGTAAATTGTGTGTATAACTGTATTATAGTGCATGGTACCATAACCACTAACATGTATTATAATTACAGACATTGTGTATTGTATATAACTACTAACAATCTGTTCTTTGATGCTATATGTGTAACACCATAACTGTTACTAATCGACCTGTGATTCTAAAACTGTACCATAACCACTTGCTAACCGTACTATAACTACTGATTGTAAAGACGATGTTACTGGAGTGTGTTATAGTCTGGTAATTAAGAGTTGATTTACTGCATGGATGGTTGCAGGGTTTGATTTATAGTTACAGTGATGAGTATCTAGTGTTTGGTGAATTTTCGTGTGTGAAGACGTCGTGTTAGCGCTGTGTGTGTATGAGAATTCTCCTCGTGTTTTTGGTGTGTGTTTGGCCTAGTAACTGTGCCACGTGGTGCTGTTGCTAAGGTAACTGGTGTGACTGTTGAAACTGTTTGTATATTTCTACTGCTTTTAATCAGACGCTCTGTTGAAATTATGGGTGCTTCTGATTCACAAACAGTCCTTTGTCTTGTATGTGTCAAAAAAAAAAAAAAAAACTTTTCTAAGGAATATGTTGTAACACTGTCCCCCAAAAGATGAAAATACTCTGTTTAGCAGAGGACGGCCTGTTCTGGTAACCAGTGTTCCTGTGGATCCCTGATCCAGATTTAATACAGCAGGTTTACAATGTTATAAATAATATGCTGGGGCTATACGAGTAGTTTCTGTATACAGATTTTTGAAACACTGCTAAATGGAAAAAGCTGTGCTAAGAGGAACAATGGAGTCCATGGTAGCCAAAACCTGTTTGTCCACTAAGACCTTAATTACAACTGCTTTGTACACCTCCCCCTTGCATCTGATTGCCATCACCCTTACTCATCCTCCAGAGCCTCCCAAGCTAAAAACTGGTATAGCTGGTATTTACACTCCCCCTGCTCTATTGTCCACGCCTACCCACATACCTATCTGTTCTTTTCTTTCAAACTCTTGTATTTCTGTGCAAACTGGTTCTTTGAATTGACTTCCTTTTTGGTAGGAGTGTATTTTAGCATTGAATTTTACTAACAGTTAAATTGTGAGGAAAATTCTTAATATACAGTAACTGAGTCTATTGGATCAGATAATTCTCAGCAATGACATTGTATCATAATCATTGAAATAGCACTAAAACTACTGAACACTGTGTGCATTCAGTGACAGTCTAAAATACAACTGGAAGAAATGATTAATGGTATAAGATGCTAGAGTACACTTTTATCCTTTTTTAGTTACTGGATGGGCCCCTCCCAGCTTTGTTCAAAATATCCCCTTTACTAAAATACAAACTGAGATGTTTAATTTACCATAGAACTAAAGCTTTACTCAAGCCTATATATCAGGGTGAACAGTGATTAAAATAAGTAATAATAAAATAAGCACATAATTAAAGTCTATCTGCTTCATTAGATTTTAGGGAGGTACTCTAGGGCCACCTACTGGCCATCTTCGGGAGTTATTAAATTGCATAATCATCTTTAACGCTATACTGGCATATAACAGACAGAAGTAGGATTGTTTATCCTATTTTAATATATGTATTGCTATAAGGTTTTAGTTTATGTATAAATATATTAAAAGTTAAGTTTTATTATTAGACCCATAAAGATTATTTTGATACAATTACCCTCTGGTGACACCTATTGGTAGGTTTTTGGTTTAACACTTTAAAAAAAAAAAATTTAATCCACCAAATGCTGACTAGTAAAATTAGCTCACCCCCTTCCACCTATCTTACTACTCTCAGACTGGAACCTATTACTGAGCAGCCTTGCCAAAGCCCTGTATTAACCCGAAAGATGACTGGTACCCTCTGTGACAGAACCATCTGTCTGCTGGATTTTTGCCCGTTCGTCTGTTTGTCCCCGTTCGTATGAATGGCTGGTTTCTATAGCCCAGCCATTCGAATTACTCTTTTTCCCGAACAAATCTGCCGAACGAACGGCCACCCAAGTGAGGAGTGTGCTGCAGGTTAACGAAGTGATCACCATTATAACGTTGTGGTTAACCGCAGACACTTCTCAATTAACCCGAACTCAGGGTGGTCGTCGTTCGTATGTCGACCACGAGGCAGCGGCCATTTTAAATCATGCGAACGCTCAGCGGTGTTTGGCTCTATTTCCATGGAACGGAAAACGGACACTTTTTCTGTCGAACACCGCTGAAACAAGGGAACGCCTGGCTGCCTCCACGAAAGCATGCGAACATCGGCCGTTCGGGAGATTGAGAACATACAAAAGACTTAACCCAGATAGCCCACCCATGGAGTCATTCGTGTACCGAAGGACTGTAAGAACTTTGACTCCATGGCGATTGAACTATGTGTATGGGATCTGAGCGCTATTCGCCAATAATATGCACTCAGATCCAGGCTATCTGGGGACATGTAATACGAATGGGAAATGTTCAGTTTTCATGTAGTTATGCATTTTTATGTCTTTTATTATTGTATGTTTAAAATGGCGACTGTCCTTGTCCTGGAGTTAATTGAGTTACTTGGTAATTAACTCCAGGACAGAGGGGAGGGAATCAGAATGCACTGTGGGTAAGAGATGTGACTGTGTGTCAGAAATGTCCTTCTATCTGTCTGTAATTTAAGTTTTCCATTTGGTCCCCTAGGGTAGTGTCCACCAGGTGGGAGACCTGCATAAATACGGGCAGGTAGCCCACAGTAAAACCAGATCTTATTTGACCCTCAATGCGGAGCTTCTGTCTCGTTATTGGGGGGATTTCTTCTTCACGGTTAGAGACTGCTGGATGGAACGGAAGCCGCTTTGGGGATATTATTGTTCGACGGTTCCTAGCAGTTCGTATATTGCCGTTCGAGAGTTTGGAGCCGTTCGTATATTTCGATCGGGAGATTGCCGCTTCCCCTGCATTTGGTTCGTGGGTCACAGAGTAAGCGAACAGAGACTGTACTGCAGCCGGGGAAGATTTACTAAACGGCGGTTTGGCTTAAAGGCACGGGAGGTGTCTTAACAATTGGTGGCAAGCGACGGGATGAATCCTACAGCATTGGAGGTCAGCTACGAGACATGCAGTACGAGGAATTAAGGCGTGCTACACTTAAGGACATATTGCAATGCCGAGGAAGGTCAGCAAGCAATTTAAAGAAACGGGAGATTATTGCTTTGCTAATGGAGATGGATGCAGCAACGGGAATGGAAAGAGTCAACGTGCCCAGTACCTTGGATTTAACACCCGAGGAAATACAATTCAACCGGGCAGTACAAATAAGGCTGGCACATTTTGGCCCCAACCCCTCAGCTGACGTCGTGGTTCGTGTGCAGGCAGCAGTTGCAACACAACAGGCGGCCCGGGAAAGAGGAGCTGCAGCAGCAGAGGTACCGTATGACAATAATGTGGTTGCCAGAAAGAAGGTACCTTTTGCTGCATTTAAAGATTTTGTGGAAACAGAGGGAGAGATTGATGGATTTTTGGCAGACTTTGAGAGGCAGTGTGCACTACATCAGGTACCTGCAGATGAATGGGTCACCATCCTCTCTGGGAAATTATCTGGCCGGGCTAGTGAAGCTTTTCGGGCCATCCCAGAGGACGAGATCACAGCTACTGGGCTGTGAAAGAGGCGCTCCTAGCCAGGTATGCAGTGACCCCAGAGGCGTACAGGCGGAGGTTTAGAGAAACCAACAAGCTGGTTGGGGACTCTTATGTGGAATGGGCCTGCAGAGTCCATCGTACCGCAGCCCACTGGATGGCTGGATGCCAAGTGGTAACTGGGGAGGAGGTGTTACAAGTGTTCCTGCTGGAGCACTGCTTTGATAGACTACCTGCTGGGGTCCGGGAATGGGTCAGAGACAGAAAACCCTCTACCCTACCCGAGGCTGCCCGTCTGGCAGACGAATACACGGATGCCCGGAAGTTGGATGGTACAGCTGCTAAAGCCCCTGCCAGACTGGAGTATCGACCAGCAGTAACACCCGCTCCTGCAGTCTACCAACCCCCAGTACACCGTACCCCAGCCGCACCACCAGCTAACAATTATATACAACCAGCCCGATTTAATGCCCGGGAGTACTCCCAACCCATCCGGTGCTATGGGTGCAAGCAGTTGGGGCACAAGCATCCTGAGTGCCCACTGAACAGTGCCAACCAGGCTCAGTCCTGGAGGAGACCAGTTAATGGAAACCAGCGCCCACCTCAGCCTGCTGCTCACTGCCTAGAGCAGGAGGAATTTTGGGGCATTCTACACGAGGCAGACCCAGTACAAGCAGCTCACCAGGATAATCGCCAGCAACATCGGCAAACTGTGAAGCTGAATGGCAGAGTGGTGAATGGGCTGAGAGACACAGGAGCCACGATGACACTGCTCCAAAAGAACTTGGTCTCAGAGCATCAGCACACTGGGGACACTGTGGCAGTAAGGGTAGCAGGGGGTGCCGTGTTTCGTTTACCTGTTGCCCGAGTACATTTGGATTGTGGAGTGGGCGCTAGGCATGTGGATGTGGGGGTGATGAAGGACTTGCCCGCAGATGTTCTTTTGGGAAACGATTTGGCCCCTTTGGTTTCAGCCTATGCTCCGATGGGCCCTGGAGACGTGAACCCAGTGACCACCCGTGCCCAGACC